>JAPVLO010001094.1:0-212373 GCA_027257055.1 Cephalopachus bancanus | reverse complement strand
AGGGGGGCCCTTTCCCAAGCAGCCTAACTCTGCCACCCCCCCAAGGACATTCAAAGATCCCCGGGTTCCCGCTGCCCAAGAGTCAGACCGGGTGGGCCCAGAGCGCCACCCTGAGCCCCACCCAGCTCCCCAGGGCCACTGTGAATGCCCTTTCTCCTTGCACATCGCCAGATCCCCCATCCTAAGTGCCTTATCACCCCTCTCACCCCACAAGGCAGTTGACGGGGCCAGCTTGGAGTGGGGGCGGGAAGTGCACGAGGCCGTCCCGGGCCCAGGGACTGCTCTGCTCCCCGCTCTGTGTCTCAGGCCCTGTGACCCAATGGCACTGTGCTGCCACTACCACTCCTAGCTTGAGAAACTCTCCAGAGCCAGCAAACCTGCCCGGGCCCCAGGCCCTCCCTTACTGATGGGGAGAGTCTTGCTGGAGGCCAGTAGCCTCCTCCTACCCCTGGCGTCCCCCTGCACACGGCAGGCCCCGACGGGCCTGGGGACCCACAGGGACAAAGGCCAGGAGCCAGAGCCTTCACAACAACGGAAAGACAGTCCGGGTGGCCCCAGGCCTACCTTCTCCACCACCGCCCTCCCTTCTTGAGGGAGCTCTTGCGGAGGGGCCCTGCCTCACTGGTGGCGGCAGCGGGTGGAGGGACACTCCGGCCCGCCCGCTTCTCCTCCTCCCGCTCGGCTTCCCGGAGCTTGGCCTCGGCATTCACGCTCTCCGTATGGTACAGGTGGTATGTCTTCTTGGCCTGCAGAGGGGCCCAAGGCAAGGCAGCCCTGCTGAAGCCACGCCACGGCCAGCCCCCGTCCCGCCCATCTGGGACTCGGACTGAGAGCCGGGCAGTCCCACACGAGCACTTGGCCTGACCAGCTGTGCCCAGAGTGGGATGCTGGGGCTTACTTAGAGAGAGGGGGCCTCGCGCCCGGTCCCCACACCCAGGCCTCCCCTGGGCGCTTGACCTTCCGTGAGCCTGGCCTGGGGAGGTGTGGGCTTGCTCCCGATGGCGATTCGCCCTGGGCCATGGGGTGGGCTTCTCTCCAAGTTTCTCACCGTCTGGAGCTCTGAGACCACCTCCAGAAGCTCATCCTGCAGCCGCTGTTCCAGATCCCTGCTCTGGAGGGGGTCGGGAAGTGTGAGCACAGCTGGCCCACCATGCCTCCGCTGGGCACGCGCGGCTCCACTCAGCTCGCGCTCCGTCTCGGGCACACAGGCCACCTCTGCCGGGTCCCCACCGGGCTGCCCCTGCCCTCCCAGCCGGACGCCTCCAGCACCTCCCGCGCCCGGGGCGACGGCCTCACCTTCCGGACGATGCGCCCCACGTCCTCCGCGATGTGACCCAGGCGCTGGGCAGGGGCCCCGCCAGCACCTCGCTGAGGGCCGCGCTCTCCCGGCTCTGCTGCCGTGTGTGCTGCAGCAACACGGCCCAGCAATGCAAGGGCGACAGGAGGGACGGCTCCTTCCTGGGGGCAGAGGGGCGTGAGACCCGGCAGCGGAGCCCGGACCCTGCCGCTGGCCGCCCTGCCCCCGTGCCACCTACCGGAAGCTCTGGTGCTCCCGGCCGCTGCCTCCCAGGCGGCCTCCGCGGCTGGAGAAGCGCTCGGCCAGCTTGTCCAGGCCTCGGGAGTACTCGAGCTCCACCTCGGCGCGGCGCCGCATGAACTCGGCCAGCTCCTGCAGCAGCTCCGCCGCAGCTCTCCCTGCAGCTCCAGGCAGCGCAGCTGCTCGCTCAGTTGCCAGCGCATCTCTGCGGGGGAGCGCGGCTCAGGCCCGGCCTCAGCGGACACACCCAGACACGCCTGCCCGTCCCCAAGGCGCTCCATGCCTAGACCGGCTAAGAATGCGAGCTAAGGGAGGAGGAAGGGGCCGGGCCTCTACAGAAAGTTCCAGGCTCACCGGGCGCCATGGCTCGCGCCTGTCAGTCCAGCACTCTGGGAGGCCGAGGTAAGAGGACTGCCCGAGCCCAGGGGTTCGAGACCAACCCAGACACTATGGCGAGACCCCGTCTCTACAATAAACCCAAAAATTAGCCGGGCGTGGTGGCACGTGCCCGTTGTTAAGGCAGAAGGATCGCCTGAGCCCAGCAGGTCAAGGCTGCACCCCAGCCTGGATGACAGAGTGAGACTCCGACAGGAAGAGAGAGAGAGAGAGAGAAAGACAGAAAGAGAGAGAGAGAGAGAGAGAGAGAGACAGAGAGAGAGAAAGAGAGAGAGAGACAGAGAGAGAGAAAGACAGAAAGAAGAGAGAGAGAGAAAGAGAAAGAAAGAAAGAGAGAAAGAGAGAGAAAGAGAGAGAAAGAGAGAGAGAAAGAAAGAGAGAAAGAAAGAGAGAGAGAGAGAGAGAGAGAGAAAGAAAGAAAGAAAGAAAGAAAGAAAGAAAGAAAGAAAGAAAGAAAGAAAGAAAGAAAAAGAAAGAAAGAAAAGTTCCAGGCTCAGCAGTCCAGCTGGGCTCAGGGAAGACTCCTGGGGAAGGGACCTCTGTACCGAGGTTAAGGGGAAATGATCAGATTCAGTTGGTTGAGGGGAAGGGGAAGGGTGTCCCAGTGACCGGGAGAGCCATGCAGCGGCCCAGAGGTGAGAGGGAGAGAGGCAGGTGACGCCAGTCACGACAGGAGGCACACTAGGCAGCCCCAGCCCCTTCTCGCCCCGCCGCCAGCCAGGCACCTTTCGGTTTGGCTTCTCGTCCCTCCCTCGTTTCTGGAAAGCCCCTGAATGGCTTCCCCTGCCACTTCCTTCCCTTCGGGTGCCCAGGACCCTGGAAGCGGCAGCCTCCTTTGCAAACCACAGGTCAACAGGCTGCTGGGCAAGGTTGCTGCAGGGGACCACCGAGCCTGCAGTGAATTCTCAGGTCCAGGCGGAAGGACAGCCCCGCAGTGTGGCTAATGGCCAGCGTGAGCAGACTGGCCCCGATGAGTGGAGGCTGGAGGGGCTGGCCTGCGTCCTCTGTCTCCAGTCCGCGCTCCCGATCACCCACCCCTCCCGGCAGAGGGCCGCACCCCGGGCCCCACACTGCTGGCCTTTTGACACCTTATCAGTGACTGGATGTGGCAATACCGCTTCCCCCACCCAGACCTAAAGCAAAGGGCTGCCTGTCCGACACACTTAAGCAATCCGCGGAAGCCGCCTCTGTCACCCGCTGAGTGCCCAGGTGAGCACTGGGGATCCCGAGTAAATAAGCCACGGTCTTGGCTTCTGACGAGCAGCCTGCCCACTTACTCATCTCCATGCATGTCCCCAGGAGGGACAGTAATTGATTTCTTCACTCAGCAGAATGTTGATTATGCACTCGTTTGGTGGCAGAGGGTGGAGCAGGTGCCTGCCCCCCCGGAGACAGCCCACCGGGCAAGATCAGAGTGGGGGCCATTTTGGAGGAGGGTGGTCAGGAACGAGCAACACTGCTGAAGCAGAAGGCCGTGCTGCAGGGAGGTGGGGGGCCGGTGAGAGCAGACGGCACAGAGCCCGTGGTCTAGGGGGCCTCTCAGCTGGACTCCGAGTGAGAGAGGCCGAAACAGTGGAGCAGTGTGGTCCGGCTCTGTTTTCGGGACCTCCTTCCGTGGAGCCTAGGTGGCAGCCACTGCACTGGTCCAGGCAAAAGATGGCAGGGGTTCAGTCCAGCGAACCAGCATGGAGGCAGGACCCCGCGTGGCTGCCCAAAGGGACTCTGCTGTGAACAGCTCAGCGTCATTGCATTTCTGCCCGGCTGGGGATTTCCCGGGGGCTGTGCCTGCCTGGGTCCCCACCTCTTGCAGAACGTGCAGCCCTCTGACTCCAAGTGCTCAGCCCTGGCTGCCCGCAGCAGGCCCCTCCGCCCTGCCACTCCCAGCCCCGCGAGCTGGCTGGGTGATGGGCCAGGGGCTCCCATCCTAACCCTTCCGCTGGAGTGCCTGCGTGGAGCACTCTTTTTCCACCCAGGGGTCGAGCCGGGTACCTGGAAGCCCGGGGTGGGAGGTACTTCCCGTTGGTGCAACCAAGGCAGAGCAGGGCACAGCCCGCCATGCCAAGTGAGGGGTGGAGGGTGTCCTCATCCCATCCCAGAAGGCCACCTCAGTGGCTGAGTCGGGAGCGCCGAAGGCCAGGTGGGGTCGGGGGGAGGACGCTAATGCCACTCAGAATCAGGAGAGACTTCACCGAATCAGGGTAACAGTTTGGGGATAAGAGTAAACTTCATTTCATTCCAAGAAAGGTCTCAGATGACCAGGCTTGCAAGAGCTGACTGGAAGCCATGGCGCTCCTGGATCCAGACACACACCCTGGCCGAGCGCGCAGAGAGCTGATGCCCAGGACCCAGCCTCTAGGCTGTGCACGGTCGTGCTTTCAGATCTCAGCTCAGACACAAACTGCTCAGAACCCTTTCCTGACCGCCCCGCAAAGTAGGCCTGGCCCCCTTCCCAGCCTTCTCGGCACCCCACCCTTTGCCTTTGTGGCCGCCATTTCCATCATTGACACTAGTGGTGTGACGGGCTGTTCGCTACTCTCCCCCGTGAGACCCGCGAGCCTTAGGAGGACAAGGACTGCTCTCCTGTCCAGCACTGCCTCCCCGGGGCCTGGGACAGACCAGATGCTTACAGAACATCTGGAAACGGAGTGCCAGACCCACGAATGCCTGCGTTTCAGAGCCGGGCCCAGGCCCCGCCAGTACTTCCTGTGCGAAGGCATTCGGTCTCACTTCTGCCGACAGCAAAACAGAAGAGAAGATGGCCTCCCATGCCACGCCCATGCTGACCTTTCAGAATCTCGGTGTGGACGGTGACCCTGCTTTTGCAGCATGGTAGGAAGCATCTAGGGATTGTGGCGGGAGGAGAGAGGCTAACGACCTGGAGACCCAGAGCAAGCAAGGAACGCCTCAGGCCGGGCTCCCTCACAGGCCTGGTGTGGTGTCCCAGTGGGAATGAACTGACCCCCACTCGTCGCCTGGAGTCCCGAGGCCTTCCGCTTCCTGACAGTTTGGGGAAGCAGCTTGGGGTCGTCACCTCCATCGGAGAGACGGCCGAGGCCGGGCTTAGAGAGCTGGCTCATCCATGCAGTCACCTCAAGCTGGCTCTGGACACAGGCTGCCTCTCCCAAAGGGGGAGGTCTGGGGCAGATTCGGGTATAAACTGCTTGCACTGGATAATCATATTGGAACCTGCATCTCTGGGTTGGAAGGCATCGCATTTCCTTCTACCTCCTAGGAGCTGTAGTGCTGTGTGACCACGGGGCAAGTCCCTGCACCTCTCTGAGCTCGTTTCTGTTGTCAGTAAAACAGAGCTATGGAAAGTGATATGGGGTCGGATATCTGAAGGCACACGGGAGCAGCTGGCCTTCTTTCCTTTGCAAGAGTCACCATGCCCTGAATGAGACCAGCACAAGCTGTCGGCACAGAATTTGCAAAGCTGATTTGCATGTGATTTGCACAGGGGTGTTCATCAGAACCCGAAAAAATTTCATCTCAGAAGGCTGCGAAGTCAGCCCTGTTGAATCTCTCCACCAAGACTCACTCCCCCAGCTTGACCCAGAGACAGCAGCCCTCACCTCAGAAGCAGCTCAGTGCCCAAGGGAGGAGGAAGGTGCCAGGGCTCCAGGGACGGGAGTGGCGTTAGGGCTGGGCGACCCCCAGTCCAGCAGCCTGCTCACTCGTCTCCCTTACCAGTGCCCTACCGCCTCGGCAGTCAAGGTGGCCGATTTCACTCTAAAGCACCACCTTCTCGGGGACATCCTGATGCGCCCAGTCCCCCCTTCCTTGAGGCCACCAGGGTCTCTACGGAGCTTGAGTGAGGAACAGAGAGATCAAAGGCCGGAAGGGAGGAAGGAAGGGGGTGGCAGGCGGTGGAGGCCAAATGGGCACGGAGAGGTGGCCAGGGGCTCAGGCTCCCCCCTCCACCCCATCCAGAGGTCGCTGGGGAAGCAGCGGGCCCTGGGCCCGTGGCAGGATGCTTCGGGCCCCTGCACGACCCTCAGGCTCTGCGCAGAGAACCAGGACAGGCGTGCCAGCGCCCTCTCACCTTTGACTTGCGTCTCATACTCAGCCTGCAGCCCCCGCTCCCGCCGCAGTTTCCCGTGTGCGGCCATGGCGGCCGGGTGGCCGCACCGTCGAGCCCCCCTGCTCCCACGCGGGCCCCAAGCGGGTTGGGCGCCGGGACCTGGGGTGCCTCGGCCAGCACCCTGCGCCAGCTCCGCCCACCCCCGCCCCCGGCGCGGCTCCCAGGGGGGGGGGGCGGCCCAGGTCTGGCACTGCCCTTGAGGGGCTCCTGGGGGGAGGGCACCCCTCCCAGCCCCACTGCGCCCAGGGCCTCGTTGCCCCTTCCCATGGGCCTGCACCTCAGCTGCTTTGTGCCCAAGGCCCTGTCGCCAAACAGCAGGGCGGGCGTGAAAGCCCCCAGGTGCCCAGCAGGCTGGCACCCGTGGCTGCCACCCGCCACGACCTCCAGAAGGCAGTCCCTGGTCACCATGGCCAGACAGCACGTTTCACAGCATGGCCATTAACACCCTAGCTGCTCCAGGCCCTCCCCTGGGTTGCCTGCTTCCCCAGACATCGGATGGGGCCCGCCCTTCCCGAGTCACAGCGCTGAGAGAGGCCCCAGAAGCCTCCAGAGCTGGGGCGGAAGTTCCCCCGGGAGGGGTGGAGGCAGGGGAAGGAAGGTCAGCATTAGAGAACAGAACCTCAGCAGCTGGCTGTTGTTCCCTCCAGGCCCCCTTTGGGGGAAGCCGGGTTCGGCCACGGTTCCCCTTCTGCTCCAGCACACAGGGAGGAACGAGCCTCATTTCCCCATAGGCGGTTACCACTTCCTGCTGCCGGAAGACACTTTTCTGCCTCCTGCCCCCTGCAGTTTGCACCTGCCCATCCTAACCCTGGGGGAGCCCCTCCGAGCAAGGTCTTAGCTAGCCAGGGGGCAAGTCTTGGGGCCCTCGTCCAGGGCTGGCGGGGTTTCCCTCCATTCCTCCCTACCACAGGGCAGCAGGAGACAGGTGGCGGGTGACAAGCCAGACTAGACCGCGGTCTTTCTGTGCATAGGTGGTGCGGCAGGGGCGAAGCGCTCTCGAGGCCCGGGCCCGTCGGGGAGGCGGGCCTGCAGACGCTAATTCGGGGATCCTGGCGTGTGTGCATGAACGTCAACGTGGGGCACGATGCAAACGCGGGCACCCATGACCTTGACCTGCAGATTTGGGGAGGAGGGGAAGCTGTGCAGGTACTTCCTGCCTTTCAACTGTGAGCAATTAATTCTGTTGCCCAGAAGGAAAAAACACACTGCCTCAGCTCCCCGCCCCCTTCCCCCCAGTACCGAGGCCCTTCCCTAAGATGTCAGATGTCCACAGGGCCCGGGAGCTAGCCAGACCCTGGCAGCCCCGGACCTGGACCTCCAGCAGCAGGTCTCAGAAGTCCGATCGTTCCCGCCCTCCAGCAAGGCCAGGGAGCCCGCAGCACGAACACCCGACCCTGCTGCTGTGTCGGCAGAGACTCACTCGTCCCACCGCTGCCTCGGGTCAAGGGGAACCGGGGAACCGGGCAACCGGGCCCCTCACCCGCTGACCCCAGCACGCCCCGCCTGCCCCCACCGCTCCATCCGGGCCCGCCCAGCAGAGCCAGGCACCGGGCTAAGGCACGCGGGAACCGGCTGCTGCGCGGGCCCCAGCCCCTGCCTTCATATGCTCTCTTCGAGCCTTTTCTGACTCCAGAGGTTTCCCACGACCCCCACGCAGCCCCTGCTTGAAAGCTCTGCGTGTGGAGCCCGCTTTCGGGCCGCCCGCTTGGCGTTTAGGGTGAATGCAGCTGCCCCCTACTGCCCGTCTAGCCTTAGCGCCTCTGTTCCCCTTCTACAGCCAGTTAACCCGCAGGGGCGAGGACCTGACCTCTTGGGGGCGGGGGGAGCGGCCGACAGTGCACCGGCCCGCCAGGGACGCGGGGCACCGAGGGCAGAAGGCGGGGCGGGTCCCGGGGACCGGGGGAGAAGGAGGGAGGGCGCCGCCGGGCGCCGTGGGAGCCTCAGGCAGCTCCCTCCCACCGGAGTCGGGGAGCGGCCGGGGCAGCGCGCATGCGCGCCCTCCTCGCCGCGCCGAGACTCTCCGGACCAATTAGAGCCTGGGAACGAAGCCCAGCGCGGCTCGCGAATCGGAAGGGGTGGTGCCTCGGACCCATACAAAGAGACGCCGGCGACTTGAGCCAATCAGAGCAGTCTCGCCCGAGCAGGCGCGCTGGAGAGCAATGAGAGTGCGCAGGCGCGCCTCCCCGGCTCCCCCTCCCCCGCTCCGGTCTCGGTTTTCGGGGCGGCCGGCGACCTGCAGATCACGTGCCAGGCGCCAGCCAAAGAGAACCGAGCTCCGGGCCCTAATGGCGAATTGTTCAACCCAGCGGGGAGCGGCGTGCCACCTGCAGTAGCAGGAGCATTAGGTAGGGAGAGCGCTGAGCCCGCTCAGGAACTAGGAGCAGCAAGTCACCGCGTTGCAGCCAGAGGGCAGGGCAGGGCAGGGCAGGGCAGAAAGGCGTAGGAGCGAGTTAGGGCGAGGCCAGGAAAAACAGGATTTATATTCTGCATGAAATTGTAATGGTGGATGCATGACTGCGTTTGTCAAACCCCATGGAAACTGTATAACACAGACAGGATCCCTAATGTCAAACCGTGGACTAAAGTTAACAATTTATCAGTTACCTAAAGTAACAAATGCACCACCCAATACAAAATGTTACTGATAGGGGAAACTGTGGGGAGGGGTGGAATTCTGTACTATCCGATCAATTCTTTTGTAAATCTAAAACTGCTAAAGATAATCTGTGAATTACTTTTAGATAAAAACTAAGGTTAGGGAGTAGATTCCAGAGGTATAGTGGTTCAACACACAGGATTCGCTGACCCCGCTGGCTGCTTGGGTGGCGGGGAAAGGAGGAATCTAGGACAGTTGACAGGGCTTGAGCAATCTGGAAACTGGTTGGGCCGTTACCCAGATAAACCAGCTGTAAAGAAGACCAGTGAGCAGTCACACACCAGCATGAAATGGAGCCCCTGGAGCCCATGGCAAGTGTGAGTAGGGAGAGAAAAGGGCAGCAGGTGGGACACTCATGATAAGGGCCAAGCAGAGGTAGTGAAGGCCACCAAGAAAGGGAGAAACTGCCTTTGAGGTTCAAGGCCAACTAACCTAGGCTTGCCCTGCCAAACACATTCAGTGTGGGAGAGTAGGAGGCCCCTGAGGGACCACCTGGCTCAGCCCTAGAATGTCAACAGGGATACCAAAGACCAGCGAGGCAGGGCAGAGCACCTGCCTCCAAGGTGGGGTCTCCCAGAAGTCCAGGGTCTCCCTCCCTGGGCCCAGAACTGCCAAAAACCATCAGGTGTGGGAGACCCGCCTCCGAAGCCCTAACAAAGCTCTTCCCTTCTTCTTGGGCTTGGCAGGGTGCTCGGGTCCAATGTCCGTGACGCCCACATTCCCCAAGACACAGAGGAGCTAGAGAAGCACAGACCCCCAAATGTGCGTGCACACGTGCACACACACACCAGAGCCCCCCAGGGCCACGGGGAGAAATTTATTGTGAAAGCTCGTGGGCGAGGACAGGGCGGGGCAGGCTCTAGGAGGCTGAGTCGGAGGCCTCTGAGCTGTCCTTGACATCTGTGCTCTCTGTGGTCTCGCTGACCTCGCTGAGGTCCTTGCTGTCCCCACCACTGTCGTCAGCCGCCAGGCCCTTCTCCTCACGACAGACCTCTCCGGGGCCAGGAAGTGAATTGCCTTTGCTCTCCACTTTGTTCTCGATGGCACCCAGCACCACGTGCCTGCCCTTTTCCTTCAGTTCCAGGTGCCTCCTCAGCTGCCGCCAGGAACCCACGGAGAAGCAAGAGCAAAGAGACGGGCCTCAGTTAGTCCAGACAAGCGGGGGAGGGGCGTGGGGGTGGGGGAATCTCAAGGCCCGGCTCTGTCCCTCTAGGCCTGTTTCCTCGCCTTTAAAATGAGGGTGGGGCAGGCGCGGTGGCTCACGCCTATAATCCCAGCACCTGGGGAGGGAGGCCCAGGTGAGAGGATTGCCTGAGCCCAGGGGTTCAAAATCAGCCTGAGCAACTTGGTAAGACCTCACCTCTACATTAAAACCAAGAAAAATTATCTGGGCATGGGGGTGCACACCTGTAGTTCCAGCTACTTAGAAGGCTGAGGTGGAAGGATCGCCTGAGCCCAGCAGGTCGAGGCTGTGGTGGCTGTGAACATGCCACTGCACTCCAGCCTCGGTGACAGAGTGAGATTCCGACTCAAAAAAAAAGAAGAAAAAGAAAATGAGAGCGAGCATGCCTCCCTCACTTGGGCTGCTGTGCCACCACCAGACAGGGCCATGCTCCTCGAACAGCCCTGCCCCCGAGGAGCCTGGGCAGAACCCAGACTTTCTCTGCAGCCCAGTTTTGTCTTACCGCGGAGCAGACAGGCCACCCACAGCCGTCCCCAGGTGTCCCACTTCCTCTAGAAAGCCTCCTCCCCCTGCTGCTCACAGCACATCCACAGGCTTCTGGGGAGATGGCCTCCTCCAAAGCACAGCCTGGGCCTACCTCCCCACTCGACAGTCTAGGAAACAGGTGAAGACGGGCCGGGACCCACAGCAACGCAGCCGCAAGGGCTGGCGCCCAAAGTCAGTCTCGTCTCTGGCCACCATCTCGGGCCCTGAGCGCAGCCCTCTGCCCCAACAGGGCCCCCCGCCCTTGCCTTGCTTTCTGCGTGGCAGGGCCCGCTCATGCTAGACTGGGGACACTTACCTCCTCGGCCATCTGGGTGAGATCGCGCTTCATCGCATATGCGTCCTCCCCATCTGCGTAGTATTTGGGCTCCACCTCGCTGATCCTGGGGGCGGGGGAGAGCAAGGAAGACCGAAGCTGGGGCAGGTGCTCCTCAGTCTCCGTGACCCCGGCTTCTGGCGCAAGGTGCCGTGTTTTCTCCTGAAGGGCCCTTCCTTTTAAATTTTAAAACCGGGGGGTGCCTACAGGGCCTCTTTGAAAAAATGTATCTTAGACTCAGGGGCTACCTGAGGGGCCCTTTCTGAGAAGCCGGCCCAGCCCCAGGACGTCTTTCCCAGCAGCCTCGTTTCCAGTGTGGCCTCCGCTCTGCTCTCCCCGCACAGGCCGGCAGTCAGTGGCCACCCAGTGCCTTGGCCCCTCTGCCCTGCCCCGAGTCCTGCCACTGTCCCACGTCCCCAGTCTGGCTCTCACGGCTGTTTCTGTGGTTTCTTGGGCGCTCAAGCCCTGCATCCAGCCTCCTCCTTCCCTCTGGCCGCCCCATCGCTGAGCATGGCTGCCTCTGCCGTCAGGCAATAGCAACCAGAGCCTGGGAAGGGGCGCTCCGGCCTCCACTCAGGAGAGTCCTCCAGGCACCGAGACTCGGTGACCGTGCCACCGGAAGGGGGAGCCCAGAGGCCAGCGCCCTTCCAACAGGAGCCCTCTGCAGGCAGCCGCCCCCACCTCACTTTCAAGTGCCTTTTCCACCGTCGACTGGGCATGCCAGCTCCCTACCAGGCGCTCTCTCCCCTGTGCTGGGCACACAGCCCCTCCCCGTCCCTGAGCAGACCTGCCCCATCCATCCGCTGCCGGGGCTCCTGGCTGCCCCACCGCCCCTGCTGGGGGCCCTTCCGTCTCCTTGCTTCTGCTTGCGCTCGGATGCTTCTAGGCACCAGGGCACCTGGGACCCTGCTCCTCAGCACCTCTCCAGGCCCCAACTTTCACGACAATGTCCTGTGTCCCTTCCTCGCACTGCCCTGCATGGCGTCAAGCCACGGCTCCTCCACCCGGCGAGACACACCATACCCGTCTCTGTCACAACACACGTTGTGGGAGGCAGGTGCCGTCTCCCCCTGAGCTTTGCAATCAACAGCCACAGTGTGTGGAGGAGGCATCCTGGTCACGTGGAGGTCCACAGCCCGGCCCCCTCCCAGCTACCCCGCCCCCTGCCTGGAAGGCACCTCAGCCCTTCTCAGCTGCCTCGATGGACCAGACCTGGGAGCAGCCCTTGCCCGTGAGAAAAGTCTAGATGTACTTACTGAAAGTTGAGGGTGTTGGAATAGAGGTGCAGGGCGGCCCGGTTACTGCAGGGGAATAAGGCACCGCTGAGCTGCACAGACTGGGCCAGGCGGGTAGAGCACGTCCAGTCCTGCCCTCCTCCTGGCTCCTCCTTCCCACTAATCCCACTCCCCGGTACTCTCCAGAAGCCAAGGCACCCGGGGACCCCCTTCAAGACAGTATCTCTTCCTGCCCCCCCAACTCCCCCTGCCCTCAGCCCGGCTTCCACCTCTTCCTGACATGCAGGGAGACGTATTTGGCATTGAAGTTCTCTATCATGGCTCGAGAGGCCTGGTCCATCAGCTTCTGGGCCAGGCCAAGGCGCCGGTGGGAACGCTTCACAGCCTGGTGGGAGACGGCGGGCAAGGGGTGAGGGGGTGGGACCCTGAGGGCTGCCCAGCTAACTCCCACGTCCACCTCCGTCAGATCCTGGGTGGGTCTACGTACCAGTGAGGTGATATGTCCATGGGGCACGTCGTCCGGGTCCTCTTCCCTGGCGAAGGAGAAAGGAGAAACTAAAAGAAGCCTGTGGCGGGCACAGCAGCTACCCCCCACCCCCGTCCATGTGTAGAGCAGAAGTGCTAACTCTTCCAGACTGACCCTACGGCCTCCCAAAACCTAGGCTGGAGAAGAGCTGGGAATCTCTTGGAACAGAGCAGTCGATCCTTCCCTCTCTGCTGCCTTAAAACCTCATGCATGGCAGAAGTGGCGCGCGCCTGTAGTCCAAGCTACTTGGGAGACTGAGGTGGGAGGATCGCCAGAGCCCAGGAGGTAGAGGCTGCAGTGAGCTATGATCAAGCCTGTGAATAGCCACTGTTCTTCAGCCTAGGTGATTCCAGACTCTAAAAGAAACCCTGGTACAAAACAAAAAAACCCACGCAACACCTACGGATATGTGAAATGCCAACAGATTACTGTTCTGTGACAAAGGCATGAGCTGGCAAGTCACGGAATGACAAGGAGGAACCTTGCATGCATGTTACTAAGTGAAAAAAGCCAGTCTGAAAAGGCTATAGATTGCATGATTCCAACTATGTGACATTCTGGAAAAGGCACAACTATGAACACAGTAAAAAGAACACTAGTTGCCAGGGGTTGGAAGGGAGGGAGGAATAAATGGGTGGAGCACAGTGAAACTATTCAGTGTGGTGACATAAAGGTGGACATGTATCATTTATCCCAACCCACAGAGTGCACAACAGGAAGAGAACCACTATGATGCCAACCCCGGGGCTTAGTTAATAATAATGTAGAGGCTGGGTGTGGTGGCTCATGCCTGTAATCCTAGCACTTTGGGAGGCCAAGGTGGAAGGACAGCTTGAGCTCAGGAGTAGACACCAGCCTGGGCAACACAGTGAGACCTCGTCGCTACAAGAAAAAAAAACCCCCCAAAAATTAGACGGGTGTGGTGGCACATGCCTGCAGTCCCAGCTACTCGGGAGGCTGAGGCAGAAGTATCGCCTGAGCCCAGGAGGTCGAGGCTGCAGTGAGCTGGGATCGCACCACTGCACTCCAGCTTGGGCTACAGAGCCCCCAACACAAATGTATAATATTGGTTCATCACCTGTAACAGATATACCATGCAAACGTGTTAATAATAGGGAACACCGAGGGGAGGGAAGGATGGGGCGTGCAAGGGAACTCTGTCCTTTCTGCTCAATCTTTCTGTAAACTTTAAACTGTACTTTTTGAAAAAGACTGGGCTTGGTGGCTCAGCCTGTAATCCCAGCACTTTGGGAGGCCGAGGCAAGAGGATTGCCTGAGCCCGCGGGTTCGAGACCCGCCCAGGCAATTTGGCGAGACCTCATCTCTACAATCAATCAAAAATCAGCCGGGTGTGGTAGCGTGCACTTGTACTTCCGGCTACTTGGAAGGCTGAGGCGGAAGGATCGCTGGAGCCCAGCAGGTCGAGGCTGCGGTGGCCAGAAGCACGCCACTGCACTCCAGTCAACTCAAAACAAAAAACAAAAAAAAAAGTACTGAAAACACAAAGCCTATTCGTTTTCCGTAAGGCCCACAGCAGCATCCGCCAGACACGTGTGTCCTCTGTCCCCCAAGCTTCTCTCTTGCTCTTCGGTTACTCACATTTTGGCCAGGACATACCCCACAATCTTCCCATTCTCATCCTCAGCAATGTAAGACAGCTGGTGACAGAGAGGAGAAGGGAGTCAAAAAACAACTTCAAGACACTTGGTCCCATTACCCATCTATTGCTCTGTGCGAGAAGCAGAAACTGGGCTGGGGGCGTTCTGTGACAGCTCGTGGGCTCCAGGCTAAGTAACTCGATTTCCCCCACCCACACTGTGCCCTGTCCTTGACCCAGGAGCCAGACACGAGTGGGACTCCTGCCTCCGTTCTACGAGCCCTTCAGGTACCTAGCTCCTTTTCGTGTGCTCCTCCTCCCCGCAGCTGAAAACACCCTGGATGTCGCCTGACCATAAGCCCTTGGGCTCATACGGCCTTTTCCTCAGCTTGGTTTCCCCAGCCCCAAATGCAAAAGCTGCCCACCTGGGGCCAGGAGAGGCCGTGGTAGAAGTAGTATTTCATCTGGTAGTTCTCGGGCAGGCAGAGGAGATTGCAGTGTTGCATGTTCATGAGGTCCTCCGGCTGCAGGGGAGTAGGACACAGTGACCAAGGAGGCCCCAGACAGCTGAGACCCCTGCTCCCTGTCTACTCAGCCCCCTCCCCCGGGGCTGGGCAGGCGCTGCGAGGATCTGACTTTGCACAAGGCCTGGCACACAGCCGCTGTGCCAAACGCGTCTGTTTCAGGAACAAGCGTGGGGGTCCGGAGGTCCCCGGAGTCCACCCAACTGGGCCCCGACGTCACGCAAGCCGGAGGCATTCGCAGCCCCAGCACTGCGCCCCGGCTCCACCGTCCTCCTCCTCGGACTGGCCGGGTTGCACGCAGGGCCACCGGGCCGGGCTCAGCCAGGGACCTCGGGAGCATGCGCAGGCAGCCACCGGGCCCGGCGCCCACGCGGCGCGGACAGCCTCCCGCCCGGCCCCTCACCTGGCATTGCGGATGTTCATAACGGCGGCGGGGTTCGCGGGTCCCAGCGGATCGTGAACGTGCAGTCAGCTGCCGCCGCACTCCGAAGCGATGCAGGCGCGGCCGGGGCCGGGGCCGGGGCCGGGGCCGGGGCTGGGGCTAGGGCTAGGGCTAGGGCTGGGGCCAGGCTCGCGGGGCGGCGGCGGAAGGGGCGGTGCGCGCCGAGCCGGCCACCGACCGGAATTGCGCGGCGCCGGGCCCGCCCCGCGGCCCGCCCCACGGCCCGCCCGGCCAATGCGCGGCGTAGTCCGGCGCGCGGGATGGGCCTGCCCGCGGGGAAGGCGGGTTAATACGCGGGGAGGACCAGAGCGCGCTACCAACCAATAAGAAGAGGGGGCCGGCGCGCGGGGCGGATTCGTCTGCGGGGAGGGGAGGGCCAGGGGGCGGGGTGGGCCGGCGCGCGCCACGAGCCAATGAAACGGAGCGGCTCAGCGCGCGGGGCGGGCCGGTCCGCGGGGCGGGGCGTTGTCCCTGCAAGCCGGTGCCAGCCCGGCTGGGCTGTGCGAGATGGCACGGCACGGCCGTGCGCGGTGCGACACCGCCCCCTCCCGCGGACCCACAGACGCGCGTACACTGGCAGGTGCCGCAGAGCTCAGCTTTATTCCGCGCCCCAGCGGGCGGGGCGGGGCGCTGTCCCTGCGAGCCGGTGCCTGCCAGGCTCTGCGGGGTGACGCCGCCCCCTCCCGCGAACCCACAGACGTGCGTACACTGGCAAGTGCCTCTGGCTCAGCTTTACTCCGCGTCTCAGAGGGCGGGGACGGCGAGCGGGGAGCAGGCGCCGGGCGCGGGGCGGCTCAGCAAGGCGTCCAACATCTGCTCGCACATGGCCAGGCACCGCGGCACGTGGAAGCATCCTACGGGGAGAGGCAGGAGGGCCGGGGGAAGCCGAGTGCCACGAGCCCCTGCGGGAGGACGGGTTGGGAGGGCCGGGGGGAGCCGAGAGCCACGAGCCCCTGCGGCTCTGCCCTGTCCCCCACTCACCTTTGAAGGGACCCCCCTTGATGGTGAGGGCAACCTTTCCCTCTCGGTTCAGATAGCCAAACCATTCCCCATACTCGGGATCGCGAAACTGGAATGACAACGAAACAGTGACAGCTAGCGCCTGCAGGACCCGCCTAGAAGCCATGGCCTGGGGCTCTCCTCAGGGGCGCTCCCCTTCCCCGCTGCACCACTGCCAGGGATCAGAGTCCAGATGGACCCCAGGTAACAACTCCAGAACCAGCGATCTAGCGGCGACACCGCGTCCTAAACAAAAGAAACCGCTGGGAAGCAGCAGGCAGTCTGCAGCTGTATAATCCAGTGGGGAAGGGGCTGCAGGCTGTGAGACAAGGACGAAAGGTTGAATGCATGAAGCCTGCTCTGGGGTGATCGAAAGGTTCTGTATCTTGATTGTGGTGTACACGTTGTCATAACTGATTGAACCGAACACTTAAAATGGACGTTTGAGTGTATGTAAATTGTGCTTCAACACAACTGATGTGAAGAAACAACCCTGATGGAGGCGATAACCTGCCATGAAACTTTGTCAAGTGACTTTCCTGGAGTCCTGCTTCATGTGCATGTCCAGCCCCGAAATCTGACTCCTCTCCTTGCCCATCGCTGGTCCCAAACGCATCTGGTCCTCCCTCCGCCCCTGTCCAGTGCCCAGAGGCTTCCAATATGGGAACAGCAGCTCAACTGACCCATTCTGCACTCCTATCTTTCCTGTTCCCATTCCATCGCACACCTGACGCATGGAAGCTTGTCAGTCGCACCCCTTCGTGGAAGGGTCATGAATAAATCAATTACATTGAAGTCCACTATCAAAAGGTCTCTTTAAATTATGGTCTCTAAAGGAATACCTGAGGCTAGGTTAAAAAAGTATGTGGTCGGCCGGGCTCGGTGGCTCAGCCTGTAATCCCAGCATTTTGGGAGGCCGAGGCGGGTGGATTGCCTGAGCCCACGAGCTCGAGACTAGCCCGGGCAGCTTGGCAAGACCTCGTCTCTACAATAAATAAGTAAATAAATAAATAAATAAATAAATAAATAAATAAAATCAGCCGGGCGTGGTAGCACGCGCCTGTAGTTCCAGCTACTTGGAAAGCTGAGGCAGAAGGATCACCAGAGCCCAGCAGGTTGATGCTAGGGTGGCCGTGAGCATGCCACCGCACTCCAGCCTGGGCAACAGAGTGAGACTCCAACTCAAAAAAAAAAAAAAATGTGGTCTGCAAAAATTGACGTATTCTTTGTAGGAGGTAAAGCTAGTTTCTTTTCTTTTTTTTTTTTTTTTAAAGCTGGAGTCTCACTCTGTCACCCAGGCTGGAGCACAGTGGCACGCTCATGGCCACCGCAGCCTTGACAGTTCTTCCACCTCAGCCTTCCAAGTAGCTGGAACTACGCCTGGCAAATTTTTTTATTTATTGTAGAGATGAGGACTCGCCAAGTTGCCCAGGCTGGTCTCAAACCCGTGGGCTCAGGCAATCCTCTCACCTCGGCCTTCCAAAGTGCTGGGATTATAGGCGTGAGCCACCACGCCTGGCATAGAGCTAGTTTTGTATGTACTCATTGTCTCTTTCAAGTTACATTATTCAAGTCTTTACTTATTTTCTGACTACTTGATCTGTCACAGGAAGATAATTTCACACATAAATTGCTTTTCTGTCCAGTTTTTCCTTGGATGTCTGGGTTTTTGCTTCCTGTATTCTGCCTCATAAAAATGTATTCCTTTAATTTCATGTTTTACAGTCATACTGGTGGCCTCTAATACATGCTCTGTATGAATGCATTCAATGTTAATACAGAGCTGCAGGTCCAATAACTCGTGTGGTTTGGAAGTAATGACAAGTATGTGTGATACTTGGAGACAGATCGCTAATAGCAACATTACATTATGGCACCTGGGATTTCTGTTGGCGGCACTGACGATAGGATTGTGATTTTGCCTCCATTCATAATGGCAGCAGATGCTATGTTTCAGTTAGAGATTGGTGCAAATAGAGACTCAGTCTCATCCCAGGTTTCTTTTTTCTTTTTTTTGAGTCAGAGTCTCAGTCTGTCGCCCAGGCTGGAGTGCAGTGGCATGCTCACAGCCACTGCAGCCTCGACCTGCGGGGCTCCAGAGATCCTTCCGCCTCAGCCTTCCAAGTAGCTGGAACTACAGGTGCACCACCCACCCGGCTAATTTTTTGATTTATTGTAGAGTCGAGGTCTTGCCAAATTACCTAGGCTGGTCTTGAACCCCTGAGCTCAGGCAGTCCTCTCACCTCCACCTCCCAAAGCGCTGGGATTACAGTCTCCCCAGGTTTCAAAGCCACAGACCCCAAAATAAGATCCCCTGCTATAGTCCTTCCAGTACCCAGGTTTGCCAACGGAGCAAGTCAGAGTCGTGGCTCAAGAAACACTTATTCACCGCCGGGTGTGGTGGCTCATGCCTGTAATCCCAGCACTTTGGGAGGAGGAGGCGAGAGGATTGTCAGAGTCCAGGAGTTTGAGACCAGCCTGGGCAACTTGCCGAGATCTCATCTCTACAATCAATCAAAAAATTAGCCAGGTGTGGTGGTGCACACCCTGTAGTTCCAGCTACTGGAAAGGCTGAGGCGAAAGGATTGCCTGAGCCCAGCAGGTCGACGCTGCGGTGACTGCGAGCGTGCCACTGCACTCCAACCGGGGCAACAGAGTGAGACTCCAACTCAAAAAAAAAGCACTCATTCACCACATAGGCCTTGCCCCCTACTGGGCATCCTGCCCTGGGTTCAACGGCCCAAGGTGCCCCTGGGCAGTAGTCAGTACAGCTGGGTCACTCTGCTCCTGGCACTTGGGCATCTGGGGGCCCTGACTTGCTTTCCTTCCCACCTCGCAGCTGGTTCTTGTTTCCTTCGCTGGCCCGCATGCTCCCTCCTGTCCTCAAGAGCTTCTTGTGCTCCCAGCTCTTGGTAGCACCTACATTCTGATGACGCTTAAACATCTGCAGCCGGCTCAGAGCTTACCCTCGGAACTAGACTCCTACCCGGGCACTAGCTGGGATGACAGCTGCAGCCTCAGTCTGCTGTCCCAGCTGGTCCCAAGGGCTCCAGCAGGTCCCTGCCCTGGCCAGGGAGACTCCATTCTCTCCGACACGCCCCGATGGAGTTGGTCTCTGCTCGGTATCTCCCGCTCACGCCCGAATGAGAGAGCGCCCCGGGTCCCCTTCTGCTTGTTTGCAGTGTGCCCCCCACCACTGAAACGTGAGCTCTAGGAGGGCAGGGGCTTCTTTGTTGACTGTGCCCAGTGAGGGGGCAAGAGGGAGCCAGGGGAGAGCCTTCCCGGCCCCAACCGGGCCAGACTGCCCCCACAGCCCCGGGAAAGCCTAGCCCTGGCCCAGGCAGCCTGGGGAGGAACACGTCCTCCAGCCCCGTCAAGTCTCTAACCGGGACAAGGAGGAGCGCTCACCTGGCGGAAGGCGTACTCAGCCACCTGGTAGAAGAGGTCCAGCAGAGCCGGGTCCCCACTGTCACTGTAGCCCATGAGAAAGGCAATCATGGCCTCGCTGTGCGGCCACCACAGCTTCATGGCCCACTCCAGCTGGGGGCAGAGCAGAGGCAGGCGCCTGAGGGCCCTGAGTCCCCCCCCCAGCTCTCTCAGAACACCCCCATCTTTCCAGACCTGGCTGGCTCCCCTTGAGCCTATCTGTCTTGTCAGTCTGTCTTCAAGCCCCCGAAGAGCTCCTGGCCGTGGCTTGGACAGAACCTCTGCAGACCTCTGGCAGGGTCAAGGCACAGTCAGAGGCAGCACGGCCTGACGGAAGAGTTCCCCTCCCAGCTGCCACTGCGTTAGAATCACGGAGAGCCTTTCAGAGACCCAGAGCTCCGGCTGTCACAGCCTGAGCTCTGGCACCAGCCCCCAACGGCCACCCTGTGACCTGGCCTGGGCAGCGCTGGACCACATGTCCACAGCCAGCCTCTGTGTTCACATCCATCCCTGTGCTCTCCCTCTCCAAGAGCCACGACAGCACCGGCCTCCCATGCAGAAAGCTTGAGGACAGAGCCCTGGGCAAGCTCTCACCTGGGTGGGACAGAGGTCATCGGCATCCTGGAAATAAAAGAGGCCCCCGTGGTCAGGGTCCCAGCCAGAGCGGAAGGGCACCAACAGGAACTTCTCGATAACGTGGGCTCGAAGCTCAGGGTCACCTTTCCGGGTGGAATGACGGAGCAGGAACCAGCCGGCTTCCAGTGCGTGGCCTGGGAAGGCTCGGGTCAGGCAGGAGCCAGACCCTCCCCGAGGGCCCGGGTGGGGGCGGGATGACAGGCGCGTGGGAAAGCGGTGGGGGGGTGGGGGATGGCGGAGCTCAAGCCCTTAGTCCCCCCGCCTCCCCGGCAACAGGGAGCGCGGCTCTGAAGCCCACCCTGCAGCCCTGTCCTGGAAGCCCGCTCCCCTGCAGAAAGCCCCCAGCCTTGGGAGGCCCAGCCCGTCTTCTCCACTTGCTCAAGGTAGCCCCAGACACTCCCCACACCTGAGGCCCAGAACCCGAGCCTCAGCGCTTCCCTGCTCCCCGCCTCCCGAGTGGCCTCGGCCCACCCTGCCCCCTAACCTGGGTTCTGGTGTCTCCCCAGGCAACCAGAAAGTTCCTGGCCATCCTCTGACACGTTCTCCAGCACAGCTTGTCCATCCCTCTGGGAGGGAAGAAGGCAGTTCTGCCTCCAGGCCCTCACACCGCCACCACCCCGCTTGAAAGCCCTGGCCTCGGAAATCCCGCCCTCCCGCCCAAGCCTCTGGACCCGAGGGGCGCTGATTGACTCCTAGGGGCCCAAGAGGTTCTGATTCTAGAACGGAACCCGAGCCCCTCCAGGGAGAGGGTGAAACAATGGGGACGAGCAGGGCAGAGGCACTTGGGTCTGGCCGGGTCTCCTGCTCGCAGGTGCTGCCTGGCTCGGGCCTCTCCTTCCAGCCCCCGGCCTTGCCAGGCACCACCGGCTCCTTGGGACCCTGCGCCTTCCCAAGGGCCCTGGTCGCACCTCGCCCTGGCGGAGTGTCCCAGAGTCTCTCCCTGTCTGTAAACCTCGAGGGCTCCAGGGAGCGAGGGGGAGGCCCGGGGAGCGGGGTTGTGGGGAGTGGGGTGACCCCACCCGGCGCCCACTTGCACGTGCTGCAGAATCCTCCGGGCACACCAGTCTCCAAGCTCAGCGTATTTGCCTGCCAGCTCCTGGTCCGCCTCCCCGAGCTGCTCCACCAGGCTTAGCAGCATCATGGGCACCGCCATGGGCTCCGCCGTCGGGGCCCCCGGGAGCCGGGGCCGGCCCAGCCCCGACGGGTCCTCCCGCACCCAGAGGATGATCTGATCCATCATCTCGACTGCTTCGCTCTGGGGAAGAGGGGCACGTGCGGCGGCCCAGACTGAGGCTGCGTCCGGCCCCATCTGGCCTGTCCCTGCCGATGTGGCCCTGAGGCGGGATGAACTCCAGGGATGCCTCACCAAGGGCCCCGGGTCAGGTGCTGGGGCCAGGCAGATCCGCCTCACCCTGCCTCGAGGGCTCCCGGTCTGGGGATGCAGGCCACTCTCAGGCTGTGGGGTCAAGGTCTGGCGGCACAGGGGGCCCAGGGAAGAGGGGGAGGCCCCTTCCCAATTGGGGGCGGGGCACGGATAGAGCCCTGACTGCCCGGGGCCTCTGTGGGGATACATGGAGCGTTCAGAGGTGAAGGACACTCAGTGCAGGGTGGGGGGGAGACACCCTTAGACACAAACGGTAACAGTCCAAGGGGGGGTTGCTGGAAGCCCTGGGGTCATGAGGGCCCGGAGGAAGGAGAGTCCCAGCCTGCAGACAGGACCAGAGGAGGGGACTCGCGTCCTGGGCAGAAGTGCATCAGGTGGCCGTGGCAAAGTGCCGGGGTGGGGCCTTCAGGTGCCCCCTCCCCCTGCAGTCCCCTCCTGGCAGCTGTCCTCTCACGCACCTGGTACCGCACTTCCCCGGTCACCCGCCACAGCTCGTTCATGGCCATAGTGTAGAAGCACTCACTGAAGATGGTCCGCTGCACCTTGACTGGGCGGCCGTCCCGAGTCAGCACAAAGGCACACTTCTTGCCAGGAGGTGCCACTCGGGCATAACGCAGCAAAAACTCACCGCCTGGTGGTTGGGAAGTTGGCATGAGAGGACCCCCCCACAACACCTTTGAGCCTCCCCAGGCCCTTTGCTGCTTTTGGATCCCCTCCCCAGGGACTAGGCACATATGCCCTATGAGTGAACATGGACTAGGTCCCTGGGGAGATGGGGACACCTGCTTTTGCTGAGTCCAGAAGCTCAGCGTGGCGGAAGCGCTCGAATGTGCGGTACAGGCGACAGTACATCCATACCTGGGGGGGGCAGGAGGGAGCATTGTTTAAGGGGGAGCGCGGGGTAGGACCCCCAGATGACCCAACTGTGGGAGGAATCCGTTGAGATGACGGGCCTGGCTGAGGCCGGACAGGCCCAGCGCAGCAGCTGGGCCTCAAGGCAGGAAACACCTTACCTGCCTCCCCTGCAGCCAGACGTACTTGAGGTCGTCATACATCCGCCCCTCGCGGCCAAGGCACGTGAAAAAGCCCCTGTGGGAGTGCAGGGTTGGAAAGGGAGGACGGGGTCTGCCCTCCACCAGGCCAGTGGCTACTGGGGCTGGCAGGTCTCTGAATTCCCCGAGTGAGACCAGGGCTCGGGAGGGGCGGCGCACCCGTGCTCCCGGTCGTGGGAGTGCTCCATCCAGAAAGCCACCACACGGTCCAGCTCCTGCCCCACGCGCTCCTTCCAGGCCTGCAGAGTCTCCCGCTCCTTCTCCATGTCCTAGGGGAAGTCGGGGCTTGAAGGCGCGGCTCCCCCATACCCCAGGATCCCAGCTTCCTCAGCGGCTCAAGCGGGTCCCAGGGCTGCCCGACCGTCTTCCCTAGACCCCCGGCTCTCAGGATCACCCCACCCCTGCGCCAGGCTTCTGGCCTCACCCTTCCCCAGGACCCTCCAAGACAGCACTCTCCCCCACCGCCCCCAGCACCGGCCTGTTGCACTCGGAGACCCCCGCTCATCCCTCCCTCTCCTCCAGGAAGCCAGACAGAGCCGGTCGCGGTCCCGTGACTGCCACTCAGCTGACCGAGCTGCGCCCTACCCACCCCTCCTCCTCAGGGTTCCCCGGGGGCGGGGCCCATGGTGGGGGGCGGGGCCCATTGCGGGGGCGGGGCTTGGAGGCTCAGTCCCCCGCGCTGCGCACCCACAGCGACCCTTTCACAGAGTCCGGGCACCCGTCTCTGCTAGGCGCCCTGATGGCAAATGCTGGGCTAGCAGGACAGTCCAGGACGAGGCAGGGTGCAGGGCTGGCTCCCCATCCCCTCCCCCCTGCCTCCCACCTTTAACTGAGCCGGGAGAGTGGCCCTAGCAGGCCCGGGGAGGGGGTTTTTGGGCCGAGCCTAGACAGAGTGCCTGAGGGTGGTGGCTCCAACCAGCGCACAGGGCAGGGGTGCAGCAGGACAGGGGACCCGGGCAAGTCCTTTCTTTTGAACCAGTCTGTCGCCAACCTCTTCAGCAGTAAGGGGGCAAGTCATCCGGCGCACAGGCCAGCCAGCACCTGCGGAGGTAAGCGCGGCGCCCTCTGCCCAGGCCGCTTTTCCCGCTGCCCAGCTCCGGCGTGCGTTGCTTTGTTGTCCTATGACTGTCTCACCCGATCAGACACTCAGCTGTTTCCCAGCCTCCCCGCCCACTGAGTGGCCTCACTGAGGCCGCTGGGCTTCCAGCATGGCTCGGGGGATCTTGGACTTCTGCATTGTCCTTCCTTCTGGAAAGTTGGATTGCCGCCAAGGAGCATAACTAGGCCCTGATGCCCGGGGAGGTCCCAGCCCCTAGGCACAGCGCTGGGCCAGGGCGCCCACTGCTGGTCTTTGATGTCACAATGGCAGCCTCTTTCCAGGCTGTGGCCGCTTGGTGGGCAGAGATCCTGCTGTAGGCTGGCTCTCCCAAACCCCACAAATTTCCTCTTTGGGGTGCTTGGGAGTAAGATGGGTCTTCCTGGCCAGCGGGCAGGTGTCCACCCTCACCCTCAGCTCAGGCTTAAGGGATCCTGGTTTTGTTCCCAGCTGAGCTGGGTCCCCTGGCCTGCTCACAGGCACCTGCCATCATGCCTCTTCCTTGCCAAGTCTTGGTATATGGATGGTTCTAGGTTCCTATGGTGGGCTTTCTAGTCCTGGATCCAGCGGACGGGACCTCGGTCAATCCAGAGGTAGAGAACCAGAAGAACCTTCCCCAGTGGCCCTGGGAGCAGGGCCAGAAGGGGTACCATGCCGCCTCCGTCCAGGCCTCTCTCCCCACAGGAGAGGGTGCAGGGTGGGTGGTCCAGCTAGAGGAGTAGGGTGGAACTGCTGAACCCCTCCCCAGGCTAAGCACCTACAAAGCCCCTTGTCCAAGGTCTGGCGAATCCGCAAGGTTCCTTCCGTTCTGGGGCTGGCCTCACATGCGCCCTGAGGGGCTTCTGGCAGCAGAGTGGCTGGGTGAGAGGAAGTGTGGGCAGCAGGGGTCTCGGGGCAAACAAGGGGGGGATGCTGAAGAGGCACTTCCCAGGCCCCACTCTGCCCCATCTGGACCACGCTGCTGGTGCGGCAATGCCCCTGGCCTTCTGGACCTAGGGCCAGTGCGCTTTGAGGGTGGATGTGGCCATCTGTGGAACCCTAGCTGTACCACTCAACCCCGTAACTGGGCTGCCAGTCTGGCTTGCTAGAAAGTCTGCTTCTTCCGCTTGGGGCCTGGCCCATGTGTAGGAGGCAGTCAGACAAGGGGACTCACTAGCCCAGCACCTGCCGAGCGCCCACTCTGTGCTGACACTGGACATTCTCTAGGGGCTGAGCCTGCAGTGGCAAGCACCTGGGAGCTGCCACTCAGGCCCAAGCCGCCCAAGAAGGCCCGGGTAGCCTGCCAGGCCTTTGCCCCATCACATCCCCTAGTGTGGGAAGGGAGGGGAGGCGGCCTGGCTGGAGGCCTCCAGATGCAGGACACCAGCAGCAGCCGCCGCCGCCAAAGGGGCCCCTCAGTCCTTCCCTCAAAGGCAGCTGCAAGAGCCGCTTATAGGCCACGCGGCCAACGCGGTCCAAAGGCCACAGGCCACAGCAGAGGCCTCACCTGGAGTCTTCCACGCGTTTGCCTGGCTGTGCTCAGTCTCAGGCAGGTCCCAACTTCCCCCTGTAGCTCCTGCCATGGGAGTCCATCCAGGACACAGTGAGACCCCAGATGGCTACTTCAAAAAAAGTCTTTTAATTGTTCAAAATAGCACAAAACGACATCGCACTATGGTAATATTGAGTCACAGGGGTTACTCTACAATAGATGAACGGGTGTACTGTTCTCAGAAACAAGAGAAATCAAAGGGCGCTCAGGAGAGGGACTGAGTAAAACAACGGGACCAGGTGAGTGGGCTCCAAGGTGACTAAACATGACGTTTTCCACAGCGAAATATACTATAATACAACAAACCAGAGGCCCTGGAGGGCGCAGGCCAGAGGCAGGGGGCGGCTCGGCCCCACCCCGGCTCCAGGCAGACGGAGGCTGAAAAGATGGGCTGTTCACTTCAAATCCTTCTGTGGCTGGACTTGCTTGCAAGCTTCGCTCCCGTCATCCAGCTCGGGTATGGGCAGAAAACGCCTAGGTCCCCAAGTCCCGGGGACAACACTGCAGTTGCCCCAGCCTCCCATGCAGGTGACACCACAATCGCCCTCCCTGGGCTGCCTCCCAGGAGGCCTCGTTCTCCCCCATTTCTGCCCCTTTCAGTTACAACTTGGATGGGGTGGTGGCTACAGAAACAGCAGTCCAGAGTGTCAGAGTCTCCATGCCGGTGATGGCAAGGGGGGTGGGCTTCTCAGCCTCGCTCCGGCCTGGGGTCAGGAGAGAACTGTGAACCCAGGACAAGGGGACTCCGGCCCACCCTTGAGGGATCACCCACGAGGACTGAGGCTGGACAGCTCCCCGTTCCTTTGGCCTAGAGGCCTGGGGACTGGCCAAGGGGCAGAGGTCAGCAACAGAAAACTAGGTCGGGCAGCAAACACCAGGCCCCACATGGTCGATTTTATACCTCTCCTGCCCCAGCGTTTCCTCTAGAAGGATCCCTGCCACAGATTAGCCAAGGAGAAAAAGTAAAAAAAAAAGAAAGAAAGAAAAAGAAAAACAAAAACAAAACACATTCTGTACATACACAGCTAACAACACAACAGAGGAGGGACAGAACCCCACACACTAAGGCTAAAATTACAAGGAAAATGGGAACTTCATCAACTTCAACTTAAAAACACAACCAATGCAGCAGTTAATGATGGCCCCCATGAGCCGGCTGGGCCGAAGCTGGGCTTGGCGGGGGCTACTCCACGCCCCGCAGGGAGGTTTGCACAGGGCGCTGCTCAGGCCGCCCTGGGGCCCCTCCTCTCCCCTCCTTTTTCTTTCTCCTCCTTTCTTTTTTCTTCCGCAGGAAAGAAGAGGGGAGGGGAGACGGGATGGGAGCACGAAGGCCTCTGAGGAACCGTGCAAGCTTCCTGTGGGATTGCCGGGCGGGCTGGACAAGCTGGGGAAGGGACATTAGGTGGCAGAAAACAAGAGGGCCACAAAGTAACATAACCAGACAGACACCCAGGACAGGCGCCCGGGAAAACCTCTCCGAGAGGGGGCCAAGGGCTGCCCTTGCCCCGGGCCAGGAGCAACAAGCCACACGACGCAGGCTGTGGCTGCTTTCCGCCACCTTTGCTGTCAGTCTCAATTCTCTCCCTTGAGAACGCGGGATCCTTCAGTCTGGCTGTGCCAGGGGCAGGCGTGGGGCGGGAGAAAGGGACATTCCCCTCTCGCGCTGCCTCTCCAACCTGCGTCTGCTTCCTCCGACAGCAAGAGTCAAATGTGCTTTCTTTCGATTATTTTTAACACAGAGAACGGGGGAGAGGGCATGAGCAGCAGCCAGTGGCTGAGGGTCAAGTGCGAATGCTGGATGCCAGGGTAGGTGGGAAGGGCGGGCCCTGGCGGGTGGTTCCTGAAGCAGGGGGT
The DNA here is from genome assembly GCA_027257055.1 of Cephalopachus bancanus. NCBI lineage: Eukaryota > Metazoa > Chordata > Mammalia > Primates > Tarsiidae > Cephalopachus > Cephalopachus bancanus. The sequence goes on along the minus strand of JAPVLO010001094.1, from coordinate 185,359 downwards.
CTGGAGAAGAATCCGAGTGCTGGCCAGCTCCTCTCACTGGCCGTCTGCCTTCGATTTCTTTGGAGCGGATTTCCTTGGGAGACGGGAAAGGGAGAGTCGGTGCGGGCGCTCCAGACACTGCAGGCACCAGCGGCGCACAACACGGCACGGGGCCAGCGAAGCCCTCCGATCCTCTGCTGAGAGGCTGAGCCCTGCTCCTCCCACCCCCAGCCTTGGGTCTGCGAGGGGCCTCCTGCTTACATTTCCGGAGAAGACATGGGCCGCTTGCTGGCCGGCTTGGTGCCAGAACTGTCTTTACTGGTTTCTGAAAGGAACGAGGGAGATGGGTGAGCACGGGGAAAGGCCAAGGAGGGAGCGGCAGGGAACACACGCTCGCCTGCCCGCCCCGCAGCCTCAGGCCCCACAGCGGCCTATGGCTCGCGCCCACGGTCACGCCTGGGGCGCAGGACAGCACGCCATGCCCCGGTCCTCCCGGGTGCAGCTTTCAAGCCCTCTCGGCTCTCAGCCCCTGCTCCTCACCGTCTTTCCTGGTCCTCATCCTCAGCCCTGCCAGCCACAGGGGAACAGGAGCACCGCCTGGCCAGAGGAGGGCGTGCCGCGACCTCGGCGTGTGCCTCCCATTCAGGACCCGGTACACGCAGTCCTCGCCCTGGAACTCTTTTCGCACCCCCACCCCCAACACCTCAAGGAAGTTTTCCCCGCACCCGCAGGCTGGGCAAAGTAAAACGCCAGAGCCCAGAGGGGGGCTGGGTCTCCTGCCATGCTCCACGGCCACCCCCGTGAAAGCCGTGTGGGTGGACCAAGGAGGCAGGGGAGACAGAAAAGACGGCAGGCGACGCCCATTCCTCCTGCGGTGCGTGGCTCCAGTGCCTTCCACAGAAGCTGCCCAAGCCCTGTGACCATGACACTCACCTTGTAACCACCTCACTTGGGTGGCTGGGCCATAGCCCTTCTCATTGCGGGCAGCGATGCGGAAAATGATGGCGGGCTTGGTGGTGTAGTCGATGTGGGCATTGGACAGGCTGGAGGACTGCACGAGGCAGGAGGGGCTGGGCCCACAGTATACCCGCATGAAGGCCAGCTGGGCTGGGGTCGAACTCTTGGGCTCGCCGCCGGCCTGTGAGCTCTGGATGGCCAGGTACACGGAGTACTCGATGATCTTCCCAGAGGTCACGGAGGGCGGCTCCCAGGTGAGGTGGGCACCATCTGGACTCTAGAAGCAAACGGGCAGTCAAGCTTTGTCTCCTTCAGTCGCTGTGGCTATAAGCCCGTCCTGCCTGTCCCCGTAACAGAGGGGGCCAGAAGCTTCTAGATCTAATTGCTAATGCTTTACACCGCCATTTTTTCCTGACACACTAGAGACACTTCACACTGGAGTTCAGAGATCTTCTCCCAAGTGGAAAAAATACAGCGAACAGCCGGGCTCGGTGGCTCAGCCTGTAATCCCGCGCCTTTGGGAGGCTGAGGTGGGTGGATTGCCTGAGCCCGCGGGTTCGAGACCCGCCTGGGCAGCGAGACCTCCTCTCTACAATAAATCAAAAAAGCAGCCGGGCATGGTAGCGCATGCCTGTAATTCCGGCTACTCGGAAGGCTGAGGCGGAAGGATCGCCGGAGCCCAACAGGTCGAGGCTGCGGTGGCCGGGAGTGGCCACTGCACTCCAGTCAGGGTGAGAGTGAGACTCCAACTCAAAAAAAAAAAAAAATACAGTGAACTGGACCTCAAAGCACACCCTTTGCCACCCACGGTATGACTTGTCACTTGGCCTCTCAGTGCCTCCGTTTCTGCATCTGCAAAACAGAACTAACCACAGCAGCCAAATGTCTTTGGGAGGTTTTCGGCATTAGCTAGATCAAATTGGACAGTATAAGGCCTGGTACACGGCGGATGCTTGCCTACCATCAGCTGCTAGGTTACAGACGAAACTGGGGCTGGGGAACGGGAAGAAACTTGCCGTTGTGCCCGGCGCGGGTGGCAGAGCCAGGCCCAAAAGCAGAGTTCCCGAAACTGCCCATCAGACAGCACCCTGTTCCCTGGAGCCTGGTCCAGCTGCCTTCCCACATCCTGGGGGTCCTTGCGAGTCGCCCCGTCTGGCCCTGCTCCTGCCAGCCCCTCGGCACAGACACGGAGCCGTGTGCACATAGCTGAGGCTTGCTCTGATACCAGGGACAGAGGGCCACCCGCAGAGAGACTCACTTTGCTGATCTTAATGGCACAAGGTGCCCCTGGGAAACCAGGCAGACACGTCTTGAAGGCCGAGATCTCACTGAAGGGCCCCCGGCCACAGGCGTTGATCCCGGCAACGCGAAACTTGTAGGCTGTGCCAGGCTGTAGTTCTTGCTTCTTCAGCTGGTTATAGTCGGGGACAGTGCCCGAGTCATCCTGGGGAAACAGGACGGGAGAACGACAGGAGAGCAGAGAGAGAAGAAAGCGGCGTGAACCTGGCAGTCTTCCACGGTGGCAATGTGGCAGGCCCACAGGGACCACAGGGTGCAGGGCAGAGGTCAGCGGCAGCTGCTTCCCAGCCCGGAGGGCCAGGCCCTGTCCGAAAGGCCCCAACGCTCTCACTCCTTTTCCACTGCACTTCAGGGGGAGGGCCTCTGCCTGGCTGTCCTCAGGTCAGCCGGGTCACTCATCTTGGCCCAGAGATTGAGGGCTTTCTGAGATCCACCCACCCAAGGCCATCAGCTCCTGGGACACTTACGTCTGATGGACAGCGTCATCTGGCGGCAGGAAATAGTGTGTCACCATTACATTGGTGCCCTTAATGACTCCCACATCGAACCACTGGTTCTCCTTCTTCACAGGAGCTTTGCTGGGTGGGGGTGGCAGCTCGGGTTTCTGGGAGGCGAACGGGGCAATCAGGTCCTTGGCCCTCAGGTCTTGGAGGTGGTGCCTCCCCCAGGACACCCGTCACACCTGACTCACCACACCCAGGGACTCGATGCCATTGGCTACCTCTGTCAGGGTGGCCGCTGCTTGCAGCTTCGCTGGGCTGGCCACCACAACTGGCTGGGGGGCCACGAAGGTGTTGGATGGAGCCAGGCCTGGAAGAAGAAGTTGTCGATGGAAAAAGCCCTGGAGGCACAGCTCCCGCACAAGGCCTGGGCCTCCCGGCACCCCGTCCTGCCCTTGTCTGCCTGGATCTGCCCGCCACCCCCGGCCACTCTAGCACTCATCCGCCCAGCTGAGACGCTCCTCAGGGACAGGGCTCAAGGCCAAGAAAGGGCCCTGCTTACTCTCAGTGGCCGTCGAGGGCAGCAAGGCCACGGTGCTGGGGACGGCGCCGGCCAGCTCGTTGAGGCAGTTGCTCTCTATGGTCGGGTCATTGAGGCTGTCGGCGGGGGCCAGGGCCTCGGTGGGCAGGTGGTGGTGCTGGGCCTGAGCCTGTGCCTCCTGCAGCTGCTGCTGCTGCTGCACCAGGGCGGCCAGCTCCTGCTGTGTGAGCACGATGGGGATGGTGGTGGCCTGGCCCTCCTGGGCCTCGGCCGACAGGTGCCCGAGCTCCGCCTGCGTCACGGCCGCCGCCGCCTCCGATGTGTCCATGGGCTCCCCAGTGCCTGCTCCAGGTGGGGAGATGCACTACTCAGAAGGCAGGCCGGCAAGCCTACCCCGGCAGACAGACGGGGTCCCGACGGAGGCCTGCCAAGCCTGCCCTGGAGACCCGGTTTCCCTGACACCTTCTACCCTGCCCAGGCCCACTCCGTCCTGGCTGCTAAGCCCAGCCCACTCACCCACAGCGGTCCTCCCCACCACCCAGCCTGACTGGGTCCACTGTGCCCGCCTTCCCCTGTCCCATCTGCCTGTGCCACCCTTGCAGAGAGGGACCTCCTCTTCTCTGGCTGTCTCTGCTGTCTGTCACTTCAGCACTCCGCTAGGCTGTCACTCCTCCCAAGGCCTGTCTTCCCCTCGGGGATCCCCGGCTGGCACCTACCCATGACGGCCTGCTGGGCGGCCTGGAGCACTGCCTGGATGGCCAGGGCCTGCGCCTCCTCTGTGGCTGCGGCCTGGGCAGCTGCTTCCGCGGCAGCAGTCACTGCCAGTTCCTCAGGAGTGAGCCCTGTTACCATGAGGGTGGTGGTGCCCTGCCTGGGCCTCAGCCATCAGCTCTTGGGGAAGTGACAACTGGTCTACTTCAGACTGTGTGGGCGGGGGTGGCTGGACCACCACAGTGGCCACTACCGCTGAGCTGGTGGGCTCCTGGCCTGAAGACGGGTCCCCTGTGCTGCTGAGATCCACGGCGGCCTGGAGGTCAGTGTTCTGGGGGGCTGACAGGACCTCGGCGGACTCCCCCATCAGGGGTGTGGACGCAGGCTGCAGGAGTTGCCGTGGTGGCAGCTGCTGGCGAGGCCCCGGTGAGGCCTGGAGCTCCTCTGGGGGCTGCAGGATGTCAACAGCAGAGAAGGGCATGTCAGAAGTTTCTGTGTTGGCTATGGTCACTGTTATCGTGGCCGGGATGGGGACTTCAGTAGTCAGAGCCCCTGGGGTAGTCTCAGTCATTGATGAGATCTTCTAGAAAGGGAGAGAAGCCCCCGTCAGAGGGGAGGAGAGAGGCCAGAACCAGGCAGCGGGGCTGAGAAGCAAGACAGCCTTCATCTTTTCCTGCGGACCCAAGTTTCCACTCTTAAAGGGCCAGCTTAACCCCATGTTCAATGGGAGGTGGGGGGCAGGAGTTCTCTGGGCAGCATGAGGTATAGCAAGAGGGGGAGAGGCCTGTGAGACCCATGGTTGGGACAAAGGGGGCACTCCGACCCCTGCCACCTCCCTTTTATGAGCCGCGGTGAAGTGGCACACGATGGAAAGCCACAGGAATAAAAGCACCCAGAGACTCAGGGGGATCAGATGCCTGCCCTGGCCCTCAGGCATAAGGCTGTCCTTTTATGGTCTGGAAAAGGGACCAGGAGCAGTACAAGCGTGCCCGGTACAAGAGTGCCACCTGGTGTCCAATGCTGGAACAGCATGGGCCACGGGCACAGAGAAGGGAAGAGGGCCCCTCTGGGCTCTTACCGGAACGGAGGGGCCCGGGACCGGCGTGGACTGTGTCACAGTGGTCACAGCCCGCGTCAGTGTAGAGGACACGGTCGTTGTGATGGCACTGGAGCTGGTGATGTTCACATTATCGCCCTGGGTGCTCTCCACCTCTCCCTGATCGCCGGCAGCAGGTGGGGGGTCTGTGAAGTGATAGTTAAGAGGCTGGTGAGCAGGAGCACCAAGGCCTCCTCCCGGCTTTGCCACCGCCAGCTCCCACCATCCTCAAGCGGAGGGTCGAGCAGCGGCCAGAGGCTCCCAGAGACCCCACGCGTGTGTGACACAGCCAGGACACCCCAGCCCACCCCACTGGTAGACTGGGTGCCAAAGACTCTATTAGATCCTGGACAGATCTCTTTGCCACTTTTCTTCTTCTTCTTTTGAGATGGCATCTCACTGTCGCCCAGGCTGCAGTGCAGAGGCACGACCACAGCTCACTGGAGCCTCTAACTCCTAGGCTCGAGCAATCCTCCCAACTCAGCCTCCCGCGTAGCTGGCACTACAATTGTGGCAGCCACGCCTGGCTTTCTGCCATCGTTTCTTCCATCCTCTCAGCCCTGGGGCCTAGGAGACCACGAATGCCAGGCTGGCCGTCTTCACTCACCTTGGTTTGAGCTCATGTTGGAGGTGACAGTGGTGGCCGTGTGTGTGGTGCCTGTCTCATGGGTCTCACAGGGAGGGTTGGAGCATACCCTCTGTGTTGGGAAAGAGGCCAACAGCGTGTTGCTGGCCTGAGCAGTGACGCTGGAGGGCGCTGCAGCATCTAAGCCGGGCTCCAGGGTCCTGTGTGAGGGCGTGGCGTCGGGAATCAGGGACCCCATGCTGACCGACATGGTGGTGCCGGTGGAAGTGGTCTGGTGTGTCTCACAGGGGCGGCCAGCAGGGGCCTGCTGCCCGCCCTCGGGCTGGCTTGCACCCCCATTTGAAGTGGCGGTAGTGGGCGTGTGGGTGGTGCCTGTCTCGTGGGTCTCACAGGGCGGGTTGGAGCACACCCGCTGGGCGCTGCTCGCATTCGAGGTAGTGGCGGTGTTGGTGGTGCCCGTCTCGTGGGTCTCACACGGCGGGTTGGAGCAGACTTGGGTGATGGCGGCTGAAGGGCACAGCAGGGCCTCCAGCGCTGTCACAGTCACCGTGCTGCCGGGCGGGCTGCTCTGGAGGCTCTCGTACGCAGGCGCAGAGGCCCCGTGTGCCGTGCCGGGCTCCCCAGCGCCCATGGTGGTGCTGCCGGTTGTGTGGGTGTGATGTGTCTCCAGCTGGCAGCCCGTGGGCCCGTCGTTGTTGCCGGGGCCGCTCAGCCCGACTTTGCTGCTTAGAGGAGCCAACTGCACAAAAGCAGCGCTGTGGCCCACAGCCTCCCGTGCCACGCTTGGCCCGAGGAGCGGGTTGGCCGAGCATGGGGTACCGGTGGCTATCACAGTCATGGTAGTGCTGGTTGCGCTGGTCTGGCGGGTTTGGCACTGGGGCTTCGAACCCTGGGCTGCCTCCGTGGCCCCAGCTGCCACACTGATCCGGACCACGGCAGGGGTGCTGGTGGCACAGGCCCGGCGGGCGTCTCGCTGCTGGTTGGCGCCGACACTCGACATGGCCGTAGTGGCAGTGTTGGTGGTGCCTGTCTCATGGGTCTCACAGGGCGGGTTTGAGCAGCCATGCTGCCCAGCCATGTTGGAGGTGGCGGTGGTGGCGGTGTTGGTGGTGCCTGTCTCGTGGGTCTCACAGGGCGGGTTCGAACAGACTCGGACCACGCTGCCATTCTGCTGCCCCACCGATGTCACAAGAGAAGTGGCTGCCTCCTGTCTGTCGCAGACAAACTGCACTTGGGTGGGCTGGGGATGTCCTCCAAGATTGGCCACAACAGTGGTGGTGGCTGTGTTGGTGGTGCCTGTCTCGTGGGTCTCACAGGGTGGGTTGGAGCACACCAGCGTGACAGTGCCAGGCTGCACGTCACCCTGGCCTGAGTCGGCGATGGTGACTGTGGCTGTGGGCTGCTCTGTAGTAGGAGAAGCCAGAATGGACACAGGGAGGTCGTGCACAGGCTGGGCCTCCACACCGCTGGGTGCTGTGATCAGCGTCACCTGGGTAGGCTGGGAGACAGGCTAGGGAGATACAACACCAGAAGAGTTAGTGCCACGATTCTGTCTGTCCCTCCCGCTGTCCTGCTTTGCCACGCTCTCAAGCGGAGACCACCGACTCTGCCCTTAAAGAACCCTGGCCGACGAAGACCCACTTGCCCTCTGCTCCCAAGACACTGATTTGCTCAGACCGCAGTGAAGAGACAGTGCTTTGCCTGAAAGGTAACTGGGATGGGGGAGGAGCCGTGGGGACAGGCCAAGGTGAGGGCAGGAGCAGGGCTGGAGCCAAGCCCTTGGGCGGGGAATGAACTCCTGCAAGAGGCTTAAAGGCCAGTGCCAGCGGCTTTACTGCTTCCAGGAATGCAGCTCAAGAAAACGTGTGAAGAGGACATGACACATTCAGGAAGCAGAACTGCTGCATCCTCTGCTGAGAGCAAGGGTCTCGTGTTCAAACACCAGACACGGCCACACTGGCGCCTCACCACAATGCACTGGGAGACAGGGGATGACACGATGACAGTGACAACATCCCAGGCGAGAAAAACCCACTGCAGCTGCACCCAGCAGCAGAATGCCACCCAGAAGGGGTAGGCTGGGGGGGTGGCGCGGCTGTGCCCTCAACCCTACCTGCATGGTGATGGTAGGGGTCGTGAGCCCACCGGCCGCTGTCAGCGTGGTCTGTGCAGCTGACACCGTGATGGCAGTGGGGTTGATCACTTGGCTTGAGAGGGTGGCGATGGTGCCCAAGGTGGTGATGGGCGTGGCCAGGGATGCACTGGTGCTGTGGCCCCCAGCTCCGGCGAGGCTGGTGGAGACCGTGCCCGTCACTGTGCCGAGGGTCGTGACACCTGAAGGAAAGGAGGCAGAGTTAAGACAAGGCCGTCACCACTTCCTTCCCAGCAGCTCCTCCTCCAGGGCAGAAGGCTTCGGGGAGAGCACCCGCCATCCTCCCTGAGCCGGGAACAGGACTACAGGGCTGGAAGTCAGTCCTGCTGAGGCGCTGGCCTGCGGGTACACACCTGTGGTGCCCTTCACAACCAACGTGGTGACAGCTGGCTTGACAGCGGAGACAGTGACGGGGGTGACCAGGCGAACGCCCCCCATGGGCACGGTGCGGAGGATGGTGCCTGGCTGTCCAGGGGCCCCCTTTAGTACCACCTGGAACACCAGAGGAAAGTGCCGCCATCGTCACTGCCACGTTGGGGGACAGTGCTGCCCCTCCCCGGCCCGTCAAGGGGACTGTGGGGCCTGCTGGGGTGGACTGGGCTGAGAGAGCGCCAGGGTGCCTCACCTGGGTCACTCCTTGCTGTCCATGGCCAGTGGCAATCTTGGGGACAGCAGTGATGATCTTGGCAGGAGCTCCCGTTCCTGAAGTCATAACCTTGGTGGTGATGATGGTGATTGGAGACTTGATGCCGGGACTGCTAGTCACACCTGGATGGAAAAGCAGCTGTGAGGGCTTCTTGCGTCTCCTGTGTCCCCCAAGCCCCTGGATTACAGTGAAATCCTGCAGACCCAGCTACAGCCCTGCCACCTTCCTGCAAATCTCACAAACCGCAGGGAAGGCGAGAGGGGGTGAAAAGAGGATGACAGAACAAAAACAGGGAGCGCGCTGGAACCTGGCCGCCAGGTCCCCGTGCTTCCGTCTCCTGGCTGTGACTCGCCAGCCAGTCCCTTCAGACACCCGTGCGTCGGGGAGGCCCCTGCCTGCGGGGGGGGAGGCCCCTACCTGTGGCACCCGCCTGGGTGATGATGGCTGACATGGGGATGGTCTTGATGATGGTCGTCGTGCCAGGCTTGGTGGTGCTGGGGGACACACTGCTGATGCCCAGGATAGTGGGCTTGGTTCCCGCCCCGCTGGCCTGCGTGGTGGTGATGATGGTGGTGGGCTTGCCATCTGCCGAGGTCACTAGCTTCAGGATTGTTCCCGCGGGCAGGGGGCCTTTGGTCTGAAAGGGATAAGTGGGTGGATGAGCAGGCTCAGCCACCACAGAGGGCAGTGTGACCTGGCGCCCTCCACCAGCACCCAGCCTTTCTGAGACACATGTGCTCTGGGACCTTCCGTGGGGAGGGACATAAGCTCTCCCTGCGGCCCAGCACCAGTGTTGCGTATGTGGCGGCCTGGAGACTGCTTCTGGAGGGACCGAGCGCTCACCTGGATGATCTGAGTCACAGGGCCCGTAGACGCCTGGCCTGTGACTGCTGAAGTCTGAACTGGTTTGGTCTGGACCACTGACATCACTTTGCCCAGATTGGAAATCTAAAAAGGAAAGGATGGAGCCGGGAGTGATCCAGAAACCAAATAAGGGCACTGCCCGGGCTGGGGCTCCCCTGGAGCGGCCCAGGGCAGCGAGTCAACACTGGCAGTCGTCACAGCCTGGCAGCTGTCACATGCAGCGGGTGGCACCTGTCACTCACCAGAGCACTGCCTCCTGGGACAGAGATGGGGCTCTTCACCAGGGTGATGGTCTTGGTGACCCCACCCACCACTGTGGTCACCACCTGGGCTTGTTGGGCCACTGTCACGGTCCCAGATTTGTGCACCGTGATAATAGGGCGGGTAGACGTATTGGTGGCAGAGGAGACAGATGTCCCCACCTGGGCGGCTGCAGTCTTCAGCATGCGAGTGGCCGGGTTGCTCACCTGGAGGGGGAGAAACAAGTGATGGGCGAGGTACCGAGAAAGGCCTGGCTGCCAGCCGAGGTGTCCATGGTGGGCCCACGGCTCCAGCCACGACATCCACCTTCCTTCCCCTCCTAGACTGAGGAACACCATGCCCTTAGTGGACACAGCTTATTCTGCGGCCACAGCAAGCACTGAAGCCCGGGGTGGGGGTGAAGGTGCAGTCAGAAGCCCCGGACCCTGAGGCTGCTGGCTCCCAAACGCCCAGAAGATGCTCACCATGACTGGTGAGGAGGCCACTTTCACAGTGGCTGGAAGGGTGGTAGTGCCAGGTGTCACAGCCACGGTCTTCACGATGGTGGTGCCCGCTGGGACACTCAGTACCGTGGGTGCTGAGGAAGGAGGAATCTTCTGGGTGGCAGCGGCTGCGGCTGCCAGTGCAGCCATCCCACTCATCTGTGGGCTGCTGCCGATCACCTGTGGCGGGGACAGGGCACACGAGTCCACAGCAAGCACCGCCTTCCTCCCTGCTCCGTGGACCTTGCCAGACCCCGCCAGGGGCTCAGCCCTGCTCCAGGGAGCCTCTGTCCTGCCGGCATCTCTCAGCTTTTCCTACTGCCATACCCTGCGCTTGGCCCCGAACGTGGAGGGCTCCTACCTAACCCACCAGGCACTCAACCCCAGCAGCAGGAGTTGGCCGCGAGCTCTGGGGCTTTCGGAGACCAGAGTCAGATACAGTACATTTCTCGCGGGCCGGGGTCAAATCCAGCCAGTTGGATGCTCGCCTCAGGCTTTAAGCCAAGAAGGCCCGCGTTTAAAACGCCTGCAGGATCAGACGGTGGGTTCGGCCCTTTTGCGGAATTGACTTATTAACTCTTGCTCTGACCCTGCCAGAGAGGCCTCCTCATCAGCACCACATGGAGGGAGAAGGTGCAGGAAGCATGGTACCAAAGCCAGGTGAGATCTGAACCCTGTGTCGGTCCAGGAAGGTCTGCCCAGCCCAGCCCAGTGACCGCTCCTCACCGTGCCCTGGGCACTCTGTGTCGGCACAACCATTCGCACACCAGCAGGCAGGGAGGTCACAGTGACAGGGGCTTTCCCAGCCTGGCTGGCAGGTCGCATGGTGACCAATGGAGTTCCTGTTGTAGCCTGAGGACCGGTCACTTTGAGAACAGCAGGGACACCTGATGAGCAAAGGGGTCAGCCGTCAGCCAGTCCCTGCCCACACGCCATCCCCAGCCCCTCTGCCGAGTTTAGCACATGGACATGGACTGCTCCTTCTGACCTGCTGTGCTTTAAGCTGGCCTCCTCTCTGTGCCCTCGCGTGATCGTTCCCGCGGGCAGTCTGAGCTCCCCCCGCCACCCCATGTCCTCAGCATTGGGCCTGCTGTCTGTTCAGCAGCCCCAATCAGGCCCAGAACGTCCGAGGCAGACCCCCTGGCTCACCTTGGGTCCTGGCCGCAGTGGGCACGGAAATGGAGCTGCCGGGCACTGTTGGCAAGACCTGGATGGTGGTGGTGGTTGGGGGTGCAGCGGCAGCCTGGGGCAGGAGCGTGATGCCTACTTGTGTCAGTGGCTGCACAGCAGGTGCGGCTGCTGCTGGGGCAGGGCTCTTGGGAGGGTTGGCAGGCACCGACGGGACTGGATTGGGTGTGGGGGAGGTGGCAGTAGCAGCCGTGGCAGGAATGTCATATTTCTGGAGCTGCAGAAGGTAACTGTCGGCTGTTGTCACTGCCCCCCAGCTCACCTCCAGGGAGTTGGTGTTGGCTCGTACCAGCTGTACCCGGGCCGGGGATGGTGGCTTTTCTGTTAGAGAATGCAGCTGATGAGAAGGGGGGGAGGCTCCGGGGCGGGGACGGTGGAACGGTCCCTTACCTGTCTCCAGGTACCAGAGGTCCTTGCAGCAGACCTGGTTGTTCCAGGCCTTGCGGTAGCCATCACGCCCACTCCAAATGTACAGGCGGGTATTGATGGCAACTGCACAGTGGCCAGCTCGAGCCCGGGGAATGTTGTCCTCCAGTGTATCCATTAGGATGGTTTCCCAGGCCATGGTATCTAGGGGAGGGCAGACGATAGCAGTCAGCAGGGAAGGTAAAGGAAACCCACTGCCCCCAGGTATCCCTGTCCTTCTGTCGTCAGGGACAGAGAATTTGAGCCCGTAAGTTGTCAGATTGTGAAGTTACAAACAAAAAAAAACAAATGCCAACTTTGCATGGCAAAATGCACCGTAAGAAATAAAAGTATAAGCCAGAAATGACAAACTAGAAAAACAACGCAAAACGCAAAGCCAGACGTTTGACTCCTTGGTATGTCAAATGATACGAGCCACAGAAAGAGGTGGGCCAAGGGAACACAGTCTACGGAAAACGTAGGAGGATCTTAGGAAAAACACACATCTTCGCTCAGAAGAAAAGAAATGTACACCGAAACTACAGGGCGCCTAGCAGCTTGGTTTCTGCACCCACCGCAGTGGGGCTCGAGGTGCGTGGGCGCAGGGGCCTGGCCCCCGGGACAAGCTTGGGAAGGGCAGCCTGCCTGCGTGGCGACGGCCGACTTCGGAAACGCAGGTACCGCCTCTGTGCGGGGCGCGTGGCAGCATCTGACAGCAACTCTATTTCCACGTTCTTGCCCTCAGAATACGCTCCCGCCCGGGTGGAAATGGTCCAAAGACTCACAGAACAGCATCTGTACAAGTTACAGCGCCACGACAGCAAGTCAACAGCACCAGGCCGCTGCCGGGCAAGGACACAAACGACCTCTGAGACACAGCAAAGGAAAGGGCCAGGTGTGGTGCTGTGCGTGCCAGGCAGCCACTGTTGCTGAGTGTAAAGGGACCTACGACCATGCTTGTTTATGACAATGAGCCCGCAGAGTGGACCAGAACCACCCATGCGGCTGCCTCTGAGGACAGGGACGGGGGCAGCGCTGCGCTGCACGTGCTTGTGTACTTCTGGACGTTGGACCACATGTATGAAGAGCCTATTCAAAGCGTTCACAGGAGCAGCACTCCAGAGCACTCTGCCCACTGAATACCTCTGGTGGATTCTAGAAAGAGCTGTGGGCCCAGCTTCACTCTCTGCACACCCCACAAGCTCTCAGGGCTGAGGAGGGTCAGCCTCCTGCAGCCTCCCGCAGGCCACTCGGAGCCCGAGGAGGCCATACCCAGGTTGAGACAAGCCAGCGTGTTGGTACACTTCCACTCCTTCTCGTGTGTGGCCACTTTGACGTCATCCATGACGAGAGGCACCCAGCCACCAAACACGTACATTCTGGGAGGGGGGAGGGAAGAGTGGGAGAGGATTGTAGACGAGGTACCAAGCTAGAGGCCACCTCTGCTACCCCCGTTCTCGAGCTCAGTCCTCCGGCTCGCCCCAGAACACACGAAGCCTTCTGACGTGGCCTTCTCCTGCTGGTGGCTCAGCCCTCACAAGAACTGTGTCACCTCCACCATCTGCAACCACCACTCAGCTCATCTAAAGCTCACCTTCACGGCCATCATGCCCAGATTCCCTTTAGGACCTGGCATTCACAGACACCTAGCTGCTGGCGTAAAGGATCTAGAACAGTATGAAGCCCTCTGACGGGGCAGAGCCTCATGGGCCAGGAAGGGTCTCAGGCTGGGCTTGTGTGTGGCTCCCTCCACTCTTGCTTCTGTCTCTTGGTCCCCCAGGGTCGTAACAGAAAAACAGGGCTGTGACCGCAAGCCCCACTGGAAAGAAGCACCCTTGGGACCCAGGGCTGTCAGGATGAAATCGAACGAGGACCCTTTCGGGACGGCTCAAGCTCGGGGAATGGCAGTGCCAGGCTTGAGAAAAGTGGGCACAACAGCCACTCACTTATTTCCTATGGTCGTGGCCGAGTGAAGACTGCGAGGAAGAGGCGCCACACCGCTGAGACTGGGCTTGTTCCACGTCAGAGTCTCTGTGAAGAGACATGTAGGCAAAGAAGGGTTACCTGCGCTGGTCAGACACAGGACCCTTCCTGGACCCGGGCAAGGCTCGGGAAAGTGGGTTCTGAACCAATGTGGGATTCGGCCAGCCTCCCCAAGCCCGCGGCAGGCCCTCTGAGCATTGCCATGGTAGCCAGATCTCGGTGTTTCTCAAGTGGTTCTCACCCTCCTAGCAATATGCCTCTTCAAACAGGCCCTAAGTGCCTGCTCTGTGCCAGAGCTGCTCTCCATGCTGGAGCAAGAAGGTGAGCTTGCCCGAGCTCCCTGTGCAATTCGCCCGTCCCACACCACTCCAGGCTACAGACATTTCAGGAACGGCACTGGGAATTTTTCTCACACGCAACTGCTTCTTTTGAGTTGCCAGCTCTGATCTATGGGACAACATAGTATCTACTCTCCCCAGCCGGGCAGCCCTCCAGAGAGCTGCACTTGGCAATCTCTTCCAAGCACTCCAGATACCACCGCCTAGTTACCAAGCAGCCCCTGAAGGCCTACCGGTTTAACAACGGTCAGTCATCCTGCAACAGTCAGACCAGGATGCACCGGTCCACACACAGTCTGACCACCGGCAAGTCAAGAGGGACTAACGCCACCCAAACCGAGAGAATTCTATTCAAGAAGGGTCTCAGTCTTTTTTTATTCTCTCGTAAACTGGCAGACCAACTCAGTCAGCTGAGCCAGTGCAGGGCAAAGACGACAGCCCCAAAGCTAGGGACAATCTCGGGTCCTCCCCCACCCCACCCACGACAAGAAGAAAGAGCCAGCGAGCTGCTCCAGTTCCCCATGAGCCCCACCTCCCCATGTGAGGCTGCCACCCCAAGGCTGCGGGCCCGCCATCCAGCTTACCAATGTCCAGGGTCCACAAGTCCCCCAGCCTGCAGCCACTCATCCCTCCATAGATCACCAGCTTGGATTTCTTGTTGTCTTTTTCAGTGTAGACCACGGCAGTATGTGACTCCCGGGGTGGGGGCAGGACCCCATAAGTGATGGGGATATCCCAGGCTACCACTCCAGAGCCTGGTCGTAACTCCAGGATATATAAGTCATTCAGGTACCTGGTGAAGAAAGACAGGTTAGGGCGAGCCTCGACTCCACACGCTGGAGGCTTCGCTGGACGTCGACCAGGGAACAGCGTGCTGCCTGGAGCATAAAGGGCCACGACCATGTCAACACCCAGTCCTCCCGCCCTTGCTCGCGAGGAAGGAGTCGCTGGAAGCTCCCTAGGTCGAGTCCAGTTGGAGCGGCGGGACAGGCTGTATGAGGCTGTGCGGCAGGTCCCTCTGGGCTGCTGCACACACAAAGCTGGGCATTATACGAGGGCCTCCACAGAGCAAGAGGGGGCGTCGACTTGGGACTACCTCCAAACAGAAAGCCTTGGCCACAGGCCTTGGAAAATACCCATCAGGAAACTTGGAGGCAGTGGAGGCCGAGAAGGAAAGCAACCAGCTCCAGGCTGGGTCTGAGGAGCAGGGCCCAACCCCAGGCGAAGCGGGCTTCCACCTCCAGGCCCAGCCCTCCTTCCGCAGGCTGCTCCAGGTCATTAGCGATTTCAGAGACGGAAAGCTCCTTAGAGGGCGTCAAGTGCCACTCTCGTTTTACAACCCAGCCCAGACCCTTCGGGATTCCGCAAAGCCCTGGTGGGAGTCTACGGAAAAGAGGACAAAGCCTCACCTCGGAATGTTGTTCTTGGGGTCCTCGCTGTCGTTGGCCAGACCCCCAAACAGGTAGCATTTGTTACCCACAAGGGAGAAGCTGTGCCCGAGTCGAGGACATGGAGGAGGCCCGTTTTTGGGCGTCTTCGCTTTGAGTCTCTTCCACTCCCACCGGCTTGCCTGCAAAATCAAGACTTGGAGTCTGAACCCTGGGAGGAGAAGGCCACCACTGGGGGCCCAGGGCAACTTGTGGCATGGGGAGGAGATGGCATGGGGTGAGGTAAGCGCCATGTCAGAGCAAGCAGGACCTGGGTGCTTTGGGCCTCGCCTTCTCTGAGGCGGCCGGTTCCGAGTGGCCGTGGCAGACTCGAGCACCCCTCCACCTCCTCGCTCATCTCACCCCCCAAGCCACGACCGTGAGGTCACCTGGGGCCGAGGAGGCAGGGTGAGGCAGCTCCCGGGGGCTCTCCACTCTGTTACCTGGAGCTCGTAGAGGTCATTGCTGTATTTCCCATACTCCACCATCCCACCAAACACCAGCAGGCGAGTCCCATCGCACACGAAGCCGTAGGCTGCACACCCAGGAGGGATGTCCCCTCTCACAGCGGGGATGAACCACTGGTTGGTTGCTGAAGAACGAAAGAGAGCAGAAGTCAAAACACAGCCGGGTGCAGGGGCTCGTGCCTGTCATCCCAGCGCTCTGGGAGGTGAGAGGACTGCCTGGGCCCCAGGGGCTGGAGACCAGCCTGGGCAACTCGATGAGACCTCGTCTCTACAACAAATCAAAAAATCAGCCGGGCGTGGTGGTGCGCACCTATAGTTCCAAGTATTTGGAAGGCTGAGGCGGAAGGATTGCCTGAGCCCAGCAGGTCAAGGCTCCAGCCTGGGCGACAAAGTGAGATTCCGATTCACAGCAAAACAGAAGTCAAAACACCTGGGAGCTCCCAGAACCAGAGCCCTCGTTCCTCTTATTCCCTAGATACACTGGCCTTAGAACTTGGGTGGGAGGGGCGCCCCATCAACGCGGACCGCCCCCGTCAGGAAAGGCCCAGCCAACCAGGCCACCTTCCAAACCCCTCGACTTCAGATCGCCACCAAACAGCCTGTGCCCACCCGCTTCTCACCAAGGTCATGCTAACAAGCAGGAAGTTACTGACCAAGATAATTCACCAGCCTCTGGAATCCAGCCACCAACTTCCTTCCCCTACTGCTCGGCGGACCCTCAGAAATAAACTTCCACGCCTCAAACGGCCTCTTCGAGGCCCTGCGCCCCTCATCCCGGGAGACCATGTGGTCCCCCCAAGTCCCCCGCCTCCCCGCATCAAGAGGTCCAGACAGCCAGAGCCCACAGCAGCCTGGTGAGTGGCCACAGCGGCAATCACTGCAGGCTGGGGGGTGCCCGTCTCTACTCTGACCCGTGGGCCTCGGCTCCGCTCACCGTCTCCTAGGTGATGGTCCACAGCTCTGTGGTAACATCAGCACCCCTCCCCCACCACTGCCACGCTATGCTACTCCAGAACATTCGCAAGCCAGAGGTGGCAGCCTCTGCAGAGCTTCAGTGGCAGAAGCTTCTCAAATAGCCTGTGGGGGTGGGGAGAGACCACCAAGAAAGAGGGCGAACCAGACCCCAAAATGGCCTGGCTTCCTCAAGACAGTGTGATCAGGCCTATCCCTTGAACTCAGCTCCCCTTCACACCTACGGGGCCAGAGCATCCCCGAAAGCCTCCTCCTCCGAGGGGTTCTTCCTGTCATAAATTCTTTAAAGGCATATCCCACTGGGTGCAGTGGCTCACACCTGTAATTCCAGCACTTTGGGAGGTGGAAGCAAGAGGACTGCCTGAGCCCATGGGTTTGAGACCAGCCTGGGCAACACGGTGAGAGCTTGTCTCTACAATAAAAAAATAAAAAATCGAAATAAAAATAAAGAAATTAGCCGGGCATGGTGGCGCATGCCTGTAGTTCCAGCTACTTGGAAGGCTAAAGCGGAAGAATCGCCTGAATTTGAGGTCGAGGCTGCAGTGGCCGTGAAGCACGCGGCTGCACTCCAGCCTGGGCAACAGAGTGACTCAAAAATAAAAAATAAGAAGAAAAAAATAAAGGGATATCCCCCAGAGAATATGCCACCCTCTCCCCAAAACCCCAAACTGCGGGCCAGATGCAAATCTGACACCATGCCCCTAGGCTGGTTTTGGACAGGTCTGGGTGAGCAGAGGCCCTGGCGTTGAGGTGGTGGCTGGGTCAGGACCAGCAAAGGGGGGCAAGGGCCTCTCCAGTCTGGAGAATGGACATTTCTCCTTAGAGCTGACCGTGGGGGGGTAGGGGGTGGGGGGGTGGGTGGGGGGATTCCTGCAAGGGGGAACTTGGGAGGCATCTATGGACCAGTCCCAGCTGCTCCCTGCTTCGCAACCTGGCTTCCCACCTTGCGACAGAAACAAAATATAGTCGGTTTGGTGAGCACGCGAGTCGTGAGAGTTCAAGAGGAGAGATCGTCTGTTTTCTCCTTATTCAGGCACATCCGGGGAAGAGGGCTGGCCACGGTCATGAGCACACCCACAGCATTGTGGATAACACAGTGCTAGTCGTTATACCCAGGGTGTAACGCAGCTGAGCCAGAGGCTGGCCAGCCGAGAGCACAGCCCGCCAAGCCCCCACACCCACTCCACAGGTGGGCTGTGGACAGGCTGGTGGGCTCCGCGGCCATGTAGCTGAGTCACCCGGATTCTGAGCACAAGCCTCCCAGGCTGTGTTCCTGTACACGCGCACGCACGCACGCACACACACACACGCACGCACACACACACACGCACACACGCGCGCGCGCACGCACACACACGCACCCACGCACTGGCTCCTGGCTCGCCGCCTGTCTCACTTCTAGTGCAAAACCCAACCAAGAGAAGTAGGAGCTTCCGATGCTGGGGCAAGTCGACCTCGCACACCCTGGGAGAGCTGCCTCACGGTCCCTGGAAGCGCTCCACGTGCCTTCCCAGGATAAAAGCAGACCTTCCTCAGTAAATGAAGGAACAGGGCCCAGGAGGGGAAGTAACTTACCTGAGATCATCGGTTAGGGTTTGGACAAAGCTAAACGGTAGATGCAATCAGCCTGTGGCCTTCCCATCACACTCTGACCATTGGCCTGGCTGGCCAGGCTGGAAACCACCCGTGATGTCCCTGGGCTCCCCATCACCAGATCCTCTTTTGGACCTAAGAGGTGCTGATCTCATTCTAGAACAGTCCGTGCAAGCAGGGGCCCTCCCCACCCCATCGAGAGCAGTCTGCCAGGGCGCGCAGCTCCTGCTCTGAAGACAAGTCAGCTTCTCTTCAGCCCACCCACGAGTCCCGGGCCCTTCTCCCGTTCCCCTCGATCATCTGGGATGTATTCATGCAACCCAATCCTGGGCCCCACATTCTGATGTGCTGCAGCTTGTCACTGCCCTGCAGGTTGGCTCTCCTCCTGCATGGGACAACCACCGCTCCACTGCCCCTCTCCTTGGCAAGCCTGAAGTCTAACCTCCGCTGGCCCCGTCACCCCTTTCACTCTCTGCTGGCTCCATCCGTGGCTCTCCACCTAGAGACGCCCATGCAGTGGGGAAGACAGTCAGGGTCAGGGAATCACCTTTCTCTGTGTTCGATCTGCCACACTGGCCCATTTCCTGTGTGGAAGCCACCAAGGCAGGAGGCACACAGGCTCATACTCAAGCTCCCCGTCTGGGAGAAAGACTGTGCACCCCCCGCCAATGATGGGACAAACACCCTGGAGAACTCGGCCCTTGGGAGCCCAAAGCAGGGGCAGTGGGGGCGGGCAGGTGCGAACGGGGCTTCTCAGAAGAGGTGACATCTGAGCCGGGCCTTGAAGGGTGAACAGGATTTCCCGACAAATGAAACCAGCGGAAGTGACTGCAAGAGCCTAGTAAGAAGCGAGGAGGGCCTGGAATGGAGGGGGAACATATCTGATACCAGCTCGCCTCAGTGACAAATTAGATGCAAGGACAGAGCAAAAAGGAGGCATTTCAAAGGTGGCCTACAGCCTGTGAACTGCAGAGAGAGGCGGCAGAACAGCTTCTGGGAAGGTCTGCCCTCCCTCACAATTCCACCACCAGCTGGCGGGGTGACCCTAGACCTGTCACTTCCCCTCTGGGACCCCAATTTCCTCATCCACAGAAACAAGGAAGTTCCACTAGGTATTTTCCAAGGGTCCTTCCAGCTCTAGGCGTCCACGGACACTAAAGACCCTAAAGACCCCCGGAGGCAAAACCAAGCCTCAGGCGAGTCCCTCACCCTGGCAGCACTGAGTCACCACGGGGAAATAAAATTCCCTAAGGACAAGGACAGCGGCTACCCTAAGACCTCCCAAAGGCCAGGCTCCCGTGGTGACTGCCGCTGAAGAGGGACACACGCTTGCTTTCTCCCACATTCGTACCCACTCCGAGTGCACACACTCCACCTCCAGCCCCTCGCCGCCCCAGGACCGCAAAGCTAACCAAAACAGAGGCGCACCCCCCCAAGCCCTTATCTGAGCAACAGGAACGCTTCCAGCTCAGATGCCTCTCCGCAGGGGCAAGCCTCTTTGAAGACTGTCTGCAGAAGAGAAAGTGCGAGAGGCAGGGGCGCGGGCAGAATGTGCCCTGACCTCATTTAAGACAAAACAAAAGGAAACAGACAGGGGTCAGCTGAAGACGCAGCCGCGGGGCTGCAGCTGCCAGGCGCCCGAGCTGCCGCTGGCAAGATAGAGGCGACACCCAGGCCTGCCGGGGCTCCGTGGGCACCAGAGGAGGAGCCAAGCAGGCAGCCACCAAGGCTCAGCAGGTCCCCATCCCGTCAGAAGGATGGCTAAGGCTGGGCGAGGCCTGGAGCCAGGTCTGCTAGGTGCTCTCCCGAGAAGTCACCTAAGGAATTGGTCATGACAGTTCCTGAACCGCTGCCCTGGAGGGTTCCAAGGCTTCGTTTTAGGCAGCCCTCTGGAAGGCTGACTACCGTCTGATACACAACCTGTCTTCGCAGACTGGTAATAAATTAGTGGTCAATTCATTTTAATCAACTAATGAATATGCAGAGGCCCCAGGAAGCCAAGGCAGTGACAGGCAGTGGACTTTGGAGCTGATTGTAATTAGGCCCCTGCCCTACTTTCTAAAATTGCATTTCCCTGCCAGGGAGCCCGCTCCAGGCCTTAGGAGAAGAAAGTCCGAGGAGTTGAGAAGGTGCTGCTCATGGCAACGGCATCTCTAAAAACAGCCCTACCACTCAAGTTGTATCCCTGCCCCTTGGCCTCCGCTTACTGGGCTAATTCCTGCCACCACAGCTGCCGGGGCTGGTGCTGGCCTGGACACCGCCCGCCCGTGGCCCCCCCTCCCCCGCTGGGGGTGCTGGGAAAGGCCCTGCTTCCTGGAGGCAACAGGTGCCAAGAGACGGAAAGGGTCACCAGCAGCCCACCGGCCCCTCCAAGTCAACTTGTGAGGAAGCAGTCACCTACGAGGTACAGAGAAACCTGCACTCTGCCTTGGGAGATGGGGAGGGGAGCGCCTGACCAAGAGTCCCGCTCCAACCCGCCCACTCCCCAAGCCAGCTTTGTCCCTCCCGGCAGCTCCACCCACTTCCCACCCACCCCCAGAGCAAAGAGCAACAGAGGCCAGTTAAAAGAGCCTGCACCTGCAACCTGATGCCCACCCACTGAGCGCTTGTCATCAGGACCCCCACGTGGGCCCTGGGAGAGGAGGGACACAAAGTGAGAGGAGGGGGAGTGTGATGGCGAGGGGGAACGTTCTGGATGGAAGACAGGCCTCCCAGCTCTCCAAAGGCCCCTTCCGACACGGGGACTTTCCCCAGCACCCAAAGAGCTGCCATGCTGCAGTCTTCCAGGCTTCCCCTGGAGCTCACACTGACCATTCTACTAGGCGTTCCAACGGCCGGTGGCTACCGCAGGGGAAGGATGTGACAGAGCTGTCACGGCAAACAGCTTTCTGCCCTAGAGACCAAGCAAGGCTACCAGGCAAGGACAAGATGTGGCTCCCCCGAGAGAGCAGGGAGGAAGGCTGGCCGGTGCATCAGCGATACCCAGAGCCAGGTCCTCCCTCCTCCCAAGTAACACAGGCTCAGGTCTGGGGGAGGAAGAAAGCACCGGACAACCTCCTCGATCTCACCCAGCCTGCTGAGGGATAACGAATTCAACTTGCAAACTAGAAGGCACCAGATGAAAAAAAAAAGGCGATTTGAAAAGAAATACCGCAGAAGTAAAAGCCAAGAGGGGGCGGCAGCTCTGCCACCTGGCCTGTGGGTCCCCGGTCTCCGGCATGACCCAAGTGGGATTAGACAGTTCACCTCTGCCCCTTCAGAGCGCTCCCCTCCCTTTTCTAGAGACAGACAACTACTCTGTAATCTGGAAATTGTCATTTCTCCGGAATGGGCACTAGAGAGGAAGAAGAGCTGAGCAGGCGCAGGAGGGAGAAAGGAGGGGACTCTGCCTGCGCCAAGGGGACACATCCGCCCGCCCCAGCCCCAGCCCGCTGGGTAACGGTGTATGTCTGAAGTCACCACCGCGGGCGACACCCCCTTCCCCCTCAGCAACCCGGCTAGAGGGTTGCTATCAACGAACAAACGAAAAGCAACCCTGCAACCCTTGAGTCCGGGGGTTCAAGAACAGGGGAAGATCCGCACAAAAAAGCACAGAAGCCTGGCAAAGGGGAGGGGAAGGCAGATCTGTGAAGAGGGAAAGGGAGGAGGAGGGGGAAGGGAGGTGGAGGAAGAGAGGAGGGGGAGAAAGGGGGAAAGGGGGAGGAGGGGGAAGGGAGGAGAGGGTCGGAGGGAGAAGGGGGAGGCGGCAGAAGGGAGACGGAGACGAAGGGAGGGAGAAACGAGGGAGACGGAGGAGATGGAAGCAGGGAAACGTCCGAGGACCCAGCGGGTTTATACACTCACCCGTATTGTACACGTGCAGTTCGTCCACTATTCCCTCGTTGCCGCCTCCAAACACCACGATGAGCTCCTTGATGGCCACGGCGCGGTGACCGTGGCGGGGTCGGGGCACCGGACCCGACCAGCCCACCACCCGCTTCCAGCGGGGCTGCAGGAGCACCGCTGGCGAGTTGGCGGGCGGCATGGCCGAAGCCATGGCTCCGGGAAAGGGTGCGGTGGGAAGAAGTCAACAGGCGGGAAGGGAGCCCCTCTATTCCTCTCACACACACCCCCTTTCGTCTAAGGCTGCTCTCTCGCAGAAGCGGTTCCTCACACAGCGGTGGACGACTCCATGGAGGCCGCCATCTTAACTACCCTCCTTTCCCTTAGCTCTTCCCCGCCTTCTCGCCCACCTCGCCCCCTCAAGAGCCTCCTGAAACCGTCGAGCGCCTAAGCTCGAGAAGCTGGAGGCCGCCGAGTCCCGCCGCCCTGACTACTCGCCTGGGCGCTCCCGCCTACAAGCTCGGGCGGGAGGCCCTGGGAGCCGCCATCTTGAGCCGCCTCTCTCTCCTCCCTTCCTCAGTCGTAGCCCTCCCCCGCCGGAAATGGCGGAGCCCCGGCCCGGTTCCCACACCCCCAAGTCCCCAGCACTGGCCGGCTTCCGGGGCGGGTGGAAAGGAGCCACAAGCGCCGCGGTCGTCCCAGCCCCGCCGGCGCTCAGACCACAATTGTGGGAGCCGCCATCTTGAAGCCGTCCCGCTTCCCCGCCCAGCGCTTAGTGCAGCCGCCGCTCCCGAAACAGCCTCGACAATCCTAGGGAATGGCGGCTCACCGGAGGCCGGTGGAACCAGCTTGAACTCTCGGGGTCTGCTTGGGGGCTTGCGCCGTACGGCTCGTGAGGTCTCGCGCCTCTCCCCTTAGTCCGCCTCAGCTGCTCAGGCTGCGCCTACCGCCCTGGGAGCCGCCATCTTGAGACGAGCTCCCCCTTCCTCCCTATTCTCTTCCTCCTGGGTCAGTTCTTCCACTGCAAACGAAACGCAAGGCAGTGTCCGATCCTCGCTTTTCTCCTTATGACTCCTTCCCACAGGAGCCGCTCCAAAGAGCCAGAGTTAGGCCCCGAAGTGGCGGCTGTACGGCAGGAGGAGCGGTAACGGCAGGGCGCTCATGCCTCCTCCCTGGGAGCCGCCATCTTGTGTGAAGAAGTAACAACTAAACATGGCGGCGGCGGCGGTCGGGCGAGGGGGTGGAGTCGGGTTACGTCACCGCTTTCCGCCCCCCTATCCCCCCGCCCTCGCACCGTTTCGCCTCTGGGCCCAAGCCTCTTAAAGGATCCCTGCGCAGCCTCGAGGCGGGGGTGGTAGCCGGCGTTGCCGGGCGCTCGGCTAGAGCTCGAGCCGTGCTCAGGTCAGGTGCAGGCGCGCCCCGCCCCAAGGCCCCCCCCGAGCGCGCCTCCACGCCTCCGCCCTGGGAGCCGCCATCTTGCCACTTCCCTTCGCCCGGCCGTCCGCGGGCGTCAATAGCGACTTTCAGCACAAAACAAAGATGGCGGAGGCGGCATCTAGGGAATGCCCGGATGATGCTAACCCCCCCCCCCGACGCGGCCGGCCCCGCCCCCCTTGGGAACTGTCTACCGGGTCGCTCAAGGGACACGCCCCAGGAGTTGCCTTTAATCAGCAGTGGGGACCAGGGCGCGGGGTGTTAAGGGTGGGGAGAGGAGACATCGTAGTCATGCCTCCGGCCGGGGAGCTAACGTCTTCCCGCCCCGCATACCCAGCAGCCGTAGGAGACGGCCCAAGGCCCGCCGCTGAGGGAGCCGGAGGCGGGGCGACAGAGGCGATGACGCGGCCGAGCGCACGGCGCCCGAGGGCGGAGCCGACGTCGGCTCCCAGGCTCCCAGGCCCGCCCGCCCCGCCCCGCCCCCGGGCGCCACCGCCTCCGCCCGCGCCCCGGCGAAAGGAGCCAGGCCGCGCGTCTGGGCCGCCGCACGCCGGGCCGCCCCCGCCACCTCTCCCCGCCTCGCCGGCCAGGGGATGCGCAGCCGGGCCGGCGGCGCCCGAGCTGCGCGGGCAGGCGGGCGCCGGAGAGTCCCGCGTCACCTCGCGTCACCCCACCCCGCCTGCTTCCCAGGGCCCGCGCCCCGCCCCGCGCGCAGGCGCACGGCCGCTTTTCGGGTCCGCCCTTTTTCGAGATTTGAATTTCCCCCAGCCAAGCGAGGCAGGCAAAATACCCGTATGGTGATCGCTGGCCTTTTCGCGCCAATACTGCAAGTTCTCACTACAACCCAGAGGTGGGTACTGGCGTCGCCCTCAGGTTCCAAATCCCCCGGGAGGCCGGCTTGGCGCTGCAGCCTCATCCTCACTGCCGCACGCAGGCCGTAGCGCCAGGGTCCCAAGCTGGTGTCCGGGAGCTTGGAGCGAAAACTTGATTTCTCCACTTTAGCTCATCTTTATTTCATTTCTATTTTCACTAATCTCTGGCTGAAATTTGGCATTTCCCATAGGCAGCAGAGCGCTAACAATATCGGTGACTGTCACCAATGGACATGGACAGATCATTTCAGATCGTATAACTTTTGTTGTAAGTGTCCACAGGGCCTCCCGGCAGGCTGAATACTTCCTTTGAAGTTTCCTGCTGGTAGATCTTGTCACTTAATGTGTTGACGAAGAAGCACATATATTACTATATCACACATTGTCAAAAACATTTTTAAAACCATCTTTCCACATATTAGGGTTATTTACTTCATGCAGGTGGAAGTATCCATTAGACAAAGGCCAAAGAGGCCTGTGCACCAAATGCCCTATGTGACCTTGGCTAGTCACCTCACCTCTTAGTCCCCCCACTGTAGGGAAAGAAAGATGAGCAGCTGGTTTCCTAGGGCCTTCCCTGAATTCACTATTTCTCTTCCAGCAATTCAGGAACCACTTGCTGCCCTGGGCTGCGTGGGCATCCAGGTGGCCCAGGTTGGCCTCACCTGCCTGGGGCGTCCTGCATTATGTCTCCTAATCTGCAGCAAAGCAACAAGGAAGGTCATAGGTGACACGAGTCATAGGTGACACCTTCAAGCCTGAAGGTGATCGTGGTTCCTGCTTAAACGCATTATGGGCCCAGGAAGCAGGGACTAAGGAGCACGTATTATATATACTAAGCCCATTGGCCAGGAGATTGTCACACTTGGCAGGACTTCCCCAAAAGACTCCAGACCCAAGGGTCGATGCCATTGGGCCATTGGCCTTTCTGTGCCAGGTGCTGGGAGAAGCTTTGAGTGTCACATAATAAGTATCATGGCAATTCGGGGGTATGCAGGAGCTAGGCCTTAAAGTGAGTAGCCAGCCCGGTTTTTCTGACTTGGACAAGTAAGTGATTGCATTGTCACTTTCAGCCTGTGCTCTGGTTCAGGTAGACTCTGCCCTGCAGCCAGAAAGAAGAGTTGCTTTCCACGCCCTTCCTGGACGTCCTCCACCGCCAAGGTGACAGTGTGACTCCTGTCCCAAGCTCTCCACCCCGCTTGCTGGTCCGGCTGGTCCGGCCGGCGTGAGGCCTCACTGGGTGCAGGGAAGGATACCAGGCGGAGCCTCGGCTGTTGTCCCAGCTGGAGTCAGGCACTGAATGGGGGCGTGCCTGAGAGGAATGACAACAGAGTTGACTGCGTCAGCAGGCCAAGGTAGTGCAGGTGCAGGGGGCACGGGGCTTCCAGGACTAGAGTCTCATTCTGGCTGGAGGATGGGGGCTGGGTCGGGGGAGCTCGTGGAGGTAGGGGGGGATGGCAGCTGAAGTCAGCCAAGAAGTTGGGACGTGACTGTGCCAGAGTGGGGAGCCAGCCACTGAAGGGGTAAGCAGGGGCGGGCGTGAGCCCATTCGGAGCTGCTCGACAGAGAAGCTGGACTGCTGTGGGCAGACCCAGGGAAAGGCAGAGTCAGCCGCCCACATGCTGGACCTGGTGGTCCTCCCTGGCAATGGACCCCCAAGGCAAGACCTACGAGGCAAGGCAGCCCAGCATGGCGCCCAGCAGCCCCATCTCAAGGACACGGGTGGGCCCCAGACCTGTCAGAAATGAAATAGCAAATAGGACTGTGAAAGGTTAGGAACAGAGAGCAAAGGTGCTGGCTTTGTGCTTTCATGTAATGTAACTGAAATTGAGCAGGGGCCGGGCATGGTGGCTCATGCCTGTAATCCCAAGCACTTTGAGAGGCTGAGGAGGGAGGATCGCTTGAACCCAGGAGTTCGAAACCAGCCTGGGCAACATAGCGAGACCACTTCTCTACAAAACAGTCAAAAAATTAGCCGAGCACGGTGGCACGCATATGTAGTCCCGGCAACCTGAGAGGCTGAGGCAGTAGGATTGCCTGAGCCCAGGAGATTGAGGCTGCAGTGAGCTGTGATCATGCTACTGCACTTTAGCCTGGGCGACAGAGTGAGACCCTGCCTCAAAAAAGAAACTGACCTCAAAAATAAACAGTGTTTAGATGGGCGAAGTGGCTTGTGCCTGTAATCCCAGCACTTTGAGAGGCAGAGGTAAGAGGATTGCCTGAGCCCAGGGTTTCAAGACCAGCCTGAGCAAATTGGTAAGACTTCGTCTCTAAAATAAATCAAATTAACTGGGCGTGGTGGTGCATGCCTGTAGTTCCAGCTACTTGGAAGGCAGAGGTAGAAGGATCACCTGAATCAGCCTCCTCAACCTGAGGAGGTTGAGGCTGTGGTGTCTGTGAGCATGCCAGTACGCTCCAGCCTGGGTGACAGAGTGAGACTCCAACTCCAAAAAATAGATAAATAGAAATAATAATAAAAAACAGTGCTTGTCAGATGAATAGCTTGCAAATATTTTCTCTCATTCAATAGCTTGTCTCCTCACTGTTGATTAATTTTGCTGTGCAGAAGCTTTTTAGGTTAACATAGTTTCATTTGTCTATCTTACTTTATTTATTTTTTATGTATTTATTTATTTATTTTTGAGTCAGAGTTTCACTCTGTTGCCCAGACTGGAGGGCAGTGGCACGCACACAGCCACCGCAGCCTCATCTTGCTGGGCCCCAGCGATCCTTCTGCCTCAACCTTCCAAGTACCGGGGACTACAGACACATGCCACCATGCCTAGCCAATTTTTTTGATTTATGGTAGAGATGAGGTCTTGCCAAGTTGCCCAGGCGAGTCTCAAACCCATGGGCTTAGGCAGTCCTCTCACCTCAGCCTCCCAAAATGCTGGGATTATAGGCGTGAGCCACTGCACCTGGCCCATTTGTCTATTTAAAAAATATCCCTGGGTGTGGTGGCTCACGCCTGTAATCCCAGCACTTTGGGAGGCGGAGGTAAGAGGATTGCCTGAGTTCAGGGGTCTGACACTAATCAGAGCAACATGGCAGGACATCGTCTCTACAATAAGTCAAAAGCCAGCCGAGTGTGGTGGTGCGTGCATGTGCCCAGCTACTTGGAAGGCTGAGGCGGAAGGATCGCCTGAGCCCAGCAGATTAAGGTTGCGGTGGCTGTGAGTGTGCCACTGCCCTCCAGCCTGGGCGACAGAGTGAGACTCTGACACACACACACACACAATAGAGAGACAGGGTCTCACTATGTCAAGGCTGTGGTGGCCATGATCGCTCCACTGCACTCCAGCGTGGGCGACAGAGTGAGACTCTGACACACACACACACACACACACACACACACACACACACACACACACAATAGAGAGACAGGCTCTCACTATGTCAAGGCTGTGGTGGCCGTGATAGCGCCACTGCACTCCAGCGTGGGCAAGAGTGAGACCCCGACTCAAAAAAAGAAGGAAGTCCTGCCATTCGTGGCAACATGGAGGAGGCTGGGGGGCGTTATGTCAAGCAAAATAAGTCAGACAGACAAATATTGTGTGGTCTCTGGCGTGTGCAGAAGCTAAAAGAAATTGAGCTCCTGGGGGTAGAGAGTGGACTTGTAGGTAGAGGCTGAGGAGGCCAGGGAAGTTGAGGCTGAGGAGAGGCAGTGACGCCTACCGAGTCCTAGCCAGGTGGGCAGAATGAGGTCTGGTATCTGCAGCACCGTGGAGTGATTACGGTCAACTGTAATTATGTAGTTGCGCATCTTTTCAGGAAGCTAGAAGAGAAGATTTTGAATACTCCTAACAAAACGTTTGGCGTGATAAATGCTGTGACTTTGTGCTTTAATGTAATTTAATTGAAATTGAGGCTGGGCTTGGTGGCTCTGCCTGTAATCCCAGCACTTTGGGAGGCCAAGGTGAGTGGATTGCCTGAGCCCACAGGGTCAGACCCACCCAGGCAACTGGGTGAGACCTCGTCTCTACAATAAACTAAAAATTAGCCATGCATGGTAGCGCACGCCTATAGTCCCGGCTACTTGGAAGGCTGAGGCAGAAGGATCACCGGAGCCCAGCAGGTCGAGGCTGTGGTGGCCGGGAGCGTGCCACTGCACGCTAGTCTGGATGACAGAGTGAGACTCCAACTCAAAAAAGAAAAGAAATCGAGCAGGGCTTCACCGGACACTGGATCGCATTGCCCTGGTGTGATCATTATACATTGTATACACATATCAAAATATCCTTCCATATCTCATTAAAAACAGCAAAATAAACAGTATTAGCCAGGCAAGGTGATTCATGCCTGTAATCCCAGCATTTTGGGAGGTGGGGGCGAGAGGATTGCCTGAGCTCATGGGTTCTAGACCAGCCTAGGCAACATGATGAGACTTTGTCTCTACAATAAATCAAAAAATTAGCCAGGCATGGTGGTGCACGCCTGTGGTTCCAGCTACTTGGAAGGCTGAGGCGGAAGGATTGTCTTAGCCCAGCAGGTTGAGGCTGAGGTGGCCGTAAGTGTGCCACTGCACTCCAGCCTGGGTGACAGAGTGAGACTCCAACTCAAAAAGAAAAAAAATACTAACAATAAACAATGTTAAGTGGTCTCCATTTACTTAACTTTTTTTTGACCAG
The DNA here is from genome assembly GCA_027257055.1 of Cephalopachus bancanus. NCBI lineage: Eukaryota > Metazoa > Chordata > Mammalia > Primates > Tarsiidae > Cephalopachus > Cephalopachus bancanus. The sequence continues at coordinate 156,216 of JAPVLO010001094.1, read as the reverse complement.
GCGCGGCGGCTCACGCCTGTCATCCCAGCACTTTGGGAAGCCGAAGTGAGTGGATTGCCTGAGCCCGCGGGTTCGAGACCCACCTGGGCAACTTGGCGAGACCTCATGTCTACAATAAATCAAAAATCATCCGGGCGTGGTAGTGCGCGCCTGTAATTCCGGCTACTCGGAAGGCTGAGGCGGAAGGGTCGCCGGAGCCCAGCAGGTGGAGGCTGCGGTGGCCGGGCATGGCCACTACACTCCAGCCTGGGCGACAGAGTGAGACTCCAACTCAAAAAAGAAAGAACCAGTTAAATCCACACAAAGGGAAGGTACTGGTAGCATCCCATTTTACAGGTGAGCAGACTGAGGCCCAGAACAGTTAAGACTCAAGGTCGCACAGGAAGTGGAAGAGCTGAGGGTTGACGCAGATGGCCTGGCATCAGACCTCCTGGAACTTGAAGCCCGCCGTTCTCTCCCCTGAGTCCGCTGCCTGCTGCCCTCTTAGCTGTGAATCATTTGAAGACCATCAAAACGCTCCTCCCTTCGGTTTTAATCCATTTCTTGGCTCCTGGGCTAACACCCCACAGCTGGCCCCAAAGCAGTAGCCAGCAATGATTAAGCTGTCTCTCTGGTTCTGTGACTGCAGGAAATGGAAGGTTCTATGATGGGCGAGGAAGGAAGGTGATTTGAGGCTCAGCAGTTCGGGGCAGGGCAGGCGGACAAGCCCGGAAGGCAAAGGGCTAATACTCCCTCCTCCCCTTCTGCTCCCTCCTCTTCCCCCCTCCCCAGCATCACGGTGTCCTTTGCCCCAGAGGCCAGAACTCGGACCCCATCTAATGGCCTCTAGTTTGGGTGTTTGGTTAAAAGGGCTTTGGGGCTGGCCTGGAAATTTCCACATGTATCATACCACTGAGATGGGAAAGCCCATTCTGAGTTGTACCGACAGACCTAGGAAGGGTTTAAGTCTCCAAATGCAGTGGCTTTGAGGGAACTAGGACAATGGACAGGATTTTTATAGTACGCAGATGAAAGACAGCAGCATAGGTACCAGGAGAGAGAGGCAATGGGGATTCTAGAGGCTTCTGGAAGCACAAGTGAGGAGGTGAACATGCCGTGGGGATTGGCTCACTGTTGTGTGCTCTTTTCTGATGGAAACTGTTGGTGGATCCTGAGGCTGAGAGCCAGGAAGATGGAGGCTCTTTTGGGATGGTTTGTTTTCTAACCACCCTCTTTTGTAACCACAAAGGAAGAAGGCAGAACGTTCCTCTGCGCGTGCCAGCCAATCAGCAGGACTCCTGTCTTCCTCCGGGGCAAGGTCGCAGCATCTGCATCGGAAATCACGGGGACTTCTTCCTGCTGGCTCAGCTGGGAGGCCAGGGAGTGTTTTGCAAAAGCTGTCCGTCTGAATTCTGAAATAACGGAAGGCTGACGCTTTGAAGCGCTCTGCCCAGATGAAGCCAGAGTCGAGGCAGGCCCTGTGCCACGTGGCAGTGGCTGGCTGCCTCTGCGTTGCCGCCGTCTACTCGGGCGTGTTCGACGGCGTCTTCGTTGAGGTGGGCTACGAGCACTACGCAGAAGCGCCTGTGGCCAGCCTCCCTGCCATCCTGGCCATGCCCTTCAACTCGCTGGTGAACTTGGCCTACGTGCTGCTGGGGGTGTACTGGCTGCGGAGGGACGCCGGTGACCCGGGGCGCTCCGTGGGGCAGCGGCAGGCTGGCTACCTGAAGGACGTGTTTGCCGCCATGGCCCTGCTCTACGGCCCCGTGCAGTGGCTGCGCGTCTGGACGCAGGCGCGGCCTGCCGCTGTGCTGGACCAGTGGCTCACGCTGCCCATCTTCGCGTGGCCGGTGGCCTGGTGCCTCTGCCTGGATGGGGGCTGGAGGCCCTGCCGGCTCCTCATCATCGAGGGCCTCTCCCTGTCCAGCTACGGCCTGGCTCTGCTGCATCCCCAGGGCTTTGAGGTTGCGCTGGGGGTTCACGTGGCAGCTGCCGTGGGCCAGGCCCTCCGCACCCACAGGCAGTCTGGCAGTGCCTCCTCGGCCACCTACTTAGCCCTGGGCGTGCTCTCCTGCCTGGGCTTTGTGGTCCTCAAGCTGTGTGACCACCACCTTGCACGCTGGCGTCTCTTCCAGCGCCTCACTGGCCACTTCTGGTCCAAGGTCTGCGACGTGCTCCAGTTCCACTTTGCGTTCCTGTTCCTGACGGATGTCACCACTTGCCGGAGAGTCCCTCCTGCGGGGAAGATGCGTTAGTGTGGAAAAAGCTGCCTAATACCTGGGACTCCTAGTCTCTCAACAGTGTTAGGTGTCCTGGGTGTGACAGTATAGGATGGGCACAGAGACTGGCCTTCCCGTAGTCGCAGGTGTCACGTTGAGGGGAGAAGCTCTGTGATTTCTGCAACTCACTGTCAAAGACGTGAAGCTGAGATCTAGGTGAAGGGGATGTGGGTGCCTGTCATACCCTGCTTGTCACTTTTCTGTAGCTGGAAATGTTTCAGAATAAGGCGCTGGGGAATGGAAACGACCCCAAGGAATCTGTCTTGCTTGCGACTGGAGCGGGAGTGGTTGTCTGCAGTATCTTTGGGGTGGCAGCAGCCAAGCAGGCCAGTTAGGCTACCACTGAGTGTCCCCAAGGGTGACTGGATTCAGGGAGACTGAGCCACAGTAAACACATGCCTAGCAGACTGATGGGGAAATCACTTAACTCCCTGTGACATCTGCAACTGTAGGCAGGTCACATGAAAGCCATGTCACCAGCCGGGCACAGTGGCTCACGCCTGTCGTCCCAGCACTTTGGGAGGCGGAGGGGAGAGTATTGCCTGAGCCCGTGGGTTCATGACCAGCCTGGGCAACTGGGCGAGACGAGATCTCGTCTCTGCAATACATCAAAAAATCAGCAGGGCATGGTGGCGCGTGCCTGCAGTTCCAGCTACTCGGAAGGCTGAGGCGGAAGGATCGCCGGAGCCCAGCAGGTGAGGCTGCGGCGGCTGTGAGCGTGCCCCTGCGCTCATTCTGGGCGACCGAGGGAGACTCCGACTCAAAAAAACAAAAGAAAGCCGTGTCATCTCAGGTCTTTGTGAACCAACGCAGGTTGCTTCTAGATGAAGAAGCACACACGTGGGAAAGCTGAGCTCTCACCAGAAGGTTGCTCAGTGGGTCCTGCCCTCAGAGCCGGTGTGTGGCTTAGACCCCAGTGGCTGGGTTTACTGACGGGTCACTGGGGAGACCCAGAGCATGGCCTGAGCAACTGTCACGTGCCTGTCACCCAGGTCCTGTCAGCCATGATCTGATGGCGTCTCCAGCCGTCCGCGTGCTCCTTGGGTAGATGACGGCTCTGGGCACAGGCCTCTGGTTATGGGTCAGGGCGCCAGGGCCACGGAGGCAGCGAGGACTCTGCCTTTGGACCCCTCTGCAGCCCCTGAAGACCACGCCCCGCTGTGCAGTCCTGCCCCTGCTTGCTAACAGCTGCCTAGAGGCCTCCCCAGCTTCCTCCAAAAGTCGTCTTCTCTCTCCAGGGCCTTCTGAGGAAAGCTGCCGTCAGCCACTTGCTTAACCCAGTTCTCTCCAGGGCCAGACTCCAGAGGTCCTGTCCCTGTAGCCTCGAGTGCCGAGTAGGGTCACTGGTTTCGGCTTTCCTCATCCGCTGGCACACAACACTTTGGGCCCATCTGAGTGGCCATCGCACACCAAATGGCTAAGAGGGTGGATCAGCCAGTGGATGAGGAAAGCCGAATGGCCAAGTGGGTGGATCACTAAATGGCCAAGCGGGTGGATCAGCCAGTGGAGGGGGGTGCCCCGTCCCTGCCAGTTGGAATCTCCGGAAGGGCTGCCCATGTGCACCTACTTAGTGCCCCCATGGGCGGCATTTGGAGCATAGCTATGATGTCCGAAATGCTTTTGCAAGTGGGTACCTAGGCAGGATGTTCTGTCCTGGTGGAGCACGTCTCCAGTGGGTTACAGGCTGGTGGGTCTCAACCAAACCCACGCTTGGAGACCTCTCTTGAAACTACCAGGTAAAGGCCTGGGGCACATGATGGGGCCTGAGCCAGAGCTTGGGGCCACAGGCAGGGTACACCCATGGGCGGAGGGGGAGCCGGGTTGCAGTTGCTGGAGAAGCGGCTTTGTTCCATTTGAAGTCTTGAAGGCCCCATGTGCCCTAGAAGAGAAACAGGGCTGTGGGCACCCCAGAGAGGCCAGGGGGAGGGCGAGGAGAGGGCAGCCTTCCTTGGGGGCTCAGAGAAGGGAATGGGGGAGGCTCTCCAGCGAGTGGCCGAGCGATCCCCTCTTGTGAGTTCTCTGTGCATTCCTGCATTGACAGAGAATTGTCGGGACTTGTTCATCGTCCACCTTTGAGCTGGAAGCACCAACAGCTATTTTACTTCTTTTTTTTCTTTTTTTAGTAGGAGTCTCTGCTGCCCAGGCTAGAGTGCGGTGGCACGCTTATGGCCACCACACACTGCAGCCTCCACCTGCTGGGCTCAGGCGATCCTTCCGCCTCAGGCTTCCGAGTAGCTGCGGCCACAGGCATGCACCACCACGCTCAGCTACTTTTTTGGATTGATTGTAGAGACGAGGTCTCGCCAAGTTGCCCAGGCTGGTCTCGAACCCCTGGACTCAGGCAATCCTCTCTCCTCCACCTCCTTTAAAGTGCTGAGATGACAGGTGTGAGCCACTACACCTGGCAGTTTATTTCATTTCTACCAATACCTATGTGATAACCCTGGGAGCCTTCTGGCCCTCATTCATTCCTATGTCAGGCAGAGTTCCCACAGGAAACAGGTGGCACGCCCAGATTGGGGTGATTCAGAACAGTTTCGTGGAGAGCTACACACACCACTATGGCTTGGGGGGAGCAGAGGAACCACAGGGGCCTGGGGAGACCCTGGGAGAGCGGGCCCCACTCTCCCGCCGGGGCCCCTTCCAGACTTGCCAGATGTTGTGTAGGAAGAGAGTAAGTCTCAGATGTTACACGAGACAGGCTTAGACGAAAAAGTATTCACTGATTACCTGAAATACAGCTTGACCTGGGTGTCCTGTACTTTTCTTTGCTACGTCGAGCCAACCCAGTCAAAGCTCAGAACCTGTGGGCCCCAGCAGCTGCACCAAGAAGGCAGCCGGCTGGCCATGGTCTGGAACCTTCTCTCCCCAAGCCCTTTTTTTGACCAGCGTTTCTTGACGTGTGGCCAGCTGGTGTCAGTCACGCAGCTTCCTACGTGCCTGCCCGCCCAGACAATCCTCACTTCTGGGCTGGGTCCTCAGGACGCCTCAGCCCCAGCCTGGGCCCGCGGATGCCAGGGACTCTGAGATGCCAGAGGGGGCAAGTCATGGCTGCGCCGCCCTCTGGCTCCGCTCGGGCCGGCCCTCTGGTCTGGTGCAGCCTTGTAGGCCCCGCTCCCCTGCACAGCTGGAGAGCCAGGGTTGCCAGATGGGGCCTCCCACCTCTGACCTAACGGCTGAGAAGTTGCGAGGCTGGGAGGGCTCTGAGACGCCATCTGTGCAGCCCCCTCATTTCACAGATAAAGAAACTGAAACTCGGGAAGTCGGGCTCAGCTGTCACTTACAACACGGAGGGTCAGAAACTGGGCGTCGCCCTCCCGGCCCAAAGCGCGCTCAGCTAAGCTGCTGCCTGGCGGAAGGGGCTGTTCTGTTCTTTCTGCTCTTACCGTGGAGACACGGCGTGCCCACGGGAGGGAAACCGAACGAGCACTACGGAAACGAGTAGAGAAGCGTGTCAGTGTGGCCCGTGGCCTCCCGAGAGGACGGCCCGGATTTGGTGACCCGCTGCCTTCGCATGTCTCTCCATGCAGTCATCCGCACACAATGGCGTGTGGATTTCGCAGCACGTGTGCCTGCTGCCCGAGTGGCTCACGTCTGTCGTCAGCACCTCCCCTACCCGGGTCTCTGTCAAGAGCCCACACTTGTCCCCGTGGCCTTCAGTCATATGAAACATACGGGGGTCTGTTATCACTGCCCTTTTTTTTTGAGTTGGAGTCTCACTCTGTCGCCCCGCCTGGAGTGCAGTGGCCGCTCCCGGCCGCCGCAGCCTCTCCTGCTGGGCTCCGGCGATCCTTCCGCCTCAGCCTTCCCAGTAGCCGGAACTACAGGCGCGCGCTACCACGCCTGGCTATTTTTGATTTATAGTGGAGATGAGGTCTCGCCAAATTGCCCAGGCAGGTCTCGAACCCGGGCTCAGGCAATCCGCTCACCTCGGCCTCCCAAAGCGCTAGGATTACAGGCTGAGCCACCGAGCCCGGCCAATTTTTTTTATTTATTGTGGAGACGAGGTCTCACCATGTTGCCCAGGCTGGTCTCGAACCCGTGGGTTCAGGCAATCCTCTTGCCTCCACCTCCCGAAATGCTGGAATTACAGGCATGAGCCACCACACCCAGTCCATCGCTGCTCTTTTAAAATAAGGCCCTGGGCCCCACACTACTATGCATTTGCTTCTCCGGGTCCCTTTGGCCTTAGTGACATCCCGAGCCCTGCTGGGAACCCCACATGTTGGCCTCTGCGCCCCGGGGCGGGGTCTTCTCTGGAGTGGAATTGTAGGACTGAAGGGAACTTGTTTTCCCCAGTGACGCTGTGATTCACAGCTCTGCCAGCAGCGGCAGAAGCTTCTCCTGGCCCTGCCACCAACGAGTGTGCCAGTCTGTTGGAAGCGAAGCTGAGATGTCATCGTGACCTTCGCTCAGCTCCCTCCTCCTCAGCCCACTCTCTCCCCATCCCCCGCGTTCCCATCTTTCTGTCTCTGTCACACACACACACACACACAACTAGTGTGTGTTTCTTGCAAATTTGGATTTGTTCTTCTGTAAATTGCTTGTTTAAATCCTTTCTCCATGTTAGGGCCGTCTTCTTCCTCTCAATTTGCAGAAGCTTTTTAAAAAATATGACAGTTGGCCAGGCTCGGTGGTTCAGCCTGTCATCCCAGCACTTTGGGAGGCCGAGGCGGGTGGATTGCCTGAGCCCATGGGTTTGAGACCCACCCGGGCAACTTGGTGAGACCTCGTCTCTACAATAAATAAAAAACTAGAGCCGGGCTCGGTGGCTCAGCCTGTAATCCCGCGCCTTTGGGAGGCTGAGATGAGTGGATTGCCTGAGCCCACAGGTTCGAGACCCACCTGGGCAGCGAGCCCTCATCTCTACAATAAATCAAAAAATCAGCTGGGCGTGGTAGCGCACGCCTGTAATTCCGGCTACTCGGAAGGCTGAGGCGGAAGGATCGCCGGAGCCCAGCAGGTCGAGGCTGTGGTGACCGGGAGCGGCCGCCGCACTCCAGTCTGGGCGACAGAGTGAGACTCCGACTCAAAAAAAAAAAAAAAAGAAAAGAAAAGAAAATAAAGAAAAATTTAAAAAAATAGCCAGGCGTGGTAGCACACACCTGTAGTTCCAACTGCTTGGAAGGCTGAGGCAGAAGGATCGCCGGAGTCCAGCAGGTCGACACTGGGGTGGCCGTGAGCGTGCCGCTGCACTCCAGCCTGGGCGAAGGATGAGACTCCAACTCAGAAAAAAACTGTGCTTGATCTCTGCAATTCACTAGCTGGAAGACCCTGGGTGAGTTTTGTAAGTGTCCTGTGCCTTAGTTTCCTCTCATAGTAGAGTAGAATGAAAAACCCATCGAGAACAATATGGGACAGGTAGAGGTTAACTAAGGTGACAGTGGCCACATGGGAGTGGGCCTGAGGCTGCAATCACGCCTCTGTAATTCCTGGGCCTCCGCTTATTGGCATTCCAGGAACTGGGTTGCTCACAGACTGATAATGCGGTTCCCAGAAGCGGTCGCCTCTGCAATCATCGCCGGCTGCTTCTGTTAACTCGCGGTGTTTTTCTATGAACAGAGCGCCCACCTTCCTGTACCGCCCCACTGCGTCCTTAGCATCTGCTTGTGAGCACCTCCACGTGGAGCACTCCCCACACTTGGTTTGGAAGTGTGTTTCCCCAGTTGCGATCCTCAAATTTGACCCAAATGAACTTCCAACTTCAGTTAATTTCGCGGCCCGGTGCGGTGGCTCATGCCTATAATCCCAGCACTTTGGGGGCCGAGGTGAGAGGATTGCTTGAGCCCAGGGGTTCAAGACCAGCCTAGGCAACTTGGCGAGACCTCGTCTCTACAATAAATAAATAAAAAAAAATTAGTCGGGCGTGATGGCACGTGCCTGTAGTTCCAGCTACTCGGAAGGCTGAGGCAGAAGGATGGCCAGAGCCCAGCGGGTCGACGCCGCGGTGGCCGGGAGCGGCCACTGCACTCCAGCCTGGGCCACAGAGTGAGACTCCGACTCAAAAAAAAATAAAAGAGAATTTCGCCTCAGCGTTTTCCTTTAGGCCGACCTTCAAGTGCCCTACTTGGTCGTTGGAAAGGCTAACTGCCACAGCCTTCTTCTCAAGGGAGCCAGGGCCCGCCCACCATCACTACAGCTGTATGGACAGGATTCGGATCTACTGACAACAGTCCTTGAGGGCTTACTGTTGAGGAACGTCAGTTTAGAGAAGTCGAATGGCCAGGCTGGAGATGTAGGAAGTGGCTTAGGTGGGCTTTGCCTTAGGGCTTTGGACTTCCCCTGTAGCTGGCATTTGTAACGGCATTCCAGCAAGTCCTTGCCACCGTGACTTTGGATTCAAACCTTTTCTTTTCTTTTTTTCTGAGTCGGAGTCTTACTCTGTCGCCCAGGCCGGAGGGCAGCGGCACCACGCTCACAGCCACTGCGGCCTCGACCTGCTGAGCTCAGGTGATCTTTCCGCCTCTGCCATCCGAGTAGCTGGAACTACAGGCATGCGCCATCACACCCGGCTAATTTCTTGATTTATCCTATAGAGCTCTTGTCATGTTGCCCAGACTGGTCTCAAACCCATGAGTTCAAGCAATTCTCTTTCCTCTGCCTCCCAAAGTGCTCGGATTACAGGTGTGAGTCACCATGCCTGGCTTTTTTTTTTTTTTTTTTGAGTTGGAGTCTCACCCTGTCGCTCAGGCTGGAGTGCAGTGGCACGCTCATGGCCACTTCAGCCTTGACCTGCTAAATCTCCTTTTCAAAACATCTTTCTTTCTTTCTTCCTCTGTTTCCTTCTTCTTTGAGACAGGGTCCTGCCGTATCACTCAGGTTGGCGTACAGTGGTGTGGTCATAGCTCACTGCAACCCCAACCTCCTGAGCTTAAGTGATCCTCCTGCCTCAGCCCCATGCCTGAGACTACAGGCATGAGCCGCTATATTCAGCTATTTAAAAAAATTTGTAAGCCGGCCTCGGTGGCTCAGCCTGTAATCCCGTGCCTTGGGAGGCTGAGGTGAGTGGATTGCCTGAGCCTGCGGGTTTGAGACCCGCCTGGGCAACTTGGCGAGACCTCATCTCTACAATAAATAAAAAAATCAGCCGGGCGTGGTAGCGCGCGCCTGTAATTCCGGCTACACGGAAGGCTGAGGCGGAAGGATCGCTGGAGCCCAGCAGGTCGAGGCTGCGGTGGAACTGCACTGCAGTCTGGGCAACAGAGTGAGACTTCAACTCAAAAAAAAAAAAATTGTGGAGACAGTTTGGCTATGTTGCCCAGGCTGGTCTCTAACTCCTGGTCTGAAGCGATCCTCCCACCATAGCCTCCTGAGCAGCTGGGATTACAGGTGTGAGCCACTGTGCTTGGCCCAATGTTTTTATTGTGGTAAAATGCACATAACCTAAAATTTACCATCTTAACGTTTTTTTTTTCCCCGTTAGGGTCTCACTTTGTCACCAAGACTGGGGGGCAGTAGTGCAATCATGGCTCACAGCAGCCTCAACCTCCTGGGCTAAGGGATCAACCCTTCTTTTTTTTTTTTTTTTGAGTCGGAGTCTCACTCTGTCACCCAGACTGAAGGGCAGTGGCCGCTCCCGTCCACTGCAGCCTCGACCTGCTGGGCTCCGGCGATCCTTCCGCCTCAGCCTTCCAAGTAGCTGGAACTACAGGCGCACGCTACCAAGCCCGGCAAATTTTTGATTTATTGTAGAGATGAGGTCTCGCCAAGTTGCCCAGGCGGGTCTCGAACCTGCGGGCTCAAGCAATTCACTCACCTCGGCCTCCCAAAGTGCTGGGATTACAGGCTGAGCCACTGAGCCCAGCCTGGGATCAACCCTTCTCAGCCTCCCAAGTAGCTGGGGCTACGGCTATGCCTGGCTAATTTGTGTGTGTGTGTGTGTGTGTGTGTGTGTGTGTGTGTGTTTGTAGAGATGAAGTCTCACTATGTTGCCCAGGCTGGTCTTGAACTCCTGAGCCAAAGTAATCCTCCTACCTCAGCCTCCCAAAGTGCTGGGATTGCAGGTGTGAGCCTCCACACCCAGCCCGTCTTAACCATTTAAGTGTACAGTTCAGTGATATTAAATACATTTATAATGTTGTGCAACCAACACCATCATCCATCCCAATAACTCTTTTCATCTTGTAAAAAGTGAAACTCTGTCTCCATTAAACATGAATTCTCCAGGCCCCTCCCACCAGCCCCTGGAAACCACCCTTCAGTTGTATCCCAGACCAAATGTGGACACAGGGAGACCGCTGTGCCAGCTGCCAGCACCTCAGCTTCCCTGGGTTTCCCTGCCCTGCTTTTGGAAACTCTCTATCTTGGCGGTTCCAATGGGTCCCTTTCCCAGATGATAGTTCTGTATCTGGGACAGCCCAGGCAGGTGGGGGAGCCGGGCCAGCGCCACTGGGGCTTCTGCAAAGACAGATACCACCCAGGACAGAGGTAGCCTCTTCGAGGACTTGCGATCCGGAGCTGACAGAGCACAGAGATTGGCAGACTGCATCGAAACGACCTCTTTCAGGCATATGCTGCTTACTTGAGACACACCTACAGCATATTTCCGTGGAAATGTCCACGCACAAGAGTGAGTGCTAGGCAGTGATGCCCAGCAGGAAGCTGGCATGGTTACAATAACAGCAGACGAGGTCGACTTCGGGACAAAACGCAAACATTTTTCGGAATAATGTGAAAACAGGCTCAGAATATCTAAGCGAAACTTGACAGAACTCTAGGGAGAAACAGACAAATGTAGTATCATAGAGGGAAGTTTCGACAAGGCTTCCTGGGAGGCATTTAGGTCAAGTAGAAACAGCTCCATGAAGATACGGAAAATGTGGGCAGAACCAGGATGAAAGGTGCCCGGCCTGGTAGGGGAGCTCTGTGCTCCGCGTGTGTGCCAGACTCACCTCCCTGCGTCCACAAATGGCATCTGGAAGCAGCTCTGTTCGAAGACTTGGAGTCAGACCACTTTCTCAGAGCACCTTGCTGTTGAACTAGAGTCACCAACACACACACACGCACGCATGCACTCCTCAGACACTGCATTTGTTTTTTTTGAGTCGGAGTCTCACTCTGTCGCCCAGGCTGGAGTGCAGGGGCACGCTCACGGCCACCGCAGCCTCGACCTGCTGGGTTCAGGCGATCCTTCCGCCTCAGCCTTCCAATAGCTGGAACCGCAGGTGTGCACCATCGCACCTGGCCTTTTTTTTTCTCCAGTTGCAGTGTCACTATGTTGCCCAGGCTGGGGTACAGTGGCACACTCACAGTCACCACAGCCTCCGCCTGCTGGGCTCAGGCAATCCTTCTGCCTCAGCCTTCCAAGTAACTGGAACTACAGTCACACGCCACCGCGCCCAGCTAATTTTTTGATTTATTGTAGAGATGAGGTCTCACCAAGTTTCCCGGGCTGGTCTCGAACCCGTGGACTCAGGCAATCCTCTCACCTCAGCCTCCCAAAATGCTGGGATTATAGACGTGAGCCACCACGCCTGGCACAGTGCAGATCTTAAAAAATCATAAAGAGAATTCTCAAATACTCAGCATGGCATTAATAGCAGTGCAGTTAGTTATTATTAGCAACATGTATATGAAAGAACTGGTGGGAGCCAGTGGAAGTGGCACTTTAATGAAATGTACAGCCTTAGAAACTGACGTGCCGAGACACTTTTCTTGTGCCATAAAGTAGACCCATATTAAGGATAGAGGTTAAGCTGGGCTCAACGGCTCACGCCTGTAATTCCAGCATGTTGGAAGGCCGAGGCAGGAGGACTGCTTGAGCCCAGGAGATCAGGACCAGCCTGGGCAACATAGCAGGACATCTTCTCTCCAAAAGAATTGAAAAGTTAGCTGGGTGTGTTGGCACACACCTGTGGCCCCAGCTATTTGGGAGGCTGAATCAGGAGGATCGCCTGAGCTCAGGAGGTCGAGGCTGCAGTGAGCCATGATGAAAAAAAAGATAGAACTTCAATTTTTCATACCTCCCTGTGGATTGACTTTGCATATTCTAGAGCTTCACCCAGCAGCAGTCTTTTGTGTCTGGTGTCTTTCACTTAGCATCGTGCATCTGAGAGTGATGCTGTATCCACGCTTTTGTTCTCTTCTCTCCCTGAATAGCCGACCACGGTGTGGACATCCACAGGTTGGTACGGCCATGCATCCGTGGATGGGCATTTGGTTGGTTTCCAGTTTCTGGTTGTTGTAGATAAAGTATTGGCGTAGGCATTCATTTGTTTTGCACATGCACCGAAAAGTGGTTAGGGTAGATGAACTTTGTTTTTGTTTTTTTTTCTTTCTTTGTGTTGGGGAGTCTCACTCTGTTGCCCAGGCTGGAGTGCTCATGGCCACTGCAGCGTCGACCTGCTGGGCTCAGGCGATCCTTCCGCCTCAGCCTTCCAAGTAGCTGGAGCCACAGGCGCGCACCACCATGCTTGGCTAATTTTTTGACTTACTGTAGAGACCACGTCTCACCAAGTTGCCTAGGCTGCTCTTGAACCCCTGGGCTCAGGCAGTCCTCTCACCTCCGCCTCCCAAAGTACTGGGATGACAGGCTTGAGCCACCACGCCCAGCCTTGGATGAAGTTTTTAAACTTATGAGAAACAGTTATTCAAACACTTGTTCCAAGAAGCTGGACCCCCTGAAGCTCCCATGGGCTGTGCATGAACACACACACTCCACTGCGCACCGGGGCTGGCGTGATCAGTCTCTCAGCATTGACCGTTCTAGCAAGTGTGTGTCCAGATCGCTCCTTGTGGCTCAACCTTGTATCACCCCATGACCCGTGAGATCTGATGTCTCTTCTAGTGCCTTAGTGAGGAGAACAGGAAACAGGCAGAAGAGAGGGAGGCGAAGGGGAGAGGCGGGACAGGGAACAGAGGGCGTGGTGGAGATGGTGAGGGCTGGAGGAGAGGGAGCTGCTTTCGGGGGACCCCAGAGGGCCAGGCTCCTGGTTCTTGAGCCATTTTAACCCCAAGCGAGGTGCGTTCAGGCTTTGAGCAGTGGCCTGGCCCTCGCGTCCCCAGATCCTGAGAGTCTGGAAAGTGTGACCTGTCCCCGAACTTGCTGCTGAGGGCAGGAGGACCCCGACACGACTGCAAGGCAGCTGGAGAAGTAGGAACGCCCCCACAACAGCTGAGCAGAGAGGAAATGGCAACTGTCAGACAGTGAATTATTTCTGGCCTTTTAGAGACAAGTAATTCCAGGGTTTTCAAGAAAGCAAAGGGAAGCTTCCTGGTATGTTTTATGAAGCTGGAATAACTGTCTTACCCCAGGAAAATGTTAGCATGACAAACACAGACTCTGTAGGTCATGGTCACTGCTCCACTCTGAGTCCACACAATGTCTGACACACACACGGGGGGAGAGAGAGAGAGAGAGAGAGAAGCTGTTGCTATCACTGATAAACACTCATACACATTTCTAAAATAAAAACATGAGCCGGGGCTGGGCGCTGTGGCTCATGCCTGTAGTCCCAGCACTTTGAGAGTGTGAGGCGGGAGGATTGCTTGAGCCCAGAAGTTTGAGCCCAGCCTGGGCAACATAGTGAGACCCTATCTCTACAAAAAGTACAAAAATTAGTCAGGTGCAGTGGCACACACCTGTAGTCCCAGCTACTCAGGAGGCTGAGGTGGAAGGATCAGCTGAGCCCAGGAGGCCAAGGCTGCGGTGAGCCATGATCATGCCACCGTACTCCAGCCTGGGCGACAGAGGGAGACCCCAACCCCAAAACAAAAGCTGCCGTGTTTGGGGGCGGCACCCGACTCGAAGCCTGCTGGGAGGGCCGGTTGCAACTGCGGGCACAGGTGGGGAAACATTTCAGGGGAGCGAGTGGTGGGTGCCCGAGACAGTCACTCCTGGCAGGAGAGGTGCTTGAATCCCTGGCCCATGCCGCCGTGGCTGAGCTCTGAGTGCGGCTGTTTGGCACGGGAAGGAGATGGCGGGCTTCTGCTATCTTGCTGGTGCAGTCGTACAGTCGAGGGGCCCCAGGAGCAAGAGCTTTTAGTTTGACGCAAGGTTAACGTTAGAAAATAAACAGAGTGGGCACGGCGGCTCACACCTGTCATCCCAGCACTTTGGGGGGCAAACGATCTGAAAAGACATTTGCAAATGGCCGAGGGCATACGAAAGAATGCTCATCACTGATCATCGAGAAATGCAAGTCAAAACCACAGTGAGGTCTCACCTCACATCTGTTAGGATGGTTATTGCCAAAACACAAAACATAGCCTGGGCACAGTGGCTCACGCCTGTCATCCCAGCACTTTGGGAGGCCGAGCTGCGAGGACTGCCTGAGCCCACGGATTCGAGACTGGCCTGGGCAACATGGCGAGACCTCATCTCTACAATCAATCAAAAAATCAGCCGGGCGTGGTAGCGCATGCCTGTAATTCCAGCTCCTCGGAAGGCTGAGGCGGAAGGATCGCCGGAGCCCAGCAGGTGGAGGCTGCGGTGGCCGGGAGTGGCCACCGCACTCCAGCCTGGGCGACAGAGTGAGACTCCGACTCCAAAAGAAAAAAAGAAATAAAAAAAAAGAAAACAGTTGAACTCAGAAACAGAGTGGGATGGTGGCTCCAGGAGCTCCAGGGGTGGGGAGAAGATGGGGAGATATTGGTCTAAGGACGTAAAATCTCAGTTAGACGGGAAGAATAATTCAGGGGACCTGTTGTACACCATGATGACTATAGTTAACAACGTATTGTGTACTTTTTTTTTTTTTGAGTTGGGGTCTCACTCTGTCGCCCAGACTGGAGTGCAGTGGCCGCTCCCGGCCACCGCAGCCTCGACCTGCTGGGCTCTGGCGATCCTTCCGCCTCAGCCTTCCAAGTAGCCGGAACTACAGGCGCGCACTACTACACCCGGCTCATTTTGATTGATTGTAGAGATGATTGTCTCGCCAAGTTGCCCAGGCGGGTCTCGAACCCGCGGGCTCAGGCAGTCCACTTACCTCAGCCTCCCAAAGTGCTGGGATGACAGGCTAAGCCACCAAGCCCGGCATATTGTGTACTTTAAAATTACTAAGAGATGGCCAGGCCCAGTAGCTCACGCCTATAATCCTAGCACCTTGAGAGGCCGAGGTGGGAGGATCGCTTGAGGCCTGGACAACACGGTGAGACCCCGTCTCTACAATAAAAATATATAAATAGATAAAATTGCTAAGAGAGTAAGTTTTAAATGTCACCACAAACAAAATGATAAGTATGTGAGGTAAGAGATACGTTTTTGTTTTTGTTTTGTTTGTTTGTTTTTTGACTTGGAGTCTCACTCCGTCGCCCAGACCGGAGTGCAGCGGCCGCTCCCGGCCACCGCAGCCTCGACCTGCTGGGCTCCGGCGATCCTTCCGCCTCAGCCTTCCAAGTAGCTGGAACTACAGGTGCACGCTACCACGCCCGGCTAGTTTTTTTTTTTTTTTAATTAGGGTCTCACTCTGTAGCCCAGGCTGGAGTGCAGTGGCACACTCACGGCCTCACAGGTGCACGCCACCATGCCCAGCTAATTTTTTGATCTATTGTAGAGATGAGGTTTCACCAAGTTGCCCAGGCTGATCTCGAACCCATGGGCTCAGGCAATCCTCTTGCCTTCACTTTCCAAAGTGCTGGGATTTGGGATATGTTCATTAGCTTGAATTAGCCATTCCACACTATATACACATCTCAGAACATCATGCTATACACCATAACGATATTCAACTCTTACTCGTCAATTTCAGAAATTGACCACGTGTCCAGTTCATTAAGTAATTCACACTGTTATGCAACCATCACCACCTCCCATCTCCAGATCTTCCTCATCTTCCCAAATGAAATCTGTCCTCATTAACCACTAACTCCCCATCCTCCCCCCTCAGCCCGTGGTCTCCACCATTCCACTATCTAACTCGATGACTTGACTGCTCTAGGGACCTCATATAAGTGGAATCCTATACTATGTGGCCTTTTGGGACTAGCTTTCTCTGAGCTTCGTGTCTTCGAGGGTCATCTATGTGAGTCATGGGTCAGAATTTGCCTCCTTTTTCAGCTGAATCATATCCCATTGTGTGTGGACCACATTTTGTTCCTCCGTTTATCTGTGGATGGACAGAGGTGGCCTCGTCCTCTTGGCCACTGAATAGTGCTGCTGTTGACACTGCATACAGATATCTTGTTTCTGTCCCTCCTTTAAACTCTGAGCTTCCACTTAGGAGTGGAATTGCTTCAGATACTTTTTGACATCCACTGATGTCATGTTTTCTTCCTTTGAGACATTGCTGTTGTCAATTACAGCAGTTCATTTCCTAGTTGCAGCATCTCTGCCTGCTTGGAATGGCTTCCATTTGGCTGTAGGGTTGCCACTGCTTTAACTGGTTTTGGATTATAAGGGCTCATAGGCTTTGCTTGTTTGAGTCAGAGTCGCACTCTGTCTCCAAGGCTGGAGTGCAGTGGTACGACCACGGCTCGTCACAGCTTCAATTTCCTGGGCTCAGGCGATGCTCTTGCCTCAGCCTCCAGAGTAGCTGGGACTATAGGTGTGCGCCACCACACCTGGCTAATTAAGAAAAACGATTTTTTTTTAGATTGGGAAAATGTTAGCAATCCCTTTGGGTCCCCTCCCACTGTGGGAGTTTTTCTGTCCTCTCAATAAATCATGCTTTCAAAAAAAAAGAAAGAAAATATGCTTTATTTAAAAACTAAATTAGAAAGAGAGCGAGAGGGGAGATTCACCTTCCCAAGGTAGAGGAGGCGACCAAAGCTTAAGAAAACATGGCCTGGCCATAGCTCAAAGAGCACATGGCCACACCATAGCTTAGCAAGGCCATGGCCCTAGTTTTAACATTTTTTGTAGACAAGATCTCCTTGAGTGGCTCAGGCTGGCATGGCAACTTTTGACCTCAGGATGTGAGCTGCTCGGGGGAACTGAAACCAGCCGTCGCCACTCCGTGTCTAGACTTCTACTAGCTGACTCCTGCATGAACATGGCTTTACTATTCCGGGAAACACTTGTCCAGGAAAAGGAAACTGCAAAGAACTTCATCCTCGATTTCAGGAGCTTCCTGAAAATCCATTCATCCCAACATTAGATGATCCCACTAGCCCTCATCAGGGCAACAGCACTCCGCTCAGAACAACAGACTGTCCAGTGGGCTCTTCAGATGGCTTTGATTCTTCGAGGTGACCTTCAAAGCCCTCACCCGTAAGCGAGTCCGGCTCCATCCCAATCAGACCCCTCATCCACAGACCTGCCCGAAGTGGCCCTATCCACCCTCACTCAAATCATCCTGCCCTCAACCTCGCCCTTCTGAGAAGGGTCTTGGCCAAGGGAAAGGTCACTGTTGCTCTGTGTTATGGTCCAAGTGACACTCGGCTGTTCACCCTTGATACCGATAAATCAAGGGGTAGGGAACTGGTAGAAAGTTTGTTTCAGGCCGGGCTTGGTGGCTCTGCCTGTCATCCCAGCACTTTGGGAGGCCGAGGCGGGTGAATTGCCTGAGCCCGCGGGTTCGAGACCCACCCGGGCAACTTGGTGAGACCTCATCTCTACAATAAATCAAAAATTAACCGGGCGTGGTAGCACGCGCCTGTAGTTCCAGATACTTGGAAGGCTGAGGCAGAAAGTCGAGGCAGCGGTGGCCGGGAGCGTGCCACTGCGCTCCAGTCTGGGTGACAGAGTGAGACTCCAACTCAAAAAAAAAAAAAAAAAAAAAAAGAAAGTTTATTTCAGAGTTTGAATCCAGGGAGCAGAGCCGGACTCGATGTCCTTCTTTTTTTTTTTTTTTGAGTTTGGATTTATTGTAGAGACGAGGTCTCGCCAAGTTGCCCAGGCGGGTCTCAAACTCACGGGCTCAGGCAGTCCACTCACCTCAGCCTCCCAAAGCGCAGGATTACAGGCTGAGCCGCCGAGCCCAGCTTCGATGTCTTTCTAAAATGGTTCTTCCCACCCATCAGTTCTGGTCTTTTATAGTTCAGAATTGTCGGTATCTAAGCATTAGCCACGTGACCCCCAGACCCTTGTATAGAACTTAAGTTACAGCTGCATTTTACATTTAGAGTGAAGGAAGTTTGCAAGGCCTGAGACATCATGCGTTGCAAAAGCTATGCAAATCACAAGATTCACCATGATGTCGATGCAAAAGTTATGCAAATCATGAGACTTACGACTACATTGATGTAAAAGCGATAGAAACCACAAAACTTACAATTACATTGATGCTATATTGTTCAAGCCTATGGCTGTTAAGAGGGGGAGTCAGTAGGGATGTGCATCACTGGGCGTAGTCTGTCGGGAAGTCAAGGATCCCCTGAAGCTACTTCCTGGAGCGCAGAGAAGACGAGAAGACTCTCAGAAATGTGCAGAGGTGTTGAACCCTTTGCTGTGCCCTTCTCTAAGGGCTGTGGCGACCAGCCTGGGCAACTCGGTGAGCCCTCGTCTATATAATAAATCAAAAAATCAGCCGGGCGTGGTAGCGTGCACCTGTAGTTCCGGCTACTGGGAAGGCTGAGGCGGAAGGATCGCCGGAGCCCGGCAGGCCGAGGCTGCGGTGGCCGGGAGCGGCCGCCGCGCTCCGGTCTGGGCGACAGAGTGAGACTCCGACTCAAAGAAAAAAAACCGAAAACCAGTACTGGGAGTGAGCTGCCTTCCTGTCTCCATGACAATTCTGGACCCAGGCATTCTTTCCTGTTTCCATGTCAAACAATACTGGGCACTAGGGAAAGCGAATTCGCTTGGGGCCAACAATCCCTTGCTCCTGAAAGATAAGACGACCCAACTCGCAGTGGGCTCAGGAGGCACTGGCCAGGCCCCGCCCTGACTGTATCCACTAATCCACAGAGTCCCGAATCCCGACTGACCACAGGTTTCCACCTTCAGTTCCCGAGAGGCTCAGGCTCTGGGCATTTTTTTTTTCTTTTGAGTCGGAGTCTCACTCTGTCGCCCAGACTGGAGCGCGGCGGCCGCTCCCGGCCACCGCAGCCTCGACCTGCCGGACTCCGGCAATCCTTCCGCCTCAGCCTTCCAAGGAGCCGGAATTACAGGCATGCACTACCACGCCCGGCTGATTTTTTGACTTATTGTAGAGATGAGGTCTCGCCAAGTTGCCCAGGCGGGTCTCGAACCCGCGGGCTCAGGCAATCACTCACCTCAGCCTCCCAAAGGCGCGGGATTACAGGCTGAGCCACTGAGCCCAGCGGCTCTGGGCATTTCATCGCCTACTTCCTCACTGGCAATTCCGCTCCCACTCAGTCCAGATTGTGTTCTTCTTCATTGCAGTGAGTTCAATAAGCTCAGTTTTGCCTGAACCACAGTTTTTCTGGTGGTGATTTTGGGGCGTCTACAGCCCACAGTTGCAATTGGGAAAACGGGGTGAGAAGGCACGAGTAGCTCTGGTGGCCACAGAAAGGTAGAATTATGGGTTGTATTTGGTCTCAGATTAAATAGCCAAAGTTAGGCCAGGTGTGGTGGCTCACACTTGTAATCTCAGCATTTTGAGTGGTCAAGGCAGGAGGATCGCTTAAAACTAGGCCAGGAATTCAAGACCAGCCTGGGCAACATAGGAACATCCCATCTCTACAAAACATTAAAACACACACACACACACACACACACACACACACACACACACACACACACACACAAATAGCCAAGGATACAGATTAGTGTCCAAGCCGGATAACCATGCAGGGCAGGGACAGGTGCAGTGCCACAGCCTCCACCAGGCTTCAGTCAATCAGGGCCCCTGGGTCTGGGTGAGGCTCCTTTCTGGTTATATTTGGGCTTACCCAGTTCTCCATCTTGGGCGATGTCTCTGTCACCTTATGAAAGGTGAGAGCAACTTGTTCTACACAGGGGATGCGTTGTGCCTGTCAAATTGAGTGGCCGAGGGCATTGGCAGGGTCCTTTAGAAGCTTAGTGTGTTCAACCTGGGTAATAGAGTGAGACCTCGTCTCTACACAAATTCAAAATCTAGCTGGGCATGGTGGTACATGGTTGTAGTTCCAGCTACTCGGGAGGCTGAGGTGGGAGGATCGCCTGAGCTCAGGAGTTGGAGACTGCCATGACCTGTGATTGTGCCACTGCACTCCAGCCTGGGTGAGACCCCCCACTCAAAAAAAAAAAAAAAAAGCCTAGTGGGGTGACCGGCAATTGTTTCCTATGTGATTTTTGGTATATTCAGTTTTTCTACTTCTTGAAATGACTTTGGAGATTTCTAATTTTTTTTTTTTGAGTTGGAGTCTCACTCTGTCGCCCAGACTGGAGCGCAGTGGCGTCTCCCGGCCACCGCAGCCTCGACCCGCTGGGCTCCGGCGATCCTTCCGCCTCAGCCTTCCGAGTAGCCGGAACTACAGGCATGCGCTCCCACGCCCGGCTGATTTTTTGATTGATTGTAGAGATGAGGTCTCGCTGCCCAGGCGGGTCTCGAACCCGCGGGCTCAGGCCATCCACTCACCTCGGCCTCCCAAAGGCGCGGGATGACAGGCTGAGCCACCGAGCCCGGCTTCTATTTTTCATAGTAAATAATTGAGTTCCCCTTCACTCAACTGGTCTCCAAGTCTCCATGTCATTTTTAAACAACCCAGTCTGAAGGTGAGTGCCCGCCTGGTATCGCCATTTCTAGCATATTGACATAAAGTTACATGTAGTATTGTTAAATTTTAATTTCCTCCTTAACCCAAGTGTTTTTTTTTTGGAGTTGGAGTCTCAGTCGCCCAGGCTGGAGTGTAGTGGCACACTCACAGCTACTGCAGCCTCAGGCGATCCTTCTGCCTCAGCCTTCCAAGGAGCTGTGACTGCAGGCGTGCGCCACCACATCTGAATATTTAAAAAATGTTTTTTTGAGGCCGGGCTCAGTGGCTCAGCCTGTAATCCCACGCCTTGGGAGGCCGAGGTGAGTGGATTGCCTGAGCCCGCGGGTTCGAGACCCACCTGGGCAACTTGGCGAGACCTCATCTCTACAATAAATCAAAAAATCAGCCGGGCGTGGTAGTGCGCACCTGTAGCTCCGGCTACTCGGAAGGCTGAGGTGGAAGGATCGCCGGAGCCCAGCGGGTCGAGGCTGCGGTGGCCGGGAGCGGCCGCTGCGCTCCAGTCTGGGCGACAGAGTGAGACTCCAATTCAAAAAAACAAAAACAAAAAAAATGTTTTTGGTAGAGATAAGGTGTTGTCAAGTTGCCCAGGCTGGTCTCATACCCCTGGGCTCAAACAATCCTCCTGCCTCGCCCAGGCTGGTCTCAAACCCCTCGGCTCAAACAATCCTCCTGCCTCAGCCTCCCAAAGTGCTGGGATTATAGGCGTGAGCCACTGTGCCTGACTAGGCTGGCATTTTCTTTGTGGCCTCCAGCACAATCTTTTCCTGAATGTTTCACGTATGTTTGAAAAGAATGTGGATCCCAGGCGGGTGCAGTGGCTCACGCCTGTTATCCCAACACTTTAGGAGGCGGAGGCAAGAGGATTGCCTGAGCCCGGGTGTTCGAGACCAGCCTGAGCAACATGGCGAGACCTCGTCTCTACAGTAAATCAGAAAATTAGCCGTGCGTGGTGGCGCGCCTTGTGGCTCCAGTTACTTGGACGGCTAAGACGGGAGGACCGCTGGAGTCCAGCAGGTCAAGGCTGCGGTGGCCGTGAGCGTGCCGCTGCACTCCAGCCTGGGGGACAGAGTGAGACTCCGACTCAAGAAACACAAAAAAGGACATTTGCAACACACGTGGATAAACACAGCCCAGTGCCAAGGGGCTCCATGTGACTACGTAGCTCGAAAGGCCAATGGTGACAAGGAAGCAGCGTCCGGCGTCACGCATGTCGTGAACGGACTGCAAACGGAAAGCCAGGGATGCCTGGTTAATCTGTCTGATTTGCAAAGGCGAAACCTCTGATGACACCCGAAACCAGTGTGGTTTCGGAGGCCACACTGGCTACCACTGTCACCACGACCCAGCGGTCCTGCTCGTAGGACTGTCACCGAAAGATACGCTTGCCTGTGTAAAAAGCGGAAACACAGACGCAGAACCTGGAAACAACTCAGCTGCCCCGGTGTGGAGGACGGGTGAAATAAACGCTGGGCTGTGAGTTCGCACGGCTCTCGGGGAAGAACCGAAGTCGGGCTGGGTATGGCGGCTCACGGGTTCACGCCAGCCCTTTCGGAGGCCAGCGAGGGAGGATTGCTTGAGCCCCGGAGACCAGCCTGGGCAACATAGCAAGACCGTGTTGCCACAAAAAACAAAACAGTCAGCCGGGCACGGTGGCAAGTGCTTGTAGTCCAGGGCCAACCACTCGGGAGGCTGAGGCAGAAGGATCGCCTCAGCCCAGGAGGTCGAGGCTGTGGTGGCCGTGAGTGTGCCACTGCACTCCAGCCTGGGCGACAGTGGGACCCAGACTCAGGGGTGGGGGGTGGGGGGGGAGAAAAAGTCGGGCTCATCTGCGCCCTGAGCGCAGTCTGAATGTGTGTTGAGGTGACACCAGCAAGGTGCGGGAGCACGGGAGAAGCGACCAGGGGGGACAGGTGGCCAGAGAACTCCAGGCTGGAGAGTGACGAGGGGCTTTTGGTGCCTCGCACACTTCTGGGCTGTTTAGATTTTTGTTAGCAAGCGTGTGTTTTTAAAAGGAAAAGCTGGTCCTGTGTTTGTTTTTACAAGCGGGCTCTAAAAACGATCTGGGTTGGAAAGAAAAGGCAACATGGTGGCGGGTGACCGTCTCTTCGGCTCCGCGGCTGGCATCGCCCTCCCCGCCTTGTTCAATGGTTGCCTTAGAAACGGCAAAGAGGGGAGCCGTCGCCTCTGGGAGCCATTAAGGCAGTGACTCAGCAGAAGAGGCTGCCGGGAGCCGTCGCCCGCAGACCTTCTTTCTCTCCTGACGACAGCGAGGGGCGTCGCCCATGTCACATGCGCCCCCGGCCAGCTGATCGCAAGTGAAGGCTGGGCCGCTGGTCTCTCAGTAGGGGGGCGTCCTCCGGGCTCCACTTCCTTAACCTGCAGCCTCCACTTAAGACGGCGACCAGGGTGAAACACACACGCGAGTCCCCGGCCCCACAGCCCGAGAGCGTGGCTCTGGGACCTTTAGAAAACGCCAGAGCAGACCAAGCGTCGCTAGCGGCACAGAGAAAAGCGAGGCGACGCACGTTTGGTTTGACTTCGTTCTGGCTCGCCTGGGGTCACAACTGGCTCGAGTGGCCGCCAAGGGCAGAGCTTAACACTGGAGACCCGAAGGACAGAGTTGGGTTTGTGCGGGGCCCCTCGCTTTGTGTCCACGTCCTCGGAGCCGAACGATGCCTACATTGCAGAAGATGAAGGGTGGTGGCCCCTGAGTGCTGCGGGACAGGAGGCCGGAGAGAGACAGTGGTGGCCTGGCCGGGGTGGTGGCACTGGACATGGAGGGAGGTACATGGGAGAAATCGAAAAATTGGAAGAACACAAGATGTGCTAGTTATCTGTTGGGGGCGTGTGTGAGGGGATGTGAGTAGTTACGAATAATTTGTGGAGACTTTGGATTCGGGCCATGATAGTGTAGGTTATATCAGACTAACACTCACTGAAAACAGCTATCGAAGTTGGACAGAACATGTATTTGAAAAAAAACAGCTGCGTGTGGTGGCTCACACCTGTAATCCCAGCACTCTGGGAGGTGGAGGCAAGAGGACTGCCTGAGGCCATGGGTTCAAGACCAGCCTGGGCAACATGGCGAGACCTCGTCATGTGGTTCCAGCTACTTGGAAAGCAGGATTGCCTGAGCCCAGCAGGCAGGGGCTGTGGTGGCCATAAGCGTGCCACGGCACTCCAGCCTAGATGACAGGGTGAGACTCTGACTAAAAAAAACAAATGAAAACAAAACAAAAAACCCCTGAAGGCCCTAGACAACAAGTAACTCAGGTGTGACTTGAAGTGTTTGTCCCCTCAAAGACAGCGGGGAAACACCGGTTGCGAATTGCCCAAAGCTGACAAAAAGACATCGAACCACAGATTCAAGACGGTTTGTGACCACTGAGCAAGATAAAAACAAAGAAAACCACACCTGAGCACATCACAGTCAAACCGTTGACAATCAAAGACAAATAACTATTAGAAGCAGCCAGTGTGGAGCTTTCATTCCAGTTCGCATAATGGAGGCCACTCCAAAAGATAATAAAAAGCGAAAAAAAATGGAAAAAAACAAAGCAGCCAGAGGCAAAAATGCGCTCTCCACAATGGTGCAATAATATGACTGATGGAAGGCAATGGAATGGTATCTCTAAATGCCCTGAAAAGGCTGGGCATGGTGGCTCACGCCTGTTATCGCAACACTTTGCGAGGCTGAGGTGGGAGGATCACTTGAACCCAGGATTTAGAGACCAGCCTGGGCAACATAGCGAGACTTTGTCTTTACAAGAAGTCAAAACTTAGCCCGGCATGGCGGGGCGTGCCTGTAGTCCCAGCTACTCGGAGGCCGAGGCAGAAGTATTGCTTTAGCCCAGGAGGTCAAGGCTGCGGTGAGCTGTGATCATGCCACTGCAGTCTAATCGGGGTAACAGAGTAAAACCCTGACTTAAAAAAAGAAAGGAAGAAAGAAAGAAAGCTGCAAGAGAAAAAAGCTGCCAACTTAAATTTGATGTCCAGTAAATTAGCCTTTAAAGTAAAACGAAATAAGCTGGGTGCAGTTGTGTATGCCTGTAACTGCTGATGTTCGTGAAACTGAGGTGGGAGGGTCGCTTGAGCCCAGGAGTTTGAGACCAGCCTGGGCAACATGGCAAGTTCCTGTCTCAAAAAATAAAATAAATAAAAATGGGCCAGGTGTGGTGGCTCACACCTGTAATCCCAGCACTTTGGGAGGCCAAGTCGAGAGAATTGCCTGAGCCCACGGGTTCGAGACCAGCCCGGGCAACTTGATGAGCCCTCATCTTTACAATCAATCAAAAAATCAGCCAGGCGTGGTGGCACATGCCTGTAGTTCCAGCTACTCGGAAGGCTGAGACGGAAGGATCGCCTGAGCCCAGCAGATCGAGGCTGCGGTGGCCGGGAGCCTGCCACCGCACTCCAGCCTGGGCGACAAGGGTGAGACTCCAACTCAAATAAATAAATAAATACAAACGAAGGCCAAAAAATCGTTGGGACAATGGTTGAAGCAATGGTTGAGGTTGATACAATGCCTGTACTGTAACAGGTAGCTCTTCAAGCTGAAGGAAAATGAACCTACACATAGAAAGATGCTCTCAATATCACTGTTCATCAGCGAAATGTAAATCAAACAAGTGTTATAATAAGATCACAACATTCACACGCACTAGAATGGCTATAATCCAAAGTATGGACAAGACAAGTGTCAGTAAGGATGCAAACTGGAACTCTGCTACGCCACTCTGGTGGAGAGGCGGAATTGTGCAGTCACTTGGAAAATACATCTTCAAAATGTTACATGTAAGTTACCCTATGATCCAGCAATTCCGCTCATAGGGAGATGAAAACACGCACACACAAAAACTTACACACAAGTGTTCATGGCACCAGTATACATAGTGGCCCCAACGTGGAAACAGCCCAAATGTCCATTGCCTGAGGAAGGGATAAGCAATATGTGGTCCATTCATACAGTGGAATATTATTCAGCCTCAGAAAAACAATGAAGTGCTGACCCCTGCTACAACGAGGATAAACCTCGAAACCATTATGCCAGGTGAAAGAAGACAGACACAAAAGACACCATTTGTACGATCTCATTTCTGTGGAATACCCAGAGCAGGTAAATCCACAGAGACAGGAAGCAGATGAGTGACCGCCTTGGAATGAAAGGGAAGGGGTGGGAGGTGAAGGGGCCGTGACCGTTAAAAGATAAAATCTTGGCCGGGCTCGGTGGCTCAGCCTGCAATCCCGCGCTTTGGGAGGCCGAGGTGAGTGGATGGCCTGAGCCCGCGGGTTCGAGACCCGCCTGGGCAACTTGGCGAGACCTCATCTCTACAATCAATCAAAAAATGAGCCGGGCGTGGTAGCGCGCGCCTGTAGTTCCGGCTACTCGGAAGGCTGAGGCGGAAGGATCGCCGGAGCCCGGCAGGTCGAGGCCGCGGTGGCCGGGAGTGGCCACTGCACTCCAGCCTGGGCGACAGAGTGAGACTCCGACTCAAACAGACAAACAAACAAAAGATAAAATTTTTGTCTTTTTCCCTTTTCTTTTGTTGAGTCAGGGCCTCTTGTTGCCCAGGCTGGAGTGTAGTAGCATGATCATGGCTCATAGCAGCCTTGACCTCCTGGACTCAGGTGATCTTCTCATCTTACCCCTCCTGAGGAGCTGAGACTTCAGGTGCGTGCACTCCATCCAGCTGATATTTTTTAGTTTTTGTAGGGTTCAGCAGTCCTCCCACCTTGACCTCCCAGAGTGCTGGGATTACAGGCATAAGCCACCGTGCCCAGCCAGTGTTTCTTTTTGAATGATGAAAATATGCTAAGTTACAGTGACTATTGCACAACTCTGTAAATATACTAAAAACGATTCAATTGCACAATTTAAACAGGTGAACCTTATGGTGTGTGTTACATCCTGATGAAGCTGTGAAAAGCCTTAGCATATTTGCCCCAGCCCTCTTAAAAAACACAGGAAGGAGATGCCCTGGGCTGTAGAGGTGAATCTATCGCATGTCATTATGGAAAATGTTACTCAAAAGACACTGCCGTCTGTGTGTGGAACCCGCAGATGGTTCTGGGTAATGTTCGTAGGAGTAAGTCAGGATCAGAGAACAGCTGAGAGGCCGGACACAGTGGCTCAGGCCTGCAATTCCAGTGCTCCGGGAGGCTGAGACAGAGGGACTGCTTGAGCCCGGGAGGCTGAGACCAGCCTGGGCAGCATAGTGAGATCTCATCTCTACAAAAAAAAAAAAAAAAAAAATCCAAAAAATTAGTGGGGTGTGGTGGCACACCTGTAGTCTCAGCTACTTGGGAGGCTGAGGCAGGAGGATTGCTGGAGTCCACGGTGCAGTGAGCGATGATCATGACACTCTATTTCAGCCTGGAAGACAAAATGAAACCCTGTCTCAGAAAAGAATAAATAAATAAAAGATCAGGTGTCATGGCTTAGCCTGTAATCCCAGCACTTTGGGAGGCCGAGGCAAGAGGATTACCTGAGCCTGGGGTTCAAGACCAGCCTGGGCAACTTGGTGAGACCTCACTCTACAATAAATAAAAAAAACAAACTGGGTGTGGTGGCGTGTGCCTGTAGTTCCAGCTACTTGGAAGGCTGAGGCCGAAGGATCGCTGGAGCCCAGCAGGTCAACGCTGGGGTGGCCGTGAGCAGTGTGCCACTGCACTCCGGCCTGGGAGACAGAGTGAGACTCTGACTCCAAAAAAAAAAAAGAAAAGAAAAGAAAAGAAAAAGATGAAAGACGGATCTGCAGGAAGTCATGAAGGCTCTAGAAAGGGTATACATGTGGGCAAAAGCGGGCTAAATGTTTAGAACAATGCCAGTGTCTTTTGGGGTTTAAAAGATGAAACAAGGCCGGGCTCGGTGGCGCAGCCTGTCATCCCAGCACTTTGGGAGGTCGAGGCGAGTGGATTGCCTGAGCCTGCAGGTTCGAGACCCACCCAGGCAACTTGGCGAGACTTTGTCTCTACAATAAGTCCAAAATCAGCCGGGCGTGGTGGCGCGCGCCTGCAGTTCCAGCTACTTGGAAGGCTGAGGCGGAAGGATCGCCTGAACCCAGTAGATCGAGGCTGAGGTGGCTGTGAGCGTGTACTGCAGCCTGGGCCAGGTGGGGACAGCAGCGAGGGAGCGGCCTTGGTCCTCAGGGTGACTGCTAGAGTGTGGTGGAAAGCGAAACTGAAAGAAGCCGAGGGAGAAGGGAAGGAACGAGGAACAGACAGAAAGGCAGAGAAAGAGCAGCAACATGGCCTGTCCCACACGGCCACACCAGGAGGGGATGCCGAAAAGGTCTGGCGTACGGGCAGTGGCAGTGGTCACCCAACACTGCGAACGTATCTAACGCCGCTGACTTGGACACGTGCAGGTGGTTGAAATGATGACTATTATGCACATTTTATCACAGTAAACAAATCACCCTCACAACTATATTGGCAAATACATTAAAACGTCAGTGGATTAACACACAGATTGCCAAGCTGCCAGCCTGGACAACATAGTGAGACCAAACAAATCAGAAAATTAGCCGGGTGTGGTGGCGCACGCCTGCAGTCCCAGGTATTCTGGAGGTTGAGGCGGAAGTTCTGATCACCTAAGTCCAGGGGTTCCAGGCTGCAGGGAGCTGTGATTAGGCCACTGACTCCAGCCTGGGCGACAGAGCGAGATCCTGACTCAAAAAAATGATTGCCAATCTGGATTAGATGGCAAAACAAAACAATACAATATGCTGCTTCAGAGAGACACATTTATGTTTTTGTTTTTGGGTCTGGGTCTCACTCTGTCGCCCAGGCTGGAGTGCAGTGGCCCGATTATAGCTTACTGCAGCCTCGACCTCCCGGTCTCAAGTGATCGGAACTTCCGCCTCGGCCTCTGGAGTAGCTGGGACTACAGGTGCGCCACCAGGCCTGGCTAATTTTTTGGATTTTTTTTGGTAGGGATGAGGTCTTGCCATGCTGCCCAGGGTGGTCTCAAATCCCTGGCCTCAAGTAATCCTCCTGCCTTGGCCTCCCAAAGTGCTGGGATTACAGGTGCGAGCCACCACACCCAGCCTGCCGAGCGCCTTTCACTCCGCTGTGGGAACAGTCTCTTGGGTGGACACCGAGGAGCGCAATCATATCATACTACAGGTGCGTGGTGAACATCTGAAGACACCGCCAAGCCGTCTTCCTGAGAGGCTGCCTCACCGCCGTGTGTTCCCTCCAGCTGCGCATGTGGGATTCAATGCCTGCGGCTTATACGGAGATGCAAAGGCCCTCACGTACGGTGACCACCTGGAAGAACCGGCTGAGGTCTCACCCCTAACGGAAGTCAAGGTGGGCCAAACTGGATGTCCTCGGGGGAAAAAGACTCAAAACTCAATTTAGGATGCAGCCCAGACCTAAGGATGACAGACAAAGCACCGAAGTGTCTGGAAGTCAAGGGTTATCTTCATAGCCTTGGGGTACGCGAAAATCTCTGAAACAAGCCGGGCTCGGTGGCTCAGCCTGTAACCCCGCGCTTTGGGAGGCTGAGGTGACCGGACTGCCTGAGCCCGCGGGTTCGAGACCCGCCTGGGCAGCGAGACCTCATCTCTGCAATCAATCAAAAATTAGCCGGGCGTGGTAGCGTGCGCCTGTAGTTCCGTCTGCTCGGAAGGCTGAGGCGGAAGGATCGCCGGAGCCCAGCGGGTCGAGGCTGCGGTGGCCGGGAGCGGCCACTGCACTCCAGTCTGGGCGACAGTGAGACTCCAACTCAAAAAAAAAAAAATCTCTGAAACAGAACACAGAAAGAATTCACCAGAACAGAAAAGAGTGGGTAACTGGACTACACTAACATTAAGAGCTGTCCATCAAAAGTTGGCATTGATAATCCCAGCACTTTGGAAGTCCAAGGCAGTAGGATTGCTTGAGGCCGGGAGTTCAAAACTAGCCCGGGCAAGACCCCAGCAAGACCCTTCTCTAAGAAATAAAAAAAATTGGGCAACCCTCTCAGGTCCCCTCCTACTGTGGGGGCTTTCTGTCTTCTCAATCAATCCTGCTTTCCAAAAAAAAATTACCCAGGTGTGGTGGCTCATACCTGCAGCCCCAGCTACTCGGAAGGCCGAGGTGGGGAGATCGCTTGAGCCCAGGACTTCCGGGCTGCAGTGAGCCGTGATCATGCTACTGCAGTTCAGTCAGGGCCACATAGTGAGGCCCCATCTCAGCAAAAGAGAACATGCAAAAAGAACTGTCATGACAGAGATGTGAGAATGAGGGAGATTCTACAGGAATGAGTGCAGGTAACCAAGGAAGCCCGGGGCGTGTCCAGGACTCACACCCGTAGAGGGTGGGTAGAGAGGGTGCCAAAGTACACTGAGGAAGGCCGGTGTTCAATGCACCGGGGCCTCGAGGGGAGAGCAGTTGGCGTTGGAGGGGGAGCGGGCGCCGATGTCTCACGTCCCAGAGAGGACCGCATGGACTCGGCAGCAGGATGATCACCGGCGCCCCAGGCAAATATTAATTCCGTGGGTGGCAGGCGTCGGAGCCAGATTAGAAGGGGGTGAACAGGGACTGGGGAGAAAACAGTGAGAAAACAGAATTATTTTGAGAATTTGGCCTGTAAAGAGGAAGAGAGAATCAGGGTTGTGGTCGGAGGAGGGTGTCGGGTCAAAGGAGTTTTTCTTTTTCTTCAAGCATGGAAGCTGCCAGGGCATGTTTGATGAAAATAAGTTCAGAAAGGCCGGGAGTGGTGGCTCACGCCTGTAATCCCAGCACTTTGGGAGGCCGAGCCGAGAGGACTGTCGGAGCCCAGGGCTTCGAGATCAGCCTGGGCAATTTGACAAGACCTCATTTCTACAATAAATCAAAAAATTAGCGGGGTACGGTGGCACGTAGTTCCAGCTCCTTGGAAGGCTGAGGTGGAAGGATCGCCTGAGTCCAGCAGGTCGAGGCTGTGGTGGCCATGAGTGTACCGCTGCACTCCAGCCTGGGTGACAGTGAGACTCCAATTTTTTAAAAAAAGTGAATGGATTATACAGGCCAACTAAATGGCAGAGATTGTCAGACTAGTTAAAAAATTAAGACTCAGCCTGGGCAACATAGTGAGATCTCATCTCTACAGAAAATAAAAATTAGCTAGGTGTGGTGGCACATGCCTGTAGTTCTAGCTACTAGGGAGGGTGAGGTGGAAGGATTGCCTGAGCCCAGGAGGTTGAGGCTGTGATCGTGCTAATGCACTCCAGCCTGGGCGACACGGTGACACCTCAAGAAATAAAAATAAAAAAAGTGATCCCTGGCTCGAGACCCGCCTGGGCAACTTGGCGAGACCTCATCTCCACAATAAATCAAAAAATCAGCCGGGCGTGGTAGCGCAGGCCTGTAATTCTGGCTACTCGGAAGGCTGAGGCGGAAGGATCGCCGGAGCCCAGCGGGTCGAGGCTGCGGTGGCCGGGAGCGGCCACTGCACTCCAGTCTGGGCGACAGAGTGAGACTCCGACTCAACAACAACAACAACAACAAAAAGTAATCCCAGTGTTTTTAGAGGTTGAGGTAGAGGGATTGCTTGAGTCCAGGAGTCCAAGACCAGCCTGGGCAACATAGTGAGACCCTGTCTCCACAAAAAAACTTAAAAATTAAAAAAAGAGAAAGACATGGCCAGGTGGAGTAGCTCACGCCTGTCATCCTAGTGCTTTGGGAGGCTGAGGTGGGAGGACTGCTTGAGGTTAGGAGTTTGAGGCCAGCATGGGCAACATGGGGGATCCTACCTCTACGAACAATAAAAAAATCCGCCAGGCATGGTGGTAAGCACCTGCATTCCTAGTTACGCAGGACGGGTTGAGCCTAGGAAGTCGAGGCTGTAGTGAGCTGTGATTGTGCCACTGCACTCCAGCCTGAGTGACAGACCCATATGTTGTCTATAATAAATGGATTTTCAGTACAAAAACACAGATGGGTTAAAATTGAAAAGCGGAAAAAGTTGCGCCATGAAGAAAAGCAGCATGAGAAAGCCAGAGTGGCTATATTCATACCAGACAAAGCCGACTTCAAAGGAAGGAAACCTACCGGAGATGAGGGGGCATTTCATGACCATAACAGAGTCCCACTGATCGAGAACACTTAACAACCATACACGAGTAAGCACCCCGCAAGAGAACTCCAGGACACATGTAGCAAAATGCAGCAGAACTGCAAGGGGAAGGAGAAATCCACAACCGCAGTCAGGACTGCAATACCAGACAGAACCACCTTGACCTGTCGACACCTACAGAGCGCTCTACCCAACGAGAGAATATGTATTCTTCTCAAATACTCATGGAATGTCTACCAAGCTAAACCATACATACACCACAGAACCAGTCGTAATACATTTAAAAGTGGCCATCGCCTTGCTAGACTCTGGCGTGGCCATGTGCTCTTTGAGCCATGGCTGTCGCCATGCTTCCTGGCTTTGGCCCCCTCCCTCACCTCGGGGAGGTGAATCTTCTCTCTCTCTTCGCTTTCTCATTCTGATGTATTTTAAAATAAGCTATACTAAACAAATAATAAATTTAGAAGAAATGAAATCAGATTCAATTCTCTGACCACGATGAAATCAGATCAGAAACACATAGCAAAAAGATAACCTGCAAGCCTACCAAACATTTGTAAATTAAATAACACACTTCTAAGAAAGCCATTTGGATAAAGAAGAAATCACAAGGGAAATGAGAAAATATTATGAACTGAATGATAACAAAATAGAACATATTCCAAAGTACAGAATGGAACTCAAGCTGTGCTCAAAGGAACATTTACAGCTTTAATGCTTGTATTAGAAAAGGAGAAAGGGCCGGGTGTGGTGGCTCACACCTGGAACCTCACTTTGGGAGGCCGAGGCAGGAGGATCGCTTGAGCCCAGGAGTTTAAGACCAGCCTGGGCAACATAGTGAGACCTCATCACTACAAAAAATAAAAAAATTCGCTGGGTATGGTGGTTCATGCCTGTAATCCCAGCACTTTGGGAGGCTGAGGCAAGAGGACTGCCTGAGCCCATGGGCTCGACACCCACCTGGGCAACTTGGCAAGACCTTGTGTCTACAATAAATCCAAACATTAGCCAGGTGTGGTGGCTTGTGCCTGTAGTTCCGGCTACTTGCAAGGCCGAGGCGGAAGGATCTCCGGAGCCCAGCATGTCGAGGCTGCGGTGGTCGTGAGTGTGCCCCTGCACTCCAGCCTGGGCGACAGAGTGATGAGACTCTGACCCAAAAATAAAAAATAAAAAATAAGAAACTAGCCGGGCTCGGTGGCTCAGCCTGTAATCCCGCGCCTTTGGGAGGCTGAGGTGGGTGGATGGCCTGAGCCCGCGGGTTCGAGACCCGCCTGGGCAGCGAGACCTCATCTCTACAATAAACCAAAAAGTCAGCCGGGCGTGGTAGCGCGCGCCTGTAATTCCGGCCACTCGGAAGGCTGAGGCGGAAGGATCGCCGGAGCCCGGCAGGTCGAGGCTGCGGTGGCCGGGAGACGCCACTGCGCTCCAGTCTGGGCGACAGAGTGAGACTCCAACTCAAAGAAAAACAAAAAAAGAAAAAAGAAACTGAATTTGTAATCTAAAGTCTCCTCACAAAGAAAACTCCAGGTACCGATGGCTTCGCTTGAGAAACCAGCGACATTTAAATAAGTAGCACCAAGCATAGCATATACCAGCACTTTAAGAACACAGGAGGGAACACGTTCCAGATTTGGGGGCCGTGGTACCAAAGCCAGACAAAGCTATTACCAGAAAACCGCAGACCAAGGTCCCTCGTGAACATACAAAAATTTGAGGCTGGGTGTGGTGGCTCATGCCTGTAATCCCAGCACTTTGGGAGGCCAAGGTGGGAGGATCACTTGACCCCAGGAGCCTGAGACCAGCCTGGGCAAGGTAGCAAGACCCCATTTTTACAAAGAAATAAAAACAATAAGCTGTGTGTGGTGGCGCACATCTATAGTCCCAGCTACTCGGGAGGCTGAGGAGGAAGGACTGCCAGAACCCTGAAGGTTGAGGCTGTGGTGAGCTGTGATGGTGACGCTGCACTCCAGTCTGGGCAACAGAGTAAGACTGACTCAAAAACAAAAAGCCCTGAAGTGCAAGATATGTTAGAATTCAGCAGTATATAAATAGCTAGTACATCGTGACCATGTACTGTTTTTATCTAGGGAATGCATGGTTGGCTAAACACGTGAAGATCAACATGGCTCACCATATTCCCAGAATAAAGGAGAAAGTTCATGGGATCCTTTCTTTCTTCTTTGAGTAGGAGCCTCACTCTGTCGCCCAGGCCGGAGAGCAGAGGCACGCTCACCGCCACCGCAGCCTCGACCTGCTGGGCTCAGCCTATCCTTCCGCCTCAGCCTTCCAAGTAGCTGGAACTACAGGTGCACACCACCACACCCGGCTCCTTTTGTGATTTATTGTAGAGACGAGGTCTCACCAAGTTGTCCAGGTAGGTCTCGAACCCCTGAGCTTAGGCAATCCTCTCGCCTCAGCCTCCCAAAGTGCTGGGATGACAGGCATGAGACACTGCACCGGACAGGGATTATTGAGGAAACATTTGAAAGTTATCCAGTAACACTCTCCTCCCATTCAACAACTATGTATAACAAAAATTCTCTACAAACTAGAATAACCTGACAAAATACTGTTGCAACAATCCTGCAGATAACACGTCCTTAATGGTGAAAAGACACCACTTTCCACCGAAGGCTGGCAAGCAGGCCTAGGCAGTGCAAGAAGACGAACCAAATCGCATCCAGACCAGAAAGCGCAACTGGCCTTATTTGCATACGACACGATTGTGGGCACAGACCATCCCAAGATGTTCACCAAAGCACTGCTATTACTAATACGTGAATCTAAACAAGACCTCAGGATACAAGGTCCCTACACAAAACTCAATTGTATGTTTTTCCTTTTTCCTTCTTTTTATTTTTTAAAATCAGGGTCTTGCTAGGTTGCCCAGGTCTCAAACTCCTGGGCTCAAGCGATCCTGCAGTCCTCCTGCTTTGGCCTCCCAAAGTGTGTGAGCCACCGTGTCCAGCTCAATTCTATCTCGATACACTACCAAATGATCGATTAGAAAGCCAAACAGATGTCATTTACGGTAGCATCAAGAAACGTGAGCTGCACCGGGGTAACTTCATGTGAAAGTGCTGGGCGGCAGTCCTGTGGACCTGTTGGCAGTGTGGGTGCGGCCAACCGGGAGTGGACATGAGCCTAGGGGTCTGGAATTTGTGGTCGGACACCCAGGAACCGAGGTGGACGGCACAGGGAAAGCCCAAGGCTTTCAGAGCGACAAACTCCACGGGTGCAGCCAGAAGTGGAACGTATGCCTTTATTATTCAAGGACAACCTGGACTTCACCAATGCCTAGCTTCACGGGGCATGTAGTGTGACTCATGACTGTGAACACGAGGTCACTGGACGCCTGTGCTACAGCTCTGGGCTACTTCCGAAGACACCCAAGAGAACACTCGGTTGCAGGAAGCCCGACTCGCTTCTGAAGACGCGTGTCAGGATTTTTCGTTTTCCTGAAAACGCTTTCCTTTCCTCTGCCTTCTCCCCATGTCCTGCATTCTTGGGGCCGCTCACTGACAGGGTGGCGCAGGGCTGGGGCCTTCCTGGACCTTGGCTAGAGGCCCCTCTGCCACAATCGGTGCCTGAGCCTGAGGCCGGGCCTGGGGGCTTCCAAAGCCTGACCCGGCTTGGAGGCCATCGGTGGTGTCCAGCAGCGGCCCGGCTCACAGGGCCCAGTCAAGCTCGTGGACACTGGCCCGGGACACTTCCTGCTGGTGACGGGAGTGCAGGCCAGCCAGGCTCCGCTCTCCCAAGCCGTTAGCGGCGGGGGGGCCTCAGGCCCGTCCGCTCCGTTGTGCAGCGGCCCCTTTCCCTCGGGGCTTGAGAGCAGCACGGAGATGGGCTCGGGCTGCAGGCGCCTGCCTGGCTCTCAGAGAGCCAGAGCCCGTCCCGCCCCAGGCCACTGCACAGCACCCCGGCCTCTCCTCCCCGGCCGCACTGCCTCTTGGCGACGCCAGCTTTCCTTTCCCCGGGTGCTCGACTGAAGGCTGGCCTCCGCCAAGCCTGCCCCAGAGCGGCAGGGGCCACCGTGTCTGCCCTGCGAGGGTGGCCCTGTCCCACTGTCTGTGGGCTGCTGGGCTCGCACGCATGAGAACTTCAGACCATGAGAACTTTGACTTCCGGGTGTGGGGCCGTGCCTGCCGGGGGAACGATCAGCTCTGGAACTCGTCACTCTCCTCGGGCCCCGGCCTGCTTCCCCGCTCCAGGCCCAAGTCTGCGGAGGGAAGAGGAGAGGCTGCTGCAAGCAAGTGGGGGCCGGGGCCCTGGCGCCCCGCAGCTCCGGGCCCTCTCGGGAACCAAGGATTCCGCTTCTAGGCGGCAGCCCGGCCGCTCCTGGAACGGGAACTCCCGGCCAGGCGTCATGGTTGCTGGGACCGTGGTGGGGACCGGCCCCCTCAGGCTGGGGAAAGTGCTGTCGTCACGACGGGCGTGGGGGCCGGCTGGCTCGCAGACGCGGCCAGAGGGGGTGGCCTGCCTGGTGGCCGCACCTCCCCCGGGAGCCAGGGCCTCGCCCGTCGCCCGTCCATGCAGTCGGAACAAACGCTCTGCTGTGTGGGGCTGGCAGAGGCCGCGCCCAAGCGCCCCCGAGCCAGCCATCGGGGCGCAGTGCGTGCACGGGCGGGCGGCGTGGGGTGGGGGTGGGGAGGAGGTGGGGTCGGCAGGGCCGAAGCGGGCTCTTGTACCTGGGAGGGAGCCGGACGCTAGCAGCTGCAGGCTGTCCAAGACCCCGTCCGCGTACAGGGCCAGCTTCTGTACCATCTTCTGGCGGGCTGGGTTGATGATGATCTGTGGCGGCTCCGATGACGACACGGAGCTGCCCAGGGACGACCCTGGGAGGAGACGGCAGCCTCTCAGCCTCCTACAGCTTGCCAGCTGCAGCCTGGCGCCCTGCCTCCCTGGCCCTGGGACAGGACTCCAGTGCACGGCCCGACAGTGCCTGCTTGGTTCCTGGCCTTCGGGAGCAGAGAGCGAAAGGGACAGAAAGCGAGCTCCCGGCCCTCGCCACCTAGCTGGGAGGGCCTGCCCCGGGGAGGGAACCAGATGGCACCAGGCCACGCCGTGCCCCTCTCTGCGGCCTCACGCTTGCTAAGGACATAGAGAGCTGAACGAGTGGCCCCGGTCCCTCTTCTGGACACCTGTCCCCTAGCTACCTTCCGTGGCTGTAGGCCGCGGCTCCGGGCCACTCCCCCAGCCGGACTCTGCAGTGGTGTCCCCCTGAGTAGAGCCGGCCTTCCCCGGAGCTGCCGGGCTTGCCGGGCAGCTCGGGGCCAGGTGCCAGGAGTGCAGGGCTGCAGAGAGGCCATATACACTCTCGTCGCTCTCCACGGGCTGGTTGGGGCCTTCCTGGAGCCGCTCTGCAGCCGGGGCCAGGGCTCCTGATGAAGCTGCCTGGGGCTGCCACAGGGCACCCCCGCTCTGGGCGCTGCCGGTGGTGGACACGTAGGAGTTCTCCTGTGGGGAAGGGGAAACGCAGCTGGCGGGCAGCCCCGCCACCGCTGCCTGCAGCGTCTCCAGCCGCTTGTACACCTGCGAGGAGAGAAGAGAGGCCCTCAGGGTGAGCCGAGTCCACGCTCGGGGCGCAGGGCTGTGCCAGGGAGTCCCTGGGCTCAGGCTGCTGCCCGGGCCCTGTGCAGCGGGGGACTGCGGAACCAGTGACCCGGCACGCCCCGCAGCCGGGAAAGCCCGGGCCCTTGCCCTCTGTCCCTGCCACAGGAACGCCAAGGACCACGGCTACCAAAGCCAAGGACTGAGAACGGCTCCTCTTTCTATTACTCCCTCTCTCTTCGGGGGGCAGACAGGGCCTCACTATGTTGCCCAGGCTGGTCTCGAACTGGCCTCAAGTGATCTTCTTGCCTCGGCCTCCTGAGTAGCCGGGAGTCCAGGCGTGAGCCACCGTGTGCAGTTTCTCTTTCTTTTCCAGAAAGTGAATGTCACTGCCTTGCCGCCTCAAACGGGCTTCTCATTTTTAACTGTCACCAGACGGGGGAGGTGGGAGACCAGGGAGGAGACAGGAAAAGGCAGACGCAGTGGTCCAGGGCTCCCAGCAGAGGGCGCGGTAGCAGCCCATTCCTCCTCCCTCTACGAAGTGGGGTCAGAGCCTGGCCCAGCGAAGCAGGCCTGGCCCGCCCCGCAGTTCTGTGGAACGCCACCCCGCAGAACCAAAGGGCAAGCCAGACACGTGGGAGGATGGCATCCAGGAAGAGGCCCGGCAGGCGCTGCGTTTGGCTCACGACAGAGCGGGGCCAGGGATGTGGGGTTTCTGGCTAGCCACCCTGTGCCCCCGGGGCTACCTGGGTCATGGGGGGCCTCCTCTTGGCCCGGCGGTGCAGGCAGCAGCAGGCCAGCCGGCCCAGGCCCAGGCCCAGTTCGGGCGGGCACGGCCCAGGCCTGGGGTCCAAGTGCTTATTGTAGATCCGGGCGGCGATGGGAGCGGCCCACGCATCCATGGCCAGACCTGCTGGGAGTGCGCTCTGGGCGCTTTTCAGGGCCACCCCAGCCTCCTCGGCCTCCTCTTCAGCCAGGTCTTTCTGTGGGACAGATGCTGTGAGCACGGCTCTTGTCGCCCCAGCCTGTGGTCTTCCTTCTACGGATGCGTTAAACGCCCGCCCTGTGCCCGGCGCTGGCGAGGGCTCTGGTGACGCAGCCGCACACTGAACACCCGGCCCTGGCTGCACGGAGCTGACTTCCGGGTGGGGGCACGGGACACCCGCAAGCTTATAAACTAGGCGGAGAGGCCCACGGACGTCCGACCTGGACCTGGGCGAGTGGCCCGCGGGCTGCACTCTGAGGGCACGAACTAGCCTGAGAGGACAGAGCCAAGGAGGAAAACACCCCACTGAGAGGTGCCCTGGCGGCGGAAGTGGGACCAGGCCGACCTGAGTTCTGAGACGGCACAAACCGGGAGGGACCGCCTGGGTGGGCGGTGGCTCTGCATGCCGAGGGACAGCGGACCTGGGGAGCTGTGGGGCTAGGCCACATAATGGATTGGGCCTTCACCCAGAGCAGAGAAAAGGCGAGGGGGATCTGGAAGACCACTCTGGCCACGGAGTGGAAAGCAGAGGGGAAGGGTGCTGAGGAGTCCGGCATGCTTTGCCAGGGCAGGGGTAAGGACAGTGGCCTGCTTCGGGGCCAGCTTTGGAGACACCACCAGCAGGAAGGCGAAGGAAGGAGGGGCTCCACCTCGGCGAAGGCCTGTGGAGACCCCACAACAGACAGAGACAGCCCAAGCAGGAGAAGCAGCGGAGGCGTGCACGTCTGCGGAAGCAAAGAGCAGACACTGGCTGGGCACATTCCGTGAAGTCTGCCCTGCGTACAGGAAAACCGAGGCCCAGGCAGGAGCAGGAATTTGCTCCGAGGCCGCTGCCGAGCTGGGACTAGAACCCAGGTCTCTAGTTTCTCGGCCCCCTCTCAGCCCATGGTGAAGCACACAGGGACAGAGCAAGCCCACGGCAGCTCAGCCATGCCCCGCCCAGGGCAGCGCACCCACGGGCAGCGGCGTCCACGGGAGGCCTGGAGGGCCTGGGAGGCTTCCGGGCCTGCCTTCTCCACCAGCGCCTCTCGCAGGCCCCGGGTGACTCCCCTCAGCCCTGGCCCCGGTGCGGGGACGGCCCCGCCCCTGCCCCCAGCCCAGGTGGGGTCCGTAGAAGGCCCGCGGCATCAGCAGGAGAAAGACAGGCTTCTCCTCAGCGAGGCGGAGGAGGCTGCGTGGGGTCCTCGCCCGCTTTCAGAGACGAGGCGGCGGTAGCGGACGCGGGCTTCTGTGCGGCCCGGCCTTCTGGATCGTTCTGCCCTCTAGGACTGCGCCTGTCGGGGCCAGGAGCAGCATCTTCCTCCTTGCCCCACCCCAGGAGACTCACCAGATACTTGGTCCTGGTGCCACGCGTCTCCACAGCCCTCTGGCCAGCCAGGGTCTCCAGGACCACCTGGGGAAAGGGCAGGGTGGCGAGTGTGGCAGCGGCTTCTGGGACAGTGTCACCCCAGGCCAGGGCAGGGAGGGACCGTGTGCCGGGAAGAGACCTCTGCGATGGACACGGACTGGGGCTGACGGGGTACGGTCCTGTGGCGGGCAGACAAGGACCGGCGTCCGACAGGGACAGAACAAGGGATCATGAGGCCGAAGCCTAGGCAGCTCGGAGGGCCCGCTTGAAGAAAGACGATGTGGCATTACAGACGCGTAATCAGACGCAGGGGAGGGAGGGACCCTCCGGCCTCTGCCTCCGTGTGGCTCTTCCTCCCTGAAGCCAGCAGAAGGCCTGGCGCTCACCACGCCGAAGCTGAAGGTGTCGGTGTCCACCGCCAGTCTCCCCGTCTTGATGTACTCCTCAGGCAGGTAGGCCAGGGTGCCGCGCACGGTCCGTGTCCGGGCCACAGTGCTGCTCTGGCTGGGGTTGGCCCCTGCGAAGCGGCTGAACCGGGCCAGGCCAAAGTCCCCCAGCTTGGGCGTGAGCCTCTCATCCAGAAGGATGTTGGAGCTTGTGGGGGGAGAGGATGCTATCAGCCGTCCCGGCCTGCATGAAAGGAGACTTGAGGCTGCCAGACGGTGGCCCGCCCCCGGAAAGTGGCTGGTGTGCCACAGAGCTCCTGGATCACCCTGGCATAGCCTGGGCTCTGCTTATTCGTGGGGCCCATCCCTGGCCTGTTTCCACACCTGGGCCTGGCCCCTGCATCGACAGGACGGGCTCCTTGGGGAGCAGCGCCACGGGCCCCTCCTCACCTCTTGATGTCTCCGTGGATGAGGCTGGGGCTGTCCTGATGTAAAAACTGAATTGCCCGAGCTGTGCCCAGAAGGATGTCCACTCGCTGAGGCCAGGAGAGAGGGGGACAGGCCTGGGTCTGGGCAGCACAGGGAGCAAAGAGGCATGGGGGAAGCTGGCAGACGGCCGCTCCTTGGCCCCAAGCCTTCACTCTAGCTGTCACCGTGTGGCCTGAACCAAGCCGCTTCACCCTCTGGGCCCCAGCTGCCCTTTCTGGAAAACGAGGAGCAGAGTCTCCGTGAGCCACTTCCCAAGTGTGTGGAGACGGGGCAACCCCAGCGCTCCGTACAATACTTCGGGGCTGGGAAAACGGCTGGGAACGTGTTCTTGGCACTCATGACAGAATCCGCCAGGCTGCGCTTCCCAGAGTTCGCGCCTCCATCCCTGGGCAGTCGGGAAGTCCTTGAGAGCATCCACCTCACGCTCCCCAAACACAGCTGAAGCCAGAAGGCAAGGGCACTCTGGTCCACATGCGCCCGGGGCCTGCGCGTCACAGGTACCTCGCCCGCACGAGCCCAGTCTAGGGGCCAGATGGTATGGCTTGCTGCCCACTGGCCTGTTGCCCCAAGGACCATGCTGATGAGACCCTTCAGCTGCTCTGCTTGCGAAGAGCAGCTCAGGTCAACAGCCCAGTTGACAGGAGCAACCAGGGAGAGGCCAGGGGCTGCAAGGGGGTGGGAGTGGCAGGCCCCACTCGCACGGGCTAAAAGCCCTTGGCCTCGGGCCCGAGGGGCATGCCAGGCCAGAGGAGCCTACCTGCAAGTGGAGCCGGTCTTCCAAGGAGCCATTGGGCAAGAAGCCATACACAAGGCAGTAGAAGCCACTCTGAGCACAGTAGCCGGCAAAGTCCACGATGTTTGGGTGACGAAACCTGTTTGGAAAAGCAGGACCTGAGCCCTCTGAACCCCGAGCTCCCAATGCACGTCCCATCTGGCCAAACTGGGTGGGCAGCCCCCACTGGTGCCTCAGCTCGGCTGGGCCTGGCAGGTTTCAGAGGCCCGACGGAGCCTGGTCCTGTGGCGTGGTCCTGGAGCCCGGCAGGTCCCTGGGGCATCTGTCCCTCTGCCCGCAGCCAGCGGGGACCCTGGAGGCTCACCTGGACAGCTGCTCCACCTCAGTCAGGAAGCTCTGCTTCACCGCGGTCCACTCCAGGTCGGCCTCCTGCAGCCCGGGGGGCAGACGGGCAGCGTGAGGCTTTGCAGCCAGGCTTGCGGGGCCCTTTCGGTGCCTCTCGTCCCAGGCCCAGGACAACCAGGAGGGCTGGAGCCAGGCGCAGGGATGGAGAAGCGAACGAGGGCTGTGTGTGGCCTTCCAAGCCTTTGCCGGGCCGCGACACTCACCTCCTTCAGCCTCTTCACGGCGTACACGGTGTTCCGCAGCACCGCACGGTACACGCACCCGAAGCCGCCCTCCCCGATCTTGAGCTCCTCTGAGAAGTTGCGGGTGCCCTGAGAGATCTCACAGAGGGGCCAGCAGAATGGAGAGGGGTGGCTTCCCCGCAGGAGGGACACCGGGCTCTCTGGGCCTGGCTGTGGGAAGAGACCCTGGATCAGGCTGGTCCCCGTCGCCTCCTCGTGCCCAAGGTTGCAAGCACCGAGCTCCAGCCGCCTCCCAGCTGACTCTGCTTAGCCAGCTGGGGCTCCTTGGTGCTTCGGAGACTGAGTTCCCCCTCCCTGCCTGGAACCTTTCCCAAGGGGAGGGGCGCCTACCTCGGTGGAGGAAGGGGCTGGAGATGGCAGCGGGGGCTGGAGGGAAGCAGGGCTCCGGGCCAGGCCCAGCGGAGGCCCCGAATGGGTCTGGGAGCCTGGAAAAGTGTCATAAAGACGCCAGTGAGAGGCAGGTGGAGACTAGCGGCAGGGTCTACGGCCGTGGCCACGGTAGGCGGGTCCTTCCTCAGGTCCATCAAGCCCGACGCCCGGGCCGTCTTACCTGGGGAGAGGAGGGTGGAGGCTGAGGACTGCAACTTCCCGGGGCTCCAGGCCTGGGCCTCAGAGGGCGCAGGGGTGCTGCTGGGCCTCGGGGCCGGGGCGCCTGGGGGCGCCAGGGGGGCGGGAGGGTGCCCTGGGACGCCACGCAAGGAAAGGAAAGTGGAGGCGCGTTGGGGGAGGGGGCTGCTGGGGGCGGAGCCCCGTGGGGTCCCGCCGCCCCCCAGCCCAGAGTGCCGGGGTCGCGCGCTCACAGGCCGTGATGATGTCCCGCGCGCGGAGCAGCTGCAGGTGCGTGAGGATGTGCACGAGGTCGGCCACGCGGGCGTTGCGGTTGATCCAGGGCCACAGGACGCTGGCCGTGCGCTGCCCGGAGCGCTCGCACAGCCGCAGCTCGGTCTGGTCGCGCACGATCAGGGCGGCTGCGGGGCGGGGGGCGTCAGGCCTCGGCGCCGGGATCCGCGGCCCCGGCCCCGCGCGCCCGCGCGCCCGCCCGTCGCCACCCACCGAACTGGCGCCAGTCGGCGGGCTCCAGGGCGTCCATCACTTTGTAGAAGCGGCACATGACCCAGGGCGGCACCTCGTACAGGAAGTGCTGGGCGCCCGGCGCCGCGGGCTCCCCCGGGCCCGGCCCCCCGGCCATGGCCGTCGCCGCCGCCGGGCCGGGGCTCCTCGGGGCCTTCGGGGCCGCGGCGGGCGCAGGCCTGGGCCGGCCGGGTCTGCGGACACTGACTCACTTCCCCTTCCAGCCGGCCGCGTGCGACGCCCGGCGGGGCGGAAGAGGCGGTGCCCGGGCCCGCCGCCATCTTGGGCGCCGCGGCCGCACGGGGGCGCCCCGCGCCGCCCGCCCGCGCCGGGAAGGGGCCCCGTTGGAGCGCGACGAGCCCGCGGGGGCCGGGCCCGCCACCCTGCCCCGGCGGGGCGAGCAGGGCGGGCTTCCGGGGAGGGCCAGCGGCTCCCGGCGCCTGCACGAAGCGCGTGCAGAGGCGTGGGGCGATCCCGAGGGGCGGCCGTCGCCGGGCTCCGCCTTTGCTGGGGAGCGGCAGAGGGTGGCGGGGCTCGGAGGGTGGCAGGGTTGGGCAGGAGGGGGCCGCAGAAAGGCGCCTCCCGCCGGCCGGTCCGGCGGCGCCCGGCCCCCTCCAGCTCTGCTTCTCTCCATTGCCGGCTTCTTCCCGCTCGCACAGGCACGTGTTTACGGCGCGGCTCCCGCTGTGCCCCCCTTTTCCGGTCACCCTTGCCGCCTGCGAGGACGGCCCAGTCCAGCAGCTTCTCCCGCTGCCCCCCGCCTGCTTGACGCCCTAGCCACCCGGGTCTCTCTCGCCCATGCCGCCGTCGTCCTCGGCGTCTGCAGCCCAGTGCCCTCCTCACGCCCTCTCACCGGGACGGCCTCCTACCTGGATGGATGTGCGCGGGCTTCCTGACAAGGTTCCCTGCCTCGGCTGGCCCGCATGGCCTCCCGGGCACACGGCGGCCACTGCACCTTCCTGCATCGGCCCTTCGTAAGGCTCCCATGGAGGCCCAGCTCTTCAGCCGCCCCCGGGCTGTTACCACGAGCCCCTGCTAGCCCTCACGTCGAGCCCCTGTGCACGTCCGTAGCCTTCAGCGTTCAGAACTCTCTAGGCGGCCCCTACCGCGTCAATGCCGCCTCCACAGCCACAAGTTTGCCCGTGTTGCTCTCCCAGGCCTTACCAACAAGGTTGAGCTGGACAGGGGTGACAGCCTTTCCAGCCCCGCAAGCACAGCCGCCGCAGTTGCTGTCCCCGTCCTCCCACTGCATCCTTCTGAGCGCACGGAGCCCCTTGCCACTTGGCCGGCGCCCCCACAGGCAGCGAGGGCGCCTTCCTGTCCTTTGTCCAGAGGGATGCGTGCTTGTGGGGCAACAGGTTCCCATGACAGTCCCCCTTGCCCTCTTGATCCCGACGGCAAAGAGCTTCCCCACCCCTAACCCGTCCTCCCAGGGACTTAGGGTGTTTTCCTAGACACGATCTCTGCCCAAGGTCCCCGGCTGGCCCCTGCTGGCGCCTCTTCCCAGAAGCTGCAGCCACTGTGGCCACTCTCAGAGGATGCCAGCCACGCCCTGGTCCCGAGT
Organism: Cephalopachus bancanus; assembly: GCA_027257055.1. Classification (NCBI taxonomy): domain Eukaryota; kingdom Metazoa; phylum Chordata; class Mammalia; order Primates; family Tarsiidae; genus Cephalopachus; species Cephalopachus bancanus. The sequence goes on along the minus strand of JAPVLO010001094.1, from coordinate 111,604 downwards.
GGCTTCTCCCGGGGCCAGCCCTTAATGAGATGTACCAACTCAACGATCCGAAATGATCACCGCACACACCCTAACTAACCTCTGGGAACAGGGACTCAGTCAACACCTGCACACACGGGAGCGTCAGCTGCCGGAACAGACCGGAACAACACAAGAGGTGCTCGATGCACACCGGCTGAATTTCCAACTCTTTCATTTAACGTACAAGGCCCAGGCTAGGGAGGGCACCTTTTAGTAGGCGTGCCCACATTTGCACATGAAGCTGGACTCAGCAAATCCACAGTCCTGCTGCGCCGTGCAGCCATCTCCTCCACCCAGGTAAGCAGCGCCTGAGAGCCACACCCTTGCAGGAACCAGGGACTGACAACAGGGCTCCTCTGGGCAGCCCCTCAGCATGCCCTTGCCTAGTCAGCATGCCAGGCTAAGCAGTCAGCCGAGGCCGGGCGTGTCGACCGGTGCGGGGCACACGACCAGGGCCTGGGGAGCACATCCAGCCCGAGGAGGTCCCCCCCACCGGTCAGGACAGCGCTGCGGGCAGACTCGGGCTGGGCCCCACACCGGAGCAGGGTGCCTGGAAAGCCACCCACCCGGGCATGCCAAGGAGGCCAGCATGCGAAGCGGGTTTCCCCTTCCTCTCACGGCAGTCCTGACTGTGGCTATCCGTGTGCAGGGCCTGCCAGATCAAGTGAGGCAATGCCACCATGCTGTCACGTGAGCTGGAGGGGGACTTCTGTCTTACAATGAAAGCCCAGACCTTGAGTCACTTTCACAGAGAGATTTATCAAGAATGCTGACAGCACAGGATACAGTACTTCCCAACAAAAGGTGCAAACGCGTCACTTAGAAAGGCATGCTTTCACATGTATTAAAAACTTACAAAAGTAAAATAAAACTGCGTGCTGCCCATCTTTTCAAATAGTAAAAGAACCTTATGAAAAAACCACTTGATTTTACAACAAAAGACACAAACGGACATTTTTATGTAAATTTATAAGGCAAACTCTTTATATAATAAATAGGTTACAGGGATTCAGTGGGGGGTGTTTTTGAAACGTATACAGGTACATTCAGACAGGTTTACTGAAATGGTACAAATTTCCTTAATAAATTGCCTTTTGTTTTTAAATATATCAGTGCTTTCAGTCATTTGGCTATACACAAAGAACCTTTTTTTGAACACTACAAAAAAGCAATCAATAATTTTTGTTTTTAAAACGACCTACTTATTTTCTAAAGTAATTGTCCCAAAACACAAAAACTGGAGTTGAGTGCGACGGAGGGCTTTGAGAGACATCTCCGGCCATGCCTGTCCTGGTCTCCCCCTGCCCCAAGCGTGGCTCTCCCAGCCTCGGACGGGCACCCGGGCTGGCCAGCCCCTCCCGCAGAGCGGCCTGTCACTGGCAGCACTGTCCACGGCTCGGCCTCCGGGCTGGCATAGGGGCCAATGAGTTTGACTCGGGAGGGGGCGGACACCCTGCCTGGCACCCCAGTTGCAGTGGTCACTACAGTCACACTGTCCTTGTCCCTCGTGGTGGGGCCGTCAGGCGTTACGGGAGCCCCACGCAATGTCTACTGAGGGTAGCGCCTTCTCTAAGAAAGAGCTGGTTTTGTCATGGAGAGGGAAGGGGGTTTCTCGCATGCAAACTGTGCTGCGGATCGACTGGCAGCTGCATGCGCGCGAGGCCCCGCCATCGCTTGATTGCCCCGGCTGCTGGGGAATAGAGATGTGACATCAGTGATGTGCACGGGGCTGGAGGGAGGGGGGCATGTGTGTGACAGAAGTGTTTCAAACGCTGATGCCCACGGGGCGCACCTTGGAGACGAGCATGTCCGCCCGCCGGCCTGCCCAGGAAGAGCTGCCGGGAGTGTGCCTGCCCTGTGCCGCAGGAGCGTCCAGCCCCGCGCTCAGGCAGGCCCAGGCCCGACTCTGCTCCGCAGCGAGGTCACTGTGCACACACACACCCCCTCCCGGCTCCCCTCGAAGGACCATCAACCCTGTCTTTCCTTAAAAATCATGATGAGGGGAAGAATCTCGGGGGGGGGGAAGCAAAAAAGAATCCACGTGCGGAACAGAAACTGGTTTTGTCCCGACTTGGACAATGGTCAACCGTCAGCTACTTGGTCTGTGGGCTCGGAATGGGCTCCAGGGCGTCCCTCTTTGGGTGGTTTCTGGCTGATCCGGACAAGGGTCATCTGTTGGGCTCTCCTCTCTTGTCTCCATCTCCGTCTCCCTCCCTCCGAATGTTTGTGTGTGGAAAGGTGTCTAGAAGCATTTGTCTCTGGAACAATTACTTTAAACATGGTTACAATACAGACTTCAGTTCAAACACAGAAGAGATTTACTTAGCAAAGTTCCTTTCACCCACCAAAAATTACACAAATATTAGCCTCAACACCACAGTTAAGAGGACCAGTAGAGAGAACCTCATGTTTGGAACACAAAAGGAGAAATAAAAACCAAACCAAACCCAAACAGAAAAACCCCAGAAAGACAAGGAGAGGGCGAAGAGGGCAGGGGAGGAGAGCAAACACAGCACACGTTACAGTGTCCAGATACACGGAGCCCGCGAAGGGCTCGGCACACATTGAGTAACAGTCCTGGTGATATTTGGTCATATATTCATCGACTACTGACTCTGGAGCGGCTGTCATTGATTGAAGCAGTGACAAATCAAACGGAAAGGAGGCCGTGGGAGCAAGGGAAGGAGCAGGCTTCACGTTCTGCAAGCCTTTTGCACGCCACTGTCCAGCTCCCCAAACACTGAACCGGGTGGCCCCGCTCCATCCGGGCGGGGCTATCTCGGGCGACGATTTCACGGCAGTCAGAAACACGCACGTGGACGCACGCGGACACCCACCTGTTAGCGGCCAACATCAGCGGCAACGGCCTCCTCACCTCCTCTGCCCCCGCCCCAAGCAGGCTGGGAAGAACATCGCGACCCACTGCTAATACTGAACATACCTGGAGCAGGCCCCAGGCTGTGGGCCGAGGCTGCCTCAGCCCTGGTCCTCCGAGGGGCCTGAGGGCAGCCCAGCCGCTCAGGGGCCTGTGACCCTTTCTCTTTTGGATTCAGGCCTCGGAAGCAATGATGCGGGGAGGGAAGCTTTTGGCCCTGGTGATTATAATGCTCTCTGCTTTGGAAGAACGAGTTTCTGGATTTTTGGTGTTTTTAGTTACTTAAAAAACGATCACAAAGAACCGTTACAGCTAAACTCCCGCAGATATTGCTCATTAAGAATTACAAAAGCAAATGCGATTACTCGTAGGATGGGGAGAAGGGACATTTCTGGAGTCTTCACTACTTCCTGGAGGGGACCCACTGGACTGAGGCATGTAATTCTGGGGTCCCTGGCGTTCTACCTGGTGCAGCTCACAGGCTGCGAGACCGGACTGGCCTCCCAGCCCCCCTCCAGGCCCAGGCTTGGCCAAGTGGGAAGGGCGAGACCAGCTTCCAGCCCTACTGGCGGACAGGCTGGCTCTCCACACGGGCTCGCCCTGATCAGGTCACTGGAGGGGGGTGGGGGATGTCAGGCCATCCCAATGGACTCCAGCTCCCCCCTCCCAGAGGTGGAGAAGGACCAGGCTATGCCCACTGAGTTCCGGGCTTCAGCGGGTCAAGGGCATGCTCTTGCACCCCCCACTGAAGTGAACTGCCCTGCACCCCCAATCTCAGGATCTCTTTCACAAGCACAGGAGAAACAGAGTGCAAAACCTGGGTGCTGCCTGGAGCTTCCTTCGCTCAGCACAGGGAAGCCCTTGAGAGAAGTGAGGAAAGACCACGGATCTGCTTGGACAGAAGAAGTGACCAGCAGACAGATTTGTCGGTTTTTTTTCTTTTTTTTTTTCTTTTTTTATTTTCCCTTGTCCTATGCTATGGTTATCAGAAATATTGTAATTAAGCAACAGGTATAATTTTAACAGGTCGTTTTTTGTGTGGAGCCACAAGCAAAATGAGTTTATAATTGTGCAATATACAGATATATATATAAAAATTCAACTGCTTTGTGTGTCTAGTCGGTGCGTTAAGCAAAATTAGGGACAGAAAAACTAAAAGCAAAACTAAAAGCAAAACCAAAGCCCAGGGAAGGGGGACAAAGCAGGCCTATGCGTATAGTCTCTACGTTACTGGATATAATCAGGGTCACCAGGAAGAACAACTTTGCCACTTGACACACGAACACTGCGGGGAGAGGGACTAGCAGTGGGCAGGAGCCAACCCTCTTGGCCTTTTCACCTCACTCGCTCTTGCTGCTGAGCAGGACCTGAGAAGAGGGAAGACAGAAAGGGGCGCCTGGGGAGCGAAGCCACCGCCAGTCCCCGAGGGCTCTTGAATTCCAAGGCGGGATTCCTTCCGGGAGGGTCTGGGCTCTGCCTGTGGCCTGTGCGAAGTCGGAGCGAGCGGGGGTTTGTCCTCCCTCCCGCACCGCCCTCACACCTGCCCTCCCTCTGCCTCCTGCAGGGTGACAGCGCAGGCGGGGTGCCTTGGGGAGACAGCAAGGGGCTCTGGGCTGAGGGGCGAGTTGAGGAGCGCCAGGGTGCCCGCTGCACACCGCCTCACCAGGCCCGAGGCCCACGGCGAGCAGAGCAGAAGGAACGCGCAGGGCAGCAGCTCCACGGGCAAGCCTGCTCCCCAGACCCCCGGGGTTCCTGACAAACCGGGACTGGGCAGGCTCTGTCAAGGCGAGGAGACCGCGAGGAGCAGGGCAGGGCGGGCTCTCCAGGCCGCTGGTGACCGCCCCGCCTTCCACACCATCAGCAGGCTCTTGCAGCTCTGGGCCAGGCTAACCCCCAGAATGCCCCCGAAGGCCTGGGCCAGGAGCCGTGTCCTTGGGGACTGCTACTCAAGCACTGGATGGGCTCTCCAGAGGCCCCGGTCCCCGCCTCAGACACAGGAGGCTTCAGGCTAGGTTTCCCTCTGCCTGTGTGCTCACCAACCATCTCAGGCCAAGTGCTAAGTGTTTTTAGATCAGCATTTTTATAAAAGCTTGCTCTTACTCATTCAGAAACATCGAAATGCAATTTTCTGCCAAATGTTTTCTAGGTTTTCCTTCTAAACTGTTGCAAACTGGTTGCAGTGTTCAGTTTTTCCCCTTTAATATGTAATTTTAGACCCTGGGGGAGGCAGTATCCTAGCGATGTATAACAATTAGACTATGCCTTTTCTAAAGATTGATACAGCATCTAAAAGAGAAAGACACCCAAATGGAGTCACCAGCTCCCTTCCGAGCAGAGTGACTTCACTGATGCGGAGAGCAGAGGAGGAGCAGGAAGACATTGTGGGGGCTGAGGGCTCTGTCCCAGGCGTGGGTGGGGTGCTGCTGCACCCCTCGCCCCAGCAGGCGCTCCATGGCAGGAACTTGGGGGGACTTGCTATGTGATCCTCCACAGGGGCTCTAGAAAAAGCTTGCTCCCCGAAGTCTAGGCCGTCGGTCCTAGACTCTGGTGTAGGTGTGAACTCGAATCAGGATCAATCTTGGGGCAACGACACAGGCTAAACATCGATACGCAAAGGTCTTCTCAAAGAACCTGTGACTTCCCCCAGCCCGGGTGGCCCAGAGCACCTGGCTGGCATGCTCTGGAAGGGAGCTGTGGTTAAAAGGGAGTATGGGGTCCTGGCTGCCAGGCTCCGCTCGGGCTAACCGGAATCCAGCTGGTTCCCCCTGGTGGACTCAGCGCACAGACTCCTGCTTGCCCCTGGGCTCCAGCTGCTCGTTGCAAGGTATTTACAATTCAGAGGTCCTGTCAGCTAAGGAAACCCCTGTCTCCATCAAACTCAGCAGTTTGTTTCTGGTTACTGCTCTCCTTCACAACCACCATCACCACCATCACAGCAGTGACGAGCTAGGCAGAGGAGAAGGCAACAATGTGGGGCTGCTCCCATTCCCATGTGCACTGTCTGTGACCTCTGGCCTGGAATGGTGTCACTGAACAGACTGCCGCCAGCACCTGCATCGGTCTCGGGAGAAGCAGCTTTCACCATCCAGTGAGCTGAGAGGCCGGGGCCCTCGGCTAGCTGGCACTGATGGACTGGGAGATGTGGTATTTCCAGGTGTCCCCTGTGCCTTCAGATATGGAAATCCAGCACCAGCGGGAGGAAGCAGTACTAGAGTCTGGCTGTGGCCAAGCACCCCAGCTGACGGCACTGTCAAGGTCAGCAATTCCACGGGTCATGACAAGCCCACCACCAGGCAGGGCAGGGCTGGCCAGGCGTACCTGCGGGGCTGGGGGACATACAGTATTCTGTCAGGAGAGGAGGTAGTAGCTAACAACTAGAACAAGGGTAGGGACACTGTGGATGTGACCTCAACGACCTAGCCCCATGGGCATCAGAAAGCTGTCAGTCAATTCTGTATGCTTCACAAATTCACTGAAAGATGCCCCCCCACCTTCATAGTGTTCAGTATAGACGAAATCAAGGTCAAACCCCCAAACTGGGCTGGACGCAGCTGGTGAGAATCCTGTGGCTTAAGGCTTTCCCTCCAACCTCCTGACAAGCTGACTCCGAGGCAGGGGCATCATGGGAGCCATGGGGCCCCTGTCTGCCAAGGCTATTCACTGCCCGGGCTGCCGGCCTCCAGGCGACCGACTTGTGATGCCTTTGTCTGGGGAAGAAGAGGGATGCGGGGGAGGGGAAACAGAGACACTCCTAAGGAGCCTCAGGCCCCACCTGCAGCTTGGGGATGGGCTCCAAGGAAAAGCAGCTGGGCTGCGGGGTAGCTGCAGGGGGGCCGGCCAAACAACGACGCTTGAAATGCTGCGTTCCCAGCCACAAATGCCCCATCAGCCTCTGAACGAACTGTCATGGGCGACAGGGACCTGATCGGCCCTGCACCCCTCTTACCAGGACCAGATGACACCCAGTTGATGGGGAAGCAGCCCCCGACACTGAGTCCAGGAGTCACATCTCGCTGGACTAAGTATACCACATAAAAACCTGACTGACCAAACTGACATCTTCTCAGTGACAACCTGGTCAGACGCTGCACTTGCATGGATAGGTGTCCTTTGGAGTGCGAGGCCACTGCGGGGTCAGGAGCCTCTTGTCCTGGACTGGAGGAAGGAGCATTCCAAAGGACTCGCCCCTCCTCTGAACACCCTTCCCTTCCTGGGGAGGAGTCAGAGTGAAGTCGGGAAGGTCAACTGCAGGGTGGGTGGAAGGGACAGGGACCAGGCTGACGGGAGTCTGGTTACAGGACGTGCTTTTGCAGCATAAGGAGATGGATACACATATGCTAGAAAGTCCAACTATGAGACTCTACGAGCAGAACGGGGCAAACTCCCTTGCTTCTAACCATTCCAGAAGAGACAAACACGTTTTTTTCTTAAGCTACTGATTGGAACTGTCAACTATGGTTCCTGATCACTAAAGACTGGCAAGGAAGTGCTAGACAGTTTCTATGATGTTTCACTCCTTCATGATGATACCGTAGTAAGGAAGCCAGGGGACAATAACTGAAATACACAAGACAACACGCACTTGACAGTTCATGGCAGCAGCTTACATGGGACATGCCTGTGGGTGTTTCTGGAAGCATAAGACTGCTGTCTCATTTGCTACTTTGATAAGGTACTTCTTAGTCGGACAGATTTAGATATAAGAGACATCTCTGTAAACACAGAAAAGGATATACCAATATGATGAAGATATGCAGCTAGATAAGGACTTCCTGAACGGAGGTTAGAAAGATGGGATCCCAAATGAAAACGGACCATTGAAAACCCACAGCAAGCCCAAGTCTCTAAACCCCCACACCACACGCAGGGAGCAGACACTGAAGCGTGCGGCGTTCGGTCCCACCATCTCCATTAGATCAGAACTCCATGGGAAGAGAGAAGCAGAGGAGGGGACGGGGGCGAGGTGCTGGTCCAAGCTCAGGTCTCGGGAGCGCCTGCACCTGTCCCATTGCTGCCCTGCCACGCTATGCTGGACTCTGGACTTCTGAGTGAGGTCAAGGTCAGGGTGGCATGGGGGTCCCTGTTGGGCCACTCGATAACTCTGGTAGGCCCCGGGGGGCCTCTATGCTTTCCTCAGCTATCAAATCTGGCCCAGCTTCTCCAGCCCACTTCTCTAGAGTCGAAGGATGGAAAGGCTCGTTACACAGGGTCCGAAAGGCCTTTTGCTTTTTTTCTGCCAGAAGAGGGGGCTACCCGGGAGAGCAAGATTTTGCTGCTTTCTTGCTCTTCACAGAGAGGCCAGGTCGGACTCAGCAGAGCCCGAGTCTTCCTCAGGGCTCAAGACAGGGTGGGGCTGGTACTGTCAGCAGGAAGGCAAAGAGCAGGAAGAGCTCTAGGGGCCAGAGCTGACAAATGTCAGCTCAGGGGACAGCTGGGCACTGTGGCTGCCTGGAACAGAAGGGATGAGCTAGGAGGAAGGAGGAAGGGGAAGAAGTGAAAGGATGAAATGAAAGGCAGAAATGGAAGGAGAGGAGTGAAACCAATCAGGAAGTCCTTATAAAATTGCAGCAAACACTTAGAGTTTCGGAGCTTCGTGGGAACCCTAGTGCTGAGCCCACTTTAAAACAAGCGCAGATATATACAAATCAAGGTAGTTCTGAACACCGTTGCGTCTGGTGGCTTGAGGGACAAAGTGTCACCAACTCAAGCCAGTTTGCTCTCAGAGCATCTGTTTGTTTTGAAGTGGGAACATGAAGACTCAATAGTGCAAATAATTCTAAGCTGTCCCTAAAGAAGAACTGGAAAGTAACTGGAAGAACATTTTCCTCTCCCCTCCCCCTTTCGCCCCTGCCCTGTCCACTAAGTCCCTACCAGCCACAGACTGCTCTGAGAGATTAGGAATCTCTCTCACCCCGCCCTGCCCGGCCAGGCCCGACCCAGGGCCAGCCTGCCAGCGCCTCATCCTGCTGCCTCCATGGTCTCTCTAGCGCCACCCACTGGAGGACGTACCTGGAGAATGGGTGTTGCCACCTCACTCTGGGCCACCCTGTCCTGTGGCTCAGGCCAGTCTACACCCAGCAGTTCAAGGGACAGTGCCCTCCTAGCCATGTCAGAGCTGGAGCAGAGAGGTGCCACTTTCCTGTCCTGTGAAATGTCCTTGTCGGTTTTGGATTGGGGCTGGTGTGGGGCCAGACTTGTGCCACCACAGGTGGGATCACGTGGGCCATAGCCACTGGCCATCTCTGTCTTCTCTAAAGAATCCAAGTGTCTCTCCTGCCTCACACATCCCTGTCCCAACGTGGCTGGGAGTGGGGGAAGTGGGGGGAGCCAAGGGAGTTGGAGGCGGGGCACTGATGGCACCGGAAACAGGAGTGTCCTCTCAACTGCGCTCTGTCCCTAATGGCCGCACAGGGAAAGGTTTAGGTGGGAGGGGAGGTGCCTGGTCAACAGCTTGTCTGGTCAGTAGTATCTGCAGCAAGCCTTGTTGAAGGAGCCTAGTTTAGAAAAGTGCAAAGCTACTTCTGGCCCTGGTTAGGTCTTCAACCTGACTGTGCTTGTCGGTAAGAAAAACATCCCCAATGCTCCAACTACTCCCACCCTGAAGCCACGAAACTCTAAGTTTACTGAAAGAAAAAAAAATATTTTTTATTTCAGTTAATCGGGAAGCTTTGTCAGAGCCCTACCCATAAGGAGAAGAGACAACAGCTGCCTTTATTCTTGTTGGTTTGCTTTGCAATCCGCTCTGTGTAAAGTCAGCTAACTCTCTCGGTCACGGGCGTCCGGCTGTCCACAGGCTCCTCTCTGTTTGGCCTTGGCATGGAGGATGAAACAATGTCTTTGCGCTCTCCCTCCCCTCGGTGTTTGTACTTTTCTGCGGCTGTGGCGGCGGCAGCGACCGCGGGCTGAGTCTTAGCCGGCTCCTTGGGGCAGCCGTCGCTCTCCAGTGAGCCTCCTCTGGGCATCTTCTCCTCTTTGCAGACGCTGCTGCTCAAGTCCTGGGGCTCTGGGGGGCTGGTGGGGTCCTCAGAGCTCTCCGGCTCTAGCGGGGGCGGGGGCGGGAGCGGAAGCAGCGGCGCAGGGGCCCTTGGGAGCTCTGAGTGGTGGTGGTGGTGGTGGTGCTCCTTCTTGGGGGGCGAGGAGGCGCTGCTGCTGCTGCGCCCCTTCGGGCTGCTCTCCTTGCTTTTCCGCCCAGGGCTCTTGCAGGTCTTCAGTCCCTTCCCGCTCTTCTCGCCGAGGGTGGACACCAGCAGGGGCTTCACCACTTCCTTGACCTCGATGCTAACCGTCTCCCGGGTCTTGCGCTTCTTGATGGGGAGCACGGTCTCCTGCACGGACCGGATGGAAGACTCCTTCACGGCTTTCTTCTTGGCCTCGGCGGCGGCGGCCGCCACCACACTCCCTGGCTTTCGGCCCCGTTTCTTGGGAATGGCCTGGGGGTCAGCCTCGGCTTTTCGCTTCCTGCCAGGGCGCTTGATCACCATGACCTGGGCAGATGTGGTGGCCCCGCCCCCCTCGGCCTTGCCCCCTGGCGAAGCTTGAAAAGGCATCTTGACGAGGAGCTTCCCAGGACTTTTCTCCAGGACCCTTTTCACCTGCACGCCCTCTGACGCTGCCGCCTTGGGTCTCGTGGTGCCACTCCCTTTGGGGCGTCCCCGACCTCTGCCAGTCCCTGGAGCTTTGGGAGATTTGGGCTTCTTAGGTGGTTTCTGCTCTCGCCGGGAGGGGCTCCCTCTCCCAGTTACCGTGAAGTCAAAATCATTAGGGTCCAGGGATGTGTCGCCTACCTTTTCGAAGTACGCAATCAACTCCACTTTAGAGCGAAAGGCTTTTCCCTGGGGACTGTGGGGACAAATGCAAAGACACAAGAACAATTAGAAGCCTCCCACGGGAATGCCAGAGATGGGGCAGAGTGACAGAGTGACACTCTGATAGACATGACTACTGAATGAGATTCACAATGCCTGGACGCTCCCGAGGACTGGTCTGTCCCCAAGGCCACTCACTCTTCTGCCCCCACCTCCTCCGCCTCTCCACAATCCAGGAACCAAAAGGGTCAGGCCTGACCTGGCAGGGGCTATCAGGCAGGGGCCCATTCTGCTGGCTGGTGCCTGGCCTGACCCACCATCACAGTATTCCGATGTCTGAACCCGGGGATGGAAACCAGTTTCAATAGGAAGATCCTTTGCTCACCCTTCTCTGACTTGTGGCATTCAACGAGGCTGTCTACACACAGCTTTTGAAAACTGCTAACCCTTTTGGGATCATTTAAGGAGCAGAACTGAAATGTGCCTCTTCACCCTTTCCCTAAACCTCTGGCTCTAGAAGTTGCAAGAACTTGAGGTGTGGAGAGGGTAAAGGGCCTGCGACGCCAAGGACATCAGAGTTCATTATTTATGCCCTGCAGATGGGGTCATGCACATGCAGTTTCATGACCAACAAGCAGCAAAGAGCAGTCCAAGAAATCCTTGTCCCTGTCCTCCCCGCCCTGTTGAGCCAGAAGCTGCTCCTACTTACTTGATCAAATATACATCATACTTCCCAGCGGAGCGGCCAGATTTCCTTTGCTTAAGCTTTCGTGTCCAACCTTCGGGCAGGGTGGGGTCATCATACATGGGCCCCCGGTCACGAATGATAGAGCGCCGCTGTTTGGGGGAGGCAGAAGCTTCTGGCACGGCGGGGGCAGAGCCCGACCCTTCTGATGTCTCTGCTTTGCCGGCCTCTGCGGGCTCAGCAGAGTGGTGGCCTGATGGCTGCAGAGACTCATGCTTGCCCTCTTTGTCTTCTTTCTTATCTTTCTTCACCTTTTTAAACTTTAGAGGTCTGTCTTTGAGGCTCTGGAGGTCCTGGTCTTCTGATTTTTCTTCCCTGAAGTGTTAAACAGGTATGTGAGTATCACAGAGAACACAGCAGTCTGCAGAAAAAGTGAGCAAGGGCAGGCTCCGGGCCCCTACCACATGCAAGGCCCCGGGCCACCGTCCACTCAGAGCCTGATGCCCTTCCCCAGGACAATGGAGCCTTGGGCCAGGCTGGGGTCCCACGGTTTCTGCAGGGTTTGGGCTGCGGGTGTGCTGGCCCTGCTTACCTGACCTACTCCGTGGCCACCCCACACCCCACTCAGCACTGCAAGGGAGTAAGCAACCTGCACAAGTGCCTTTCCTCTGAGTTCTAGCGCACCACCCGGGCAGTGGCCACTGCATGAGCCGCACCATTCCACTCTGGGAATGACAGCTGACAAGAGGTCCTCGACTGCTGGAAAGGGAGCTGGGCACCCCAAATGGGGGTAGGGTCCCCTTCATGAGGGCCTGGGCTTGGGTGTGTTTTCGGTTTTCTCAAACGTGTTAACACACCCGCCCAAGGTGTGCTCCATGAAGCACACGGCCACCTGCTGGCGGGAACCAGGCCGACACAACTTGTGAGGCGGCACAGCGTGGCCTCACGGAAAGAACACACAGGTTGGAGCCGGCCAACCTGAGCTCAAACCCGCTGCCACTTTCCAAACATGAACCTGAGCAAATGACCTTAGCATCTGGGCTTCAGTTTCCTGCTTTCAACCATGGGTAACCCCATCCCAGAGGCCTCCTTACTGTGAGGATCACGAGAGAAAAGGCACTACATAAATACTAGCTGGCTGCTGCCCAGGGTTCTGGTGTGAGAAGAGATGCGATCCTAGGTCGTGTGAGCCTGTGTCACAAGATGCTCCCTTACAAGGAATGGCCACAGCCATGGCAGATGTGGAGGGAAGGGCAAGGAAAGAGATGTGGTTCAGGCAGAACCATGTGTCCCCTTCCTGCTGGTGCAAAAGAGCACATTCCCCATTCTAGGATGGGATACTTCTCCATTCTTTTTTGCTAACAGAAGCAGCTCTTTCCCTACACCTGGGTTTGGCCTGGTAGGCCCCTTCCTCATGTACTTCAGAAATGGCCACTGTGAGGCCCTGGGCCCTGGGATTAATGTCTGGCCACGAAGCTCTAGAACCCATCTGAGTGTGCCACGGTGAGACTCCTAGGACTGCAGAACCTCAGCAACACTGCCAACACTGGCAGTCTTAGTTGTGACCAGGCTAAGGGAGGCTTGAAAAGAAGTAGCAGTCATGGGCTAGTCCCTTAGCTAGCAGGTCATTCTGTAAAAGAGCATGACTATTCCTGTCCTCTGCATTCTAAGCCCAACTCTCCCATCTTACGTGGCTCATGTCAGTGCTGGTCACTGCCTTGTGGCTGGTCTACCCCAAGCAACCTCCCCTCTTGTCTACACTGCAGATACTGTAGGGAAGGCACCATGGTGTGTCCTGGCAAGCTTCGTCAGGAAACCAGGACTCAAAGGATATCGGTAAGTTACCAAAGGCTGGCCAGCACCAGGACTCAGAAGCTACAAGGACACACCTTTCCAGAACCGTCAGGTCACGTGTAGAGAGGCAAGGGTGGCTTTAGTTTGGTGACAAGGTCCCAGACTGAGGGAATGTCTTGGCCCCACTGTGATATAGACTTCTCTGTCTGTGCCTTCCTCTAGCAGTTTAGGGGCCAGAGTATGGCTGTCAGGGTCTAGACACAGCTGTATCTCACAGCCAGGGTGCCACTGCTTACTGCAAAGCAGGGGTCCCTAATCTGCTCCAGCACTCACTTTTCAAGTCTCTCAGTCTTGGGGTTTTCCATGGAAAATGAGGAAGAACCCTAAGAAGCTAGGTGTGGCCTGTGGCCCACCTACTTGGCCTTTGAGACTGGCTTGCTGGCAGTGCCCAATAGAGGAGGAAAGGAGAGGTGCCAGCAGAGTAGGCAGGGAGAAAGGGCAAGGAGCAGACAGATGAGAACTACCACACCCATGTAACTCACTACGGCACTGCCTAAGGCCAGGGCTACTCTCTGGCACCCGACAGTCCTGAAGTCAGAGCAAAACACAGGACTAATGGGAAGGGCCTGGCTTCTTTGAAACTTTCATCTGCACTCCCAAATATCTTAACCACCATGCAAACACAAACCACACGACCAAAGGAATGCCTTCTAGAAATCTACACTGAGGCACCTTCAGAAATGCCAAATGACATATGCAAGATGTTATTCGCTGCAGCACTATTTCTGCTAGCCAAAGGCTGCAGACCCAAGACCCCTATCACCAGGGACTTGCTGGGTGAAGAACTCTGGCACACCAGCACACTGGAGTTCTGTACAGCCAGCAGAAAGGCTAGAGGAATGCTGCGGGAACTGCGAGGGGTGACTTCCGGGGTCTAGGGTGAAGTGGGAAGAGCAAAGAACAATGCCTACTGCATGCCACCTCTTCTATAAGGAGGAAGGGGAAAGAAGGCAGGGCACAACAGGAACAAGCAAAACTGGGTCCCTGCATGTGGGAGGTGGGAACAAGGTGAAGGTAAAGGAGTAGCAGGGAGACCCAGCTGCATATGCCTGGGAATTTTCACTTTGGAATCATACAATTGTTCAGAACCAGAACTACAACTAAAACAAAAAGTAACAAGGTCCCCACCACAGTGAATGCAGCTAAAGACAAGTGAGTTTCATTGTGTACCAGACTGACAACATACTACAGAGGAAAGATTTAGTTCAAATAACTTTTGACCACAGTGCTTTGGACACCTGCAGTGGGACATATTCTTTTTTTTTTTTTTTTTTTCTGAGTCTCATTTTTTCTCCCAGGCTGAAGTGCAGTAGCATACTCTCGGCCACTGCAGCCTCGATCTACTGGGCTCCGGCGATCCTTCTGCCTCAGCCTTCCAAGTAGCTGGAACCACAGGCGCGCACTACCACGCCTGGCTAATTTTTTGATTTATTGTAGAGACGAGGTCTCGCCAAGTTGCCCAGGCTGGTCTCAAACCCGTGGGCTCAGGCAATCCTCTCACCTCGGCCTCCCAAAGTGCTGGGATTATAGGCGTGAGCCACTGCACCCAGCCTTAGTGGGACATATTCCAAGGCCAACAATGACCCTCCAGGGGCAGTAAACATACTAGACTGACTCCTAGGAGAGATGGGTGATTCTGGTTCTGGGCATCTCGTGGTGCCAGAAAGCCAGGAGAGTGCAGGAGAAAACCGGGGACGTAGGGTGGGGGCCGCAGAGGGTTGAGGACCTGTCTAGGAGGTGGACCGACAGCTCACTGGTGGATCGGTGTGGGGTGGGGGGTGAGGGCAGGAGTGATCAGGGACCACCTCCAAAGCCTGGGGAACGACACTGCCACTGACTGAGAAGAGGAAGGCTGCGGGGGCACGGGGGTTACAGTCACAAGATGGGCAAAAAGAGAAAACACAGTTCTTCAGCTACTAGCCAGAAAAGGGGGCCCAGCTGTGCTAGCCCCCAAGTGAACTGTTCCCTTGAGATTTTCTAAGATTTTTAGTTGTGGTGAAATATACAAAACATAGGCCAGGCGTGGCGGCTCACGCCTGTAATTCCAGCACTTTGGGAAGTGGAGGCAAGAGGACTGCTTGAGCCCACAGGTTTGAGACCAGCCTGGACAACTTGGCGAGACCTTGTCTCTACAGTAAATCAAAAAATTTTAGCCAGGCGTGGTGGCTTGGGCCTGTGATTCCAGCTACTTGGAAGGCTGAGGCAGAAGGAAAGCCTGAGCCCAGCAGGTCGAGGTTGTGGTCGCTGTGAGCGTGCCACTGCGCTCCAACTTGGGTGACAGAGTGAGTGAGTCCCCCTCCCATAAATATATATACACACACAAAAGAACCACAGAGTTTATTTTTTAAACTACTTCTAAGTGTCCAATACATGAATTTTTAAAAGCATTGAAGATGGGGAATCAAGGGTCTCTAACTCCACCTGTAGTATTCTAATTCTTCCCAATGGAAATTACTTGAAGCCAATAGGATAACACGGTGACTCTCAATTCTGTGCCATGGAGGGCGCACAGGTGTTTGTTACTTTATTTTCTAACAGTGACTCCTATATTTAAAAACAAATAACAAAAGCACACAAAGAAACCTGGATTCTGCTGGCTGTAGAGTGAAGGAAACAAATGATACAAACCAGGTAAGCCAAATGAGTTCACCCTCGGCCCAGAGGTCTGCTCAGTCCCAGGGTGACCTGGGTACTTGCACAACCTCACCGGGGTACCAGGTGACTTCCCCAAGGCTGTCCCCAAGGGGGTTCATGGTGTTTACTGAAACACAAACTTTTTCAAAAAAACCAAACACCCCTCTTCATCCTCCCTCTAATCAGCTGCCCCCCCCATCTGGAGATGATTATGAGGAGCGCTGGACACCTAGTTCAAAAGTTCATACATCTCAAAGCTGGAAATAGCTGCAGAAAAACCACCTATTCAACTCTTGAGCGTTACAGATGAAAAAAAGGAAGCCCAAACTGGACAAGGAACCTGTCTGAAGTCACTACCGGGCCACAGGCACACGTGCATGTTCACTGCCTGCCGTGCCCTGAACTCAGCCCTGCCACAGGCTGGGAGGCCACAGCTGAGTCAGCAACAAGCTTCTACCTATAAGAGCTCACAGTCTGGGAGGGGGACAAATAGGTGACAAAGAAATAGTAACGCCCTCCCCTCCCCCTAAAGAAACTTTGTTCCAGGCATGGTGGAAGCAGAGGCGGGAACAATGAGGCAGGAGTGTGTGGGCTGGAGGAGGAAGGCATGAGCTGGGTGGTCGGGGCAATGAGGAGCCCACAGGTTGGCAAGAAGGGCTCAGGGCACGCCAGAGCCAGTGGGCAGAGGCAATGACATTGACATGGCATCGCTCTTGTCCCATCACCACCTTGATGCCTCTTCCTAGGGGGAAGAGTGACCAGTGACATCCACTCTGGGTCACCAGCGGCTCTGGGCCTCTACCCACCCTCAGCTGAAGAACTTTCCGGTTCATTTGGAGAACTTCTGTCTTTCAGGTTTAGTTAGGGCCTCCCCGGCTCCTGCTGCTTCTCTCCTCCCTCCCCTCCCTGCTCTACAAGCCAGGGCACCCCATGCCCCTGGTGTACTTAGAATATACCATCATGTGTGCCAACCGCCATCTCCCCTCTCAAGACACAATGCCAGGCACAGGAGCAACACTTAATGATAAATGCACACTGAATGAATAACCACAACACAGATCTTGTGCTACGTGAGCTTTTTTTTTGAGCTAGGAAAGGTAGATTTATTAAAGTAAAGATACGTTGTGAAGGGCACAGCAGGCAGGACAACAGTAAGAGAGTCTACCGTCTGCTGCCCGCGTGCTTCTTCTGACAGCTACGCCCCTTTGACCGGAAGTTTCTAGCAAGCAGGGGCCAGCTTAGTGCCAAAAGCAAGCAGGCCCTGAGTAAGTGAATAACCTAACGAGTGTGGGGACTACCAGTAGTCTGCTGGGCACCAGTGGCTTGGAGCTGGCAGGAGACGAGGCTGGGAAGGTTCCTGAGGGCCTCAGTATCATGGGGACAGCAGTATAGAGGATGCAGGACTGTTACACCAGGAGGACAGATCGGCTTCCAGCAATGCAGTGGTCAGGTCTGCAGATACTCCTGCTGAAACGCCTAAAAGTGCTAGACTCGACATCTTATAGAACGTGCCAGAGAAGCCACTCACAAGCTGGCAAGAAAGTGTGGAATACACAGGCTGAAGAGTACGAGAAAGCAGGGGCCCCTTTCTGTGGAGAAATTTGGCAGGAAGCACCTAACAAGCGATCAAACTGAGCGCTGGCTTCTCGAAGTGCTGCCTGGGAAGAACCAGCGTAGGGAAGCGGTAGCTGAGACTCACCACGAGGAAACAGCCAGGAGAGTCCGAAGGGGGACATCCCCTCACAGTGGGCCTGGACTCTTCAAGACAGTCTGCGGCAAGAGAAAGACAAGGGGTGTGCTGGGGAGAGTCACTGACTGAAGAAGACTGAAGAGACGAAACGACTGAGTCATACTCCCAGTGCAAAGTCGCTGAAAAGGCAGCAGCGGGGCGCTTGGGGAAATGTGAGTGAGCAGCCAGGCCAACTCCTTGCTCACCTTCCTGAGTGTCAGACCTGTACTGTCTGCTCTGAGGAAAGCCGTGCTCGAGTGTTTAGGAGTCCAATGCCCTGATGACTGCGACTGACTCTCAAACAATAAACCGTCTGGAGGGGAACAGATACAGTACCAGCAGGGTCACATGTCCAAAAGGGAGCAAAGGCATCAACATAACTGGGTGCTATACTGACTGATAGTAGTCTTTTGAAGCAGTGGCAGGCAAGCTTTTTAGTAGTTCATGTTATGTAAAGACACGAAGAGAAAAGAAATCTTGAGGAAGTGCCTCCTTTCGGTGGCTCAAGTAACCAAAACGCTTTCCACAAGGTTATGGCACTCCACGTGGTGAAGCTGAGTGTGAATGATGAAGGTGTGAAGACATCCCCTCGTGTTTTTCTTTTTTTTGAGTTGGAGTCTCACTCTGTCACCCAGGCTGGAGTGCAGTGGCACGCTCACAGCCACCGCAGCCTCGATCTGCTGGGTTCAGGCGATCCTTCCACCTCAGCCGTCCAAGTAGCTGGAACTACAGGCATGCGTCACCCTGCCTGGCTATTATTTTTATTTATCGTAGAGACGGGGTCTTGTCAAATTGCCCAGGCTGTTCTCAAACCCTGGGCTCTCGCCTCCACCTCCCAAAGTGCTGGGATTACAGGCGTGAGCCACCTACCCGGCTTCCCTCGTGTTTAAAAAGCACTGCTGAAGTACCAACAGGGCCACATGCCCAAAAGGGAGCAAAGGCATCAGCATAACCAGCCTAGGACTCAAGCAACTCGACTGCACAGATGTGGCGGCGCTCAGGACCCACAGCGGCAGGAGGAAGCAAGCACAGGCCCCCCGGCAGCACGAAGGGCCGTGGTGGGGCTGGCCTCTGCGTGCTCCTGCTTCTGTCCATGAGCCCTGGCTACCACACCACATAAGTCTGGAGTGGTCCACCCTACCCCAGGTCTTCCTACCCAAATCCATTTTTGCTGCGTGATTTACAGAACAGGAGACGGTGTTCAGGAATGCACATACCACACTGAAGCAGGAGGGCCTTTACGAAGCTTCACTATCTCCAAAGCACGCGGTAAGAAGGCTCTTGAGTAAGAAAATATCATTCCGCGACTTTGCTGCTAGACGCAAACATGAGATCAAACACTTTATTTGATCTAGTGAAGGAAAATGAGAGTTGCAGAAATCTTGTTTTCAGGCCAGATCATTCCATCCTGAGGGGTTTGAGGGCAAGGAGGGCCTGCATTTTCCTAATGAGAGGAACCTACAGTCACCCTGCTCCAAAAAGCCCCGAAGGCAATCCGGGGGCTCCTGTGCATGACAGGGATGCAAGCAGTGGCTGACAGGTGTGACGGCTGAGGACGGACTATTCAACTCCTGGAGTGCTCAGATTTAAGAAGAAAGAAAAGGCCAGCGGAGGCTTGCGGACAAAATACAAAAAAGAAAACCCCCCAGGGGAGAGCAGCAGATGAAAGGCAGTTTTCGTAGTTTTCTTTTTGTTTTTTGAGTCGGGAGTCTCACTCCACAACCTCGACTTGCTGGGCTTAGGTGATCCTTCCACCTCAGCCTTCCAAGTCGCGTGCCACCACACCCGGCTAAATTTTTTTTTAATGATTTATTGTAGAGACGTGGTCTCGCCATGTAGCTCAGGCTGGTCTCGAACCCCTGAGCTCAGGCAATCCTCTCACCTCTGCCTCCCAAAGCGCTGGGATTATAGGTGCGAGCCACCACACTTGGCTGAAAAGTAGTTTTCACTAGAATTGGAATCCAGTCCCCTCAATGTCTCCTGGAGCGCGCTCCAGGGAAACCTCCAGAGCCCCAGCACCATCCCCACCTTTCCTAACTTTGCTCACATCAGGCCAGCTTCCGAAGATGGCATTTCTAAGTACCGTCTATTTCCAGCGACCCCCAGCACTGCATAAAGAGCTGAAGTACCACTCAAGGCAGCAGACCTGAGGCTGGGTGGCAGCTACTTTCCCAGGAGGACAGCCTGAGGCCAGAGGAGAGGGCGAACCCCCTGCCCAGTTGCTCCCATGGCTAAGCGTCATTCCTTAGAGCTTCCAATTCTTTTTACTTCCAGCATGAGCCGCAGAATCTCAGAATCAAGGAGGCTAATCTGTGAGAATAAATAAAGGCAGTGGCACCTGAGACTTCAGCTCCATCCTTCAAGAATCTGAGAAATCAACCTGGCACTGGAAGAGTGTCTCAGTGGTCTCTGGGGAGCAAGAGGGAATGGGGTCAGCTTGAAGGCTACAATGGTAGAGCCCGAGGTTCAGCTGCCCTGCTCTGAATTCACAGTCCATTTAAAAAAAGTTTTTCAGTCTATCTCTTAATCCCCCCACATCTGAGAAGATGCAAGACACCATCCATGTTTTGAAAAGCTAAAAGACACAGTTCTTGCCAACTAAAAACAGAATCCCTCCCCAAACAAAGGCAACCAGCGCCACAGAGCAAATGTCACCTTTATAGGTGTGTAAAATGGAAACCTCAACACAAGTCCACCACACATGGGTTAAAAAAAATCAGGTTAAAAGAACATTCCTGCTGTGGAAAACAGCCTGGCCATTTGTCAAAGTGTTAAACCCAGCAATTCTACTCCTAGCTATACACCCCAACAAACTGAAAACAAGAACTAAACAGATACTTGTACACCAGTGTACATGGCAGCACAATTCACAACAGCCAAATGGTGGAAGTGACTCAAGTACCCACTGACAGACGATGGATAAACAAAACATAGTCTATCTCTACACTGGAACACTCTTCAGCTTCAGAAAGGAAGGAAGTTCTGACACATGACACAACATGGATGAGCCTTGAGGACATTATGCTAAGTGAAAGAAGCCAGACGCTAAAGGACAAATACTGTATGATTCCGTTTATAAGAAATGTCCAGAACAGGCAAATTCATAGAGACAGAAAATGGATTAGTCATTGCCAGGGGCTGTGGGTAATAAGTGGTTGATTGCTGATGGGTCTGGGGTCTCTTTTTGGAGCAACAAAAAGGTTATGGAATTATGCAGAGGGATAGCTGCACAACTCTGAATATACTAAATGCACTGAACTATACACTTGAAACGAGTGAAGTCCGTGGTATGTGAATTATATCTAAATTGTAAACATTAAAATAGACAGCTGACTTCACCAATTACTCTAAGTCACAAAGGTAGGTTTTCTGATGCTTGGGCAGTGCTTGGAACCCACACTACTTTCTCTGAGCAAGTCTGTCTGGCTGTGGCACAGAGCCCCGGCAGGCAGCTGGGCTGTCTGTCTCAGAAAGAGGCCAATGTGGGGACCTACGGTGACACATGCTCTACTGCACCAAGCCGACCTGACTGTCAAACCCTGACGCCCAGGACACAGTAACCATGACAGTCAGGAAGGAATTTAGTTCAAGAAATTTAATGACTAAACCTTTAGCCAAGTTGAAGGCTGTTGGCTAAATATTTTGAGGAGATTTGATCCTTTTAAAAGATTGTGGTAAAATACGCATTAACATAAAATCTACCATTAGTAGCACTTAGCACATTCACACTGCTGTGCAACCATCATCACTATCCAGTTCCAGAACATTTTCATAACTTCCAAAGGAAACTCTGTACCCTTAGGCAGTTACTACCCACTCCCACTCCTATGAGCTCCTAGTAACCACTAATCTGTTTCTGTCTCTAGGAATCTACCCATTCTGAACATCTCACGTAAGTGGATTAACACCCTTCCCCTGGAAACCCTGTATTTTACACAATTTCTATGAATATTTTTTTGTTAGAGACAGGATCTGTTGCCCAAGTTGGACTCAAGTTCCTGGAATCAAGCCTCCCGAGGAGTTAGGACTACGGGGACATTACTGTGCCTAGCTTAAAGGCCTACATTTTTAAGATTAGCTCCCCATTCTCTAGCAACTTTTCCTCTATTATTTTCCCTTGTGCCTTTGCCTCAACATTCTAGCTGGAGTTCTCACATTGAACTTCCATCCAAGCGGTGAGATTTACCAGGGCCAAGTTGGCCTCTCAGGCTTTCCATTCCAAACACCTAGTCCTCAAGGTCCCAACAGCCTGTTTCTATAGATGTTGACTTTAAAGATGTCCATTATGCATGACTTTTTTGTCCCCAGCGATACATTTCCTCGGCTGCTGTTTTACCCCAGTTTCCTGTTGATGTTTTTTCTTACCTTTGCACACTTTATGTAAATAAGTTTCAGAGCCTGTTATCAAAGTGTTAGCTGCTTTTATTGAAGAAGAGAATGTCTGCCAAAATAAATTTTCATCATGAAGGCAACATATTTTGGGGAGAAAAAAAAGGCAGAAAGAGATCCTAATAAAGAGAGAGAGAACTCCATGTAAGGGCCAGCTCATTTGGTCTAAATATCTTGTAACGACTTAGAGCAAATGCCTTTTTTTGGGCATCTTGGTTCTGATTAGCGGAGATCACTCCACATCTGCATGCCTGACAAACTTCTGTTTCCTGAGGCTGACATCTGAGACCCCATGTTTACCCCAACTTGACCTTACTGAAATGAGTAACAAAATGGAAGAGGGGGCACTTATGAGAGCCTTTGAGACTTGCTGCAGGATGCAGTGCGGCTGGAACCATGGGAGAGAAGCAGCACTCACACGCGTCTCCCCTAATTAAATACACGCACAAAGGAGGGATGCACTGGGAGGTGTCAGGACAGGATTCCCCAACAGAACCCCAGAACATCTGCAAGGTCAGAAACACTGCACTATGGGCCAGGCTGGCTGAAGTGCAGCTTGCTGGTGGCAAATGGAAGGACCAGAAGTCCACCAGTGCCCTAGGTGGAAAGGCCAGTGACAGGCACTACTGGGATGCAGAGAAAGAGACACTGATGTGGAGGAGATCCTACTTGTCTCATGGTCTGCCAGCAGCATCCTGGGTCCCCGCCCTACTCCAGCTTCTGCCACATGCAAAGCAGCAGGGACTAAAGCTCTATCCCATAAACAACCCTAAGGTCTGGAAGCAAAGTAAGTGACACGGCTGGGGACAAAACAAATATCAACAAATCAGTAACTCCCCTGTGTACAAATACTAACCAAACAGAAGAGAAAACAGGAAGACCGAATACCAGTCATTCCACTGAAGATCTTCACCACATTTTCTCTGGAGCCTGACATTTACCTAGAATAAGCATCTGAGAACAGGAGGTACTAGAGTAGGGGCAGGCCGTGATTGCTTCCAGTGACCGCTGCTGCTCTAAGGTGTATTTCCCACTATTGTACCACACAGCACACAACAGAAACACTCCCACACGGCTTAGCGAATTTATTTCAGACTTCCTCACAGAACTGCCTTCTCCCAATCCCTAGTAAAAGGAGAAACAAACAAAGGTGGGGAAGGGAAGAATTCACCAAACAAAGGAAAGGGACAGAACTGAAAGCAGTCTAAGAAAAGACTCCAGAGAACAATGCAGCAGCAAGACTGGGCTTCTGCCCCTGCCCCCAGAAACCACACTGGGGAGTTGGGAACACCTGGAAAATTCGCAGCCCTTGCGCTGGAGAGAAGCAACCAGGGAGTCCTTCACTTTTCCCCTTTCAGGCCCAGGAACTACAGAAACTCTGGCTGGGATGCAGGGGAGAGAAGGCTAAGTGGTCAACGAGCCAAGCTAGCTGTGGGAAAACGACTGCTCTCAGGTACACAGATTTATGGGACCACCCAGAGCCTGAGGTGCCCCTTTCGCCTACGGAAACACAGCACATGGATCCCACAAGCAGCTAGCGTGAGTCTTAGTTAAGACAGTTCAGTACAGTTCTTAGAACAGAGAAAAGAATCTAGATACTGCCGAAGACTACATGGCTGCAGCTCCCTCCAGCGTGCAGATTCTCTCCTAACACAAGATAACAAGCCTGTACACGACAGCTCAGAGGGGAAAACAGCGAGTGAGGGTGCCAGGAAACTGGGAAGAGGGAGCCAAGAATTCCTCCACTGTCTCAAAGCAAACAGAATGATGATGCAGAACCATCCAAGCCTGCGCCAAGATGAAAAGAAGTGACATGGTAACTCCACAAACACATCATGGGCCAAAAGAAAAACCAAGAGACACAGGGAGGGAGATGGCAAAGGAGAGGCGAAGTCTCCCACCAAGGAGAGAGTACACCGCTAGGAAGAGAAGGAAATGCCCCACAACTTTAGAAGAATATGTTCCCAATAAAGAAGTTCAAAGATGAGACGATAAACTAGAATACGATGAAAACACACATTTCCAACCTAGAGAAACAAACTGCAGACAAAAACACATCATCATGGAACCAATAAATACATTGAAAAACAGCCAGAAACAGAATATACATAGCTGAAAATCAAATTAGACAAACAAAGTGAATGCAGATGAAAAAGATAAAAGCTAAAGCAATTAGGGCAAAACTAATAGCACTGGAAGAGAGACAAAGACAATCCAACATAAGGATAATTTGGGTCCCTCAAGTAGAGACCCCAACAAATGGACCAGAAGACATTGTCAAAGATATACAAGAGAATGACCTGAAACAAAGATGCCTGCATCTGCAGTTTGAAAGAATACACTATGTTCCCAGGCATTTTGTTGTTGTTTTTTAGAGACAGGTTCTCTCACTCTGTCACCCAGTCTGGAGTGCAGTGGTGTGATCACAGCTCACTATAGCCTCAAACTGTTCCCAGGAAAATTTGATAAAGAATGCTCAACAGCAAGATAGACTCTAATCAACCCACTCAACTTCCGGGTTAAAGAAAATATTCTTCAGGCACCTTGGAATTCTTCCAAGGGGGACACATCAGAACACTAAACATAATGCCTACAGATTCTGATGCAGCTTAGTGCAGCGGTGGTAGGGGGGAGGTCAAAGGTAAGGTCAGAGGGATGGGTAGGAGCCAAAGCCTCCACCCGTCAAAGATGAGATTGGAACACAGATTTGTAGGAAGTGAGGGAGCAGGCCAAGTAGAGAGGGATTCAGGCATGAGGCCCAGCAAGAGTCAAGGCTCTGACTCCAGCACAATCTGGAGCAAGAGGAGTGGGTAGAGCCAAGTGAGCAAAGGGGACAATTGCAGAAAATGAGCTCAAAGAGGCAGGTAGGGACTGGGTGATATCTGGCTTTTGAGGCAGACCCAGTTAACATAATTTGGGGGACCCGGTACAAAATGAAAACGCAGGCCTCTTGTTCAAAAATGAAGAATTGAGAGATGGTGACAATAGAGCATGAAACCAAGTATGGGTTCTTCTAAACCCTGGACAGCTACCTCAGCCACATGCCCAAGAAGCTGGCCCTGCTTCCAGGCAATAGACTTTGGGTTTTGTTCTGAGATGGTTTTTCTCAGGGGAGTGACTTGATCAGATGAACATTTTCAAAAGCCCACTCTAACTATGGAAGATGTAGAGTGGAGGGGACAGGACAAGAGGGTGCAACATGCTGCAGGGTAGGCTCTGCAGAAGCAGACACTGGGTCATGGCTTGGGTACACGATGTTTATGAGGGACTGGCACTCAGAAAAGGAGGTGGGAGGAGGAAGTCACAATGCGAGATGGGCCCCGAGGGCTCCTCCGTGCACCCTCACTTTGCTCAGTCACCAGGGTGTTGCCCTGGAAAGAGCATGACCTTGGGTGAAGAGGCTCTTGCAGCTGAGGCCAGCTGAAGGGACAGACAGCTGGAAACTGCCTGCTAACTGCGGTCCCCCAGGGAGATCTGGGCAGCGACAACTGGGTCTGCCATGTGAGACTACTGCAGAGTCTAGGCAGGGATGTGGGTGGCTGGTCTAGGCACCATCATGAAGGGCGTGTATGCTGGGGGCAGAGTGAATGCAGGCGATCCAGGGCTCTGACTTCCATAGTTCATGTTTTGATTTTGGAGGCCTAAAGGGCAGTTGGGCATATGGGTCTGGAGTTTGGGGGAGAGGTCTGAAGAACCAGGTGAGTGAGGGAGAGCATCTTGGACGTGAGTGCAAACAACCCTCTCTCCATTATTTGGAGTTGGATGAAGAGAAAGAATCGGCAAAGGGGACAGAAAGAGGAGTCAGTGCAGCAGAAAGATCAGACAGATCGGTCAAGATTATTGGTGGCAACCAACGGAAACCAACTCTAGCTGATTTATGCAGATAAGAGTTGATGAAAAGCTACTGAAATGAATGTGGCAATCGTTGCAGAACACAAATGTGCTTAATACCGCAGAACTGTACACTTACAAATGGTTAAGATAGCAAATTTTATCTTATATACATTTTAACACACACACACACAACTGAGGAAAAAAAGGCTATTAGGTGGTCAGAGTATCCCCAGAGAGTTAGAAGAACATCTGGTTGGCCAGGAACAAGACTCTAAATCCTTCTGCCAAGTCGGCCCAGAACAAGCAGTACTGCCTCTGCCACCCTGCATGGGGGCAGCGCCAGCCACCAGCACCGCAGCCACTGAGGCCCAGAAGCCTGTCTTGCCTGCAGCCCTGTGCCTCCCAGCAGGTGAGGCTGATGTCGGAGCCCAGGACACATACCTAGACCCTCGTGCAGGTCTCAGGCAACTTTTTTCTGGAAAAGGCCAGATAGAAAATATTTTCTACTTTGCAGGCCACACAGTGTCTATCACAACCACTTGACTTGCTGTTGTAGCAGGAGAGCGGCCACAGACTGCATGAAAAGGAATGGGTGGAACTGGGCCCCAATAAATCTTCATCTATACAAACAAGCAGTAGGTCAGATTTTGCCCCTGAGAGCTGGTGTGCCTACTGCTGTCCTGACTGAAAGGAAAGGGAGGCAAACAAGCATCTGGAATTTTTGGTGACAGCAATCAGAGGTCGCTTGGCCTTCTGTCAAACTCAAAAGGTAGAGTGAGAATTCCCCAAACACAGAAGGGGGCTCAAGGTGTGAGGTGAGGTGGCCACCTGGAGTGTGGGGTCCCAGACACGAGGAAAGGGTTGAGAAGAAGTGAACAACCATGGCAAAACAAAGAGGACTTGCCATTGGCCACAGCAACGTGGATGTCCACTGGGGACTGTGGGGAAGAAAGCCTCCATGGCACGGGCTGAGCCAAGAGTTGGTAACGGAGATCTCCAGAAGAGTTTGGTTGAAAGGGGAGTCAGAGACTGGGCAGGAGCTGAGGAGGGAGTGGGCCGAAGGGCCTGCTTGGTTAAGATGGTAAGTCCCGAAACAAGTTCATGTGGTGATGGGCACAATTTACCACAGGAGGGAAGACTGATGAAGTCCTGGGCTAAACAGCAGGCGCCACTGTGAGCTGAAAAGACAGGCAGTCCTTGTTACAGGTAGAGCTGTCCGAGTTAGAGCTCCATGGGCGGCTGAGGTCACTGGAGCAGAGATGGTTAAGAAGACAGGGAGCCAGGCACCAGGAAGGCTGTCCACACATGCACTATAGTCGCCCGCGAGACGAAGGCACTGGAACCGAGAGACGAAGACTGTGGGCCTGGCACTAATTCTTCAATGGAGAAAGACATTTGGGGTGGGGAGCAAGCCTGCCACAGGGAGTCTGTGGGCTTGGACAGCAGAGCACCACAGCTGTTCTTTCTGTCCCTGAGGTACACGAGAGTGAGACAATCAAGAAGTTTTGCTCTCGAGAGAGCTACTGGGGACTCAGTACAGGTGAAGGCGTGGGGAGGTGGGACTTAACCCCAATGGGGATTTGGGGGCTCAGGAATGGCTTGGGAAAGAGACACTTGAGCGGAGTCTTTTTTTTTTTTGTGAAGTCGAAGTCTCATTCTGTCGCCCAGGCTGGAGTGCAGTGGCACGCTCCCGGCCACCACAGCCTTGACCTGCTGGGCTCAGGCGATCCTTCTGCCTCGGCCTTCCAAGTAGCTGGAACTACAGGCACGTGCCACCACACCTGGCTAATTTTTTGATTTATTGTAGAGACGAGGGCTTGCCAAGTTGCCCAGGCGGGTCTCAAACCCGTGGGCTCAGGCAATCCTCTCACGCTGGCCTCCCATAGTGCTGGGATTATAGGCACAAGCCACTGCACCTGGCCTTGAGCGGAGTCTTAAAGAATAAGCAGGACAAGCCGGGCTCGGTGGCTCAGCCTGTAATCCCGCGCCTTTGGGAGGCTGAGGTGAGTGGACTGCCTGAGCCCGTGGGTTCGAGACCCGCCTGGGCAACTTGGCGAGACCTCATCTCTACAATAAATCAAAAATTAGCTGGGCGTGGTAGCGTGCGCCTGTAGTTTCGGCTGCTTGGAAGGCTGAGGCGGAAGGATCGCCGGAGCCCAGCAGGTCGAGGCTGCGGTGGTCGGGAGCGGCCACTGCACTCCAGTCTGGGCGACAGAGTGAGACTCCAACTCAAAAAGAAAAAAAGAAGAAGCAGGACAAGAAAATGCGATGGGGAGGAAAAGGAGAGAAAAGGGGACTTGGTGGGGGAAACACAAACAAAGGCCAGGAGCACCAGAGAGCATGGCCTTTGAGAGGAACCAGAAGCAGCCCCATGTTGCTGTGGGTACATGTAAGAGAAAAGCAGCAGCAACGAAAGAGATCAGAAGACAGGCGGGGCCATGTGAGGGGCCTTGATGGCATTCGAACGCAGGGGTACCACTTTTGGGTTTAAAGCAAGGCAGTGAGATCTGATGCCAGGGACTGAGTGGGAGGGAGGAGGGTGCAGGAAAGTGCATGAGTTATCGCAGGAGTCCTAGAGAGAGCAAGGAGGGCTTGAACCATGACAGAAGTGGAAGGGGTGAAAGGAGGGCGGGGTGGGAGAACCAGTTAAAAGAACAGTGGGCAGGATTTGGTGGCTCCCTGGATGTGGGCAGTGAAAGGCAGAGCAGGGGCCTCTTGGTTTTCTGGCTTGAGTGAGTGGTGTGGCTATCAATTGCAACAGAGAACAGAGGACATGGCGTCTGACTCTTTAGTCTTCTGATCTACCTACCTTATCTTGGAGGAGGTCTGGGGGTGGTAGGGTGGGCAGCGGGTTAAAAAGAATAGAAGGCAGAAAAGAGGGAAGAAACCTTTCACATTCTTTGCATGCTAAAGTTGGACTAAAATGCACGTACACCCCCCAAGCCTTTTACTAACACGTAGCACAACAAGTTTTATTTCCTTTATACTTCCCTTTAGTGCTCTCTGTCGCCACCTAATGGACTGACTGGCAGAAGAGGCTCAAGAGACAGCAGCCCGGTCCACCCTATGGCCAAAGAACCAAACCTACCCAGGCAGGAAACATAGGACAGCCCCTGGGTGGAAGGGGATCAAAAGAAGCCTGGCTGCTTCTGGAAGATCACTGGGGTCCCCGTCTGGAAGACCAGAGGTTCTTGGAGCTAAAAGAGACATTCATTCCTTAATATTACCTAGCTTAATTTAAGATTATTTTTGGCAGATACATATTGATTTTGACTTCGCTATACTCCCAAAAATCAGGTATAAAATTGAGGACTACTGAGGAACCAATCTGTAGACATCCATGAAACTGGTAGGTGGGACAAAAGTTCTGGGGGACTCGAGCCTAGCTGGACTCAGTTTTTTGTTTTCAGTCGGGGTCTCACTCTGTCGCCCACGCTGGAGTGCAGGGGCACACTCATGGCTATCGCAGCGTCAACCTCCCGGGCTCGGGTGATCCTTCCGCCTCAGCCTTCCAAGTAGCTGGGACTACAGCGTGCGCCACCACGCCACCTAATTTTTTGATTTATGGTAAAGGTGAGGTCTTGCAGAGTTGCCCAGGCTAGTCTTGAATCCCTAGGCTCAGGCAATTCTCTCACCTCCGTCTGCCAAAGTGTTGGAATTACAAGCAGGAGACAACAGCGCCTGGCCCTGAACTCAGTTTTAGGTTCTGGTGTTTAACACACCACCTCTAAGTTGAGGTACTTACTTTATGAATTCAGGAGGGAAAAAAAAAAAATCTCCTTGCGAAAAGTCTTGGCTCTCCAGGGAGCTACCACTCTTGATGCTAACTGCCTGTCTCCCATTGCTCTGACTTGTCTACAAAACTCACTCACTGAACAAGAAATGTAACAAGTGTCACACCAGAAGTGACAAGAAGAGGGGAACATGCAGCAATAGGGTCCTTTACTGTCACATGGGACTGCTTGGAGAGGACACAGGGCCCAGTGCAGAAGAGGAGACAAAAGGACAGAGTTGTCAAAGAGCATGACCTGGTTTAATTTCCAGTGAACAGTTTTTGCTAGTAAAGAGCTTTAAGGAGGAAATGGGTATTTTCACATGCCACAAGAGGCCACTGAGATAAATGCTTGAATCTGGTAAGTTTTCATACAAAGAGTATGGGTGAGGACAAGCCTACCTTGTGAAGTAGGTGGATTCAGTGACTGAGTTCTTGGAGGCTGCTAGATCCTGGGACCAAGCAGAGACAGCAGCTCGTGGGGAACCACTGCATGTGAAGGTGGGGTCGGTGGAGGGACCCCAAGGAAATTTAATTCTAGGAGCTGGCCAGTGGACCAAAAGGGAGGAGGAGAGCATGAATACAAGCTACTCGTTTGGAAAACCTAGCATAGAGATGTGGTCATCTTCAGAGGCAAGGGGTAGAGCTGATAGAAGGCCAAGACAGAAGATACATTAGAGAATATGATGGGGTATTAAACAGCCTTTAAAGGGATGTTTATAGCTTTTTGTAACATGGGTGTATTTGTCTACTCAGGCTATGAAAAAAAAATAGCACAGATCAAGTGATCCAATCAACAGACAATTATTTCTCAGTTCTGGAAGCTAGAAGTCCCAAATCAAGGTGCCAGCAAATTAAGTTCCTGGTGAGGGCCCTCTTCCTGACTTGTAGATGGCCACCTTCTCACTGTGTCCTCACATGGTGGAGAAAGCAAGCTCTCTGGTGTTGCTTCTTATAAGGATACTAATGCCATTCTGAGAGACTCACCTTCCTGATTTCATCTAATCCTAATTACCTCCCCCAGACGCCATCCCCAAATCACACTGGAGGGTACAGCATCAACATATGAATTTTGGGGGACTCAAACATTTAGCCCATAACAATAGTGATGTTTATTATTGTTTCTAAATTTTTTTTTGAGTCGGAGTCTCACTCTGTTGCCCAGGCTGGAGTGCCTGGCTAATTTTTTTATTTATTGTAGCATCGAGGTCTCACCAAGTTGCCAGGGCTGGTCTTGAACCCCTGAGCTCAGGCAACCCTCTTGCCTCGGCCTCCCAAAGTGCTGGGATTACAGGCTTGAGCCACTGCGCCCAGCGTGTTTTTTAATTTTTTGTAGAGATGAGGTCTTGCTATGTTGCCAAGGCTGGTCTCAAACTCCCGGCTTCAAGTGATCCTCCCACCTCGGCCTCCCAAAGTGCTGGGATTACATGTGTGAACCCCTACACCTGGCCTATGTTTTAATGTTAAATAAAAAGGGATGACACAGCACCATGTACACTATGTGATACAAATTAAAACTCAATCAAATTTGTATTGAATGCTACCGAACTGTACACTTAAAAATAGTTAATTAAGATGGCAAGTTTTAGGTGATGTGTACTTTACTACAATTAAAAAATAATTCGAGAAGGCAAGAATGGAGAAAAAAAATCTGTTAACCTAGAAAATGTGGAAAAAATAGAATGTACAAAATAAGATGGCATAAATGAATCTAAATGCTACAGTAATCAAATAGATGTTAAAGGGCAAAACAGACAAAATGGATTCTTAAAAAAATCTAGAAATCTACCTGTTTGCCATTTTCAAGACACAGAAAGGAGAAAAACGAAAAGCTGGGAAAAGATATGCCAAGCAGGGCTATAAAAAAACACAGGCGGAAGCCGGGCTCGGTGGCTCAGCCTGTAATCCCGCGCCTTTGCGAGGCTGAGGTGAGCGGATTGCCTGAGCCCGCGGGTTCGAGACCCGCCTGGGCAGCAAGACCTCATCTCTACAATAAATCAAAAAATCAGCTGGGTGTGGTAGCCCATGCCTGTAATTCCGGCTACTTGGAAGGCTGAGGCAGGAGGATCGCTGGAGCCCAGCAGGTCGAGGCTGCGGTGGCCGGGAGCGGCCACTGCACTCCAGTCTGGGCGACAGAGTGAGACTCCAACTCAAAAAAAAAAAAACAACACAGGAGGTACAGTGCTATTTCTATCAGACAAAGTAAAATTCAAGGCAAAGCATTTTTAAATATAAAGAGGATCACTTGGTAATACTAAAGGGTTCAATTCACCAGGAAGAGAAAACTGTTTCTAAAACTGAAAGTGTGGCCTCAAAATAAATAATAAAATAAAAATTAACAAAGCTCTGTGAAGAAACTGATGTCTATCATCATAGTAGGAGATTTTAACATACATTTCCCAGCAGTTGATAAATCAAGTAGACAAAATGACAGTAAGAAGAGAAAATACTTTCACAACACAATGAACAAGACTGAGGTAGTGAGTATATGCAGAACTCTGCACCCACGCCTGGTGGTGGCACGTTCTGTCTGCTGATGGACAAAGTCATGAAGCACTTCTCAACTGACTGCAAGGACTGGGGTTACAGAGACCAAGTTCTCTGGCCACAATGTCGGTTAGCTTAAAGTTGATTTAAAAAAAAAAAGCAACTAGGAAAAAAAAAAAAAACCCAAAGATACATGCTTAGAAATTTAAAAACACATTTCTAATAATTTGTGGCACAAAGAAAGAATCATACAGGAAATGTAAAAATTCAGAGCTAACGTCAAGCGACATTAGTAATCAGAACTTGCTGAATACAGATGAGGTTGTTCCAGAGGGTTAGCCCTCAATGTTTATATTTGAAAAGAAGGTGGGGAAAAAAAATCAATGCACTAAATTTACAGTTTAAGAAGTCAGACAAATAGAGAATGTGCTCTAAGAACATAGAACAAAATACTAAGAATAAAAGCAGGACTTGATGAACTAGGAAACAGACATAGAGTAAGACAGAACAATCATGCCTACAAGTCTGCTCCTTGGAAGACTAATAAAACTGATGAGCTTCTACCAAGACAAAGAAAAAAGGGAGAAGGTACAAGTAAACAACACTAGGGATGAATAAGGAGACAGAGTCCAGGCTGCTGCCAAGGCTTAAAAAAGAGAATATAACCAACTTCACGCTAGTTAATTAGTACTCAGACAAAATGGACAAATTCCCAGAAAAAATATCACTTACCCCAGTAGCACAGCCTGATGCAGGGAAAATGAAAATAGGGTTAGGTGTGTCTGTTCACACACAGAACACCTCGAAGGACACAGACAAGATCCTGGACACCGCTGTCCCCTGCAGAGGGGCCTGGGTGGCTGTTAGAACAGGGCAACAGGGACACTCAGACCAAGCATCACTCGAGCTTGCACTTCCTGCATGGTGAAGCATGCACATATGTCACTTGTTAACAGTGAATCCAAACGTGCCTGTAGACAAGGAAAGGCCTCACCTGGCTGTGCCGTGGAGGCGGGCCTGGAGTGCGGAGCAGGCAGAGCGTTAGCAAGCTGTGGAGCAGGAGCAGGTATGAACATCAGCTGACGCAGGGTCTTTGCTTTCTTTTTAATCTTGACAAATTTGGTAGGTGCAAAAGGCATCGTTTTTGTTTTCATCTGCATCTCTTTGATTACCACGTAGGCAGAACTCTTTTCCTATCTTCAATGGCCATCTGTATCTCTTCTTTTATGAATTTCCTATTCATATTCTTTGTTCTTTAGTGGTGACTAGTGGTAAGTTAGCAATAAGAACTGCTGCATTCAAGTCTAGACTGAGAAGGAAACTGAAAAATCTGCCCATGTGTACTCACAATATGTGACTACTGAGCAGCCCGGGATGACAGTACCCACTGCCCAGTCAGAGGCATTAAGCCCAGAACGAGTCACTGGATAGTGATCTGTAGTCAAACTGTTACTCCCAAGCCAAACATGTCAGACTTGTCCCTGCCCTTCTGCACATCAAGGGCCCCTTGAGCTGCTATCAGTGCTCCTAAATTACTACCCCATTACCCAAACAACAGAGAGCCAATCAGAAAGCTTAGACCAGGACATTTTCCCAAGTGATTTCCCAATACTTTTGCAACCATCACTTTACATACAATCTCACCGAATACTCAGCAACACACACGAGCAGTATTTAACTGAAGGCAACACTGAGACTCCAGGAGGGAAAGGGACTTGACCGCTGAGTGTAACATCTCAGTACTTTCAGCCAGGTGAATGAGCTGACACTGAATCCCAAGGCTGCATGGCTCAAAAAGCCTAAGCTCATTCACTATACTCTAGGTAAAATCGTGAAAGTTATGTTTTTACCTTGCCCAGACCCTGCACACTGCATCAAGATCCTGGGTTGCAAGCAACAGAAACCAATTCTGGCTAACTTCAGTCACAAAGGAGTTCTTGGGCAGCAGATCTGGAAATGGAGAGAAGACTAGAGAACTAGGCTCAGAAAAGCAGCAGGAACAGAGAGGCTGCACAACTGAAAACACAGCCGAGGTTATACTTAAGGGGAATGTCTGGCTGGGATACCTACTCTGGGCACCACTGCACATCATCACTGGACATCAGTCACTACTGCTGGCTTCCTGGCACAGATGCCACCACCATGACTAATTCCTCATTGTCCCTCAAGAGCCCAAGTCCCTGAGAGCAGAATGGGTTTGGCCAAGTCTAGACCTCATCGCCATCCCCTAGTTTCCAGGGATCAAGGGAGGGAATGTTTGCATCTCCCTGTGGCAGGCGCTGCCAGCTGTCCCCTCCCCATATTCTTTCTGCTTTACTAAGGGGACCCTGCACTCCGCTAAGGAAAGACAGCTCCTGCTCCCCAGCGGACTGTGGGACTACGTACTGGCTAAGGGGACGGTGGCCGAATGCACTCCTGCTCATCATTCTCCTTCATGCCTGCTCTTGCCCTACTGACTGTAGGTGGAGCACACCTCCCACCCACTGGCTCTGGGCTTGCTCACGTGTTGATGGGATGGGGGAGGAAGAGGCTTTAAGAAGCTTCTGTGTCTCTGCTCACTCCTCTTGGACTCCTGACCTCCGCCTACGAAGAGACTTCCCCTGGCAGCTGCTTCTCCCTCCTGGGTCCTGGAACGACAGGCTTGAGAACAGATCTGAATCCCACCTTGCAGCTGACCCAGACCCATGAGAGAGAAATAAACGATTGCTGTTGCAGCCACTGAGCTGCTGGGGCTGTTTGTTCCTTAGTAAAAGATGATGGATGTGGAGATGGAAATGGAAATTACTGACTGGGCCTGCAGGCGGAGATGTCAAGTGCCCTTTTGTCCCTCCCCATGTCTTCCTTCTTTCTATCTGGACAGGCGGATGCAATGGCCAGAGCTGCAACTGCCATCCTGCGACCATGAGACAACCTTGAGAATGAAAGTCACCCACTGAGGGGCCCTGGATCCTGGACCCTTACAGAGCTCCTGCAGTGACCATGGACAGCCTGCCTCCGGACCTCATGACACGTGAGAGAAAAATACACCACAAGCCCCCAATCTGTCGTTAGGCTTCCTTAAGTAGAAAGCTAGGGCCCACCTACCTCTTATCCAAGATATACACAATGGGGGATTCTTTTAACACAAAAAAGGTATCAAGATGGTCCGAAGTCAAAAAAGCAACAAAATGTTCATGATACACCATATGTGAGGTTTACTTTCTACACTGCTTTTTCACCAAGTTATCATAATCACTATAAACTCAGGGCACTGAAAAATGACAAAATAGATTCTGAGATTCTTTCTTCCTATTTCTGTTAACTAAAAAAGCAGCCTTTGGATTGTTTATAAGTGAATTCAAGAGACAAAAATAAACCCAGATAATTCAGAATGTACTAAGTACAATACATATGCCTTCTATGTGATAAGCTCCCAGCATTATTTATTCAAAGAAAACCTGCCTCATTTCAAAAATATAAAAAACTTAAAAAACAAAACAATTATACAACACACCACCTTCTACAAAACCAGATTCCTTTCCTTCCCTTTATAACCTGATCAGAACAAAAACAAAACATTGTTTGAATGCTGAAACCCAGAAAGTTTAATCAGCCAGAGCACAGAAAATGCTCTCCCAAAGGACAGCCACTTAGAAGTGAAACAAGCAGCCTAAGCCTACTGTGTGAACCTGGGCATTGGGCACAGGTGACAGGCATACTTAAATGTCAATGACCAGATTCTGGGTGAGTAAGCCCAGAAACTGCTCCTTCCCACTCCCTCGGAGACCCAGGAGGGGCCAGTTTCTGGGTGCTTCTGACATGCTGAGGGCTATCCTACACAGGGGAAGGCCAGAGGAGTCACACGTGGTTCTGCGCTCAAGACACTCCTAGCATGAGGGGAAAAGCAATGTGCCAGAAAGCTACTGTCCTTTCTGGCTACAAGGGCTACAAAAGATGTCTGCAGGGGTTAGTGAGGGCCCACAGGGGTGGTGGCCAAGTCCTTCAGGTCTGGGAGCTGAAGTGGGTAGTGGCAGCCTCTTCTCAAGAATCAGTTCCTAAGGTTCCATCCAGTCAGGTGGAAAACCACAGAGGCCGTTCTCATGGGTACTTTAAGCAGCACATCTGTTGGCAAAACACAAATGTTGTTACACAAATACGAAGCCACAGATTGCAAAGGCACCTGACAGCCTTTAACATTCATTTTTTCTGTTTTGCAAAGCTGCATTGGGAAACTGTGCTGTTAAATTATATACTCATAAAGGAAGTATTCTTAAAAAGAGGAGGAAATGTGTGGAGCTGTTTAGACTCATTGATTTGCTCCGCGCTTTCAGATAACTGCAACCCCTCAAAAGTGACGTCAGACTCTACATCTGCCCTTTATGCATACCTTCTAACCCATGACTGCAAGTCTGATGAGCCCAACAACAATGTCCTGTTAGCCACGCAGAAGCTGATGAGCCCACAACAGAGCAGACTGCATTCTATATTGTCCTTCTTCTAAGACAAAACCTTAGGGTAGGGTCCCACCACAGAACTGATTCATTCATTCAATAAAGACGCGTGATTCTAGGCACTGGGGATATGGCAAGAAGAGGCAAAGAAACCCCTCTGCTCTCATGGGGCGAAGAGGGAAGAGGGCAAGAGCAGGAACAAAATCAACCAGTAAAACAGTTCGTGGCAGATGGCGACAAGCGCTAGGCTAGGCAGGGGGAAACTGGTGGTGTGGGGGTAGGCTCTGACTTACAGGGGTGTGGTCAAGGTCATATTGGGAAGGCGACACCGGAGAGACAAGCAGCAGACCACAAAGGGAGGCATGTGACACCTGGGACAGAGGGCAGAGTCGGGGTCAAAGCCATACACAGGGGTGTACTTTAGAGGGTCCAGGGAGGGACAAGGAGGCCAGTGAGGCTGCAGTGGATGAGTGACAAGAGCAAGACAGGTGATCATGTAGGGCCTTGCAGGCTGCTGTAAGGACTTGGGCTATGACTCTGAGTGACAGGGAACCCACCAGAGGGTTCCGAAGAGCACCATGATCTAGCCTGCATGTTGCAGGACTGAGCAGAGAACCAGGGGGCAAGGGCGGAGGCAGGGAGGCAGGATGCTTGGACCAGGACAAGCAGTGGAGGTGGAGAAAACCAGTCAGACTCCACACTGATTCTTGGCAGGTAGAGTGTGTGGTATTTGTGAATGAGTTCAGGAATGGATAGCTAGCACCAGGTCTCCGGCCTGAGAAGCAGGGAGATAGAGTTGCTGTTTACTAGAAAGGAGAAGACCAGAGAAAGAGAAGGTGTAGGGAGGATCAGGCGTTCCAGTGAGCCAGCCAGCCTGGAGACATAAATGTGGGGGCCATTGGCTTACAAATGGGATGGGAAGTCATGAGGCTGGTCCAAGTCACTTCAGGAGGGAGAGTGGGGAAGAGCAGTGTGAGCTGTGGCCCTCCACCACCGTGTGGGGAGCAGAGGAAGACCGGAGTAGACATCCACACACTAACCCAGGACTTCCGGAGGAGCCATGGATGCCAGGAACTGTTCTAGGAGCCTGGACTACATCTGTGAATCAAATGAATAAACCTGCCCTGTACAGCTTCTATTTCAGTGGGGGTGACAATCAAGATAAGCACAGTCAGTGACATATTCAGTTAGAAAGGGACAAAAGCTGTGGCTTGCAGGACAGCCAGGGCGGGCGCCACTGAGACTCATGGGAGGGAAGGGACTGACTCATGTGGGTCTTGGGGTCAACTGACGCTGATGGGTCCAGGCAGAGGAGAAGTGACAATCAGCCCCCAGACAAAACACAAAGGTCATCACTGGAGACTTTTCACAGAGCAGCTTAGCAGAGCTGTGGCAGCAAGGACCAACTGAAGAGGGTTTAAGAGAGCGTGGAGAGAGGGACTGGAGACTTGCTAGTAAAGGGAATTGGAGAGCTAGAAGGGTGGTGGGGTTGGGAGCGGCTTCTGTCAAGGTGGGAGAAGTAGCAACAGGTGCCTGGGGTGAGAGGAAGGACCCAGCTGTGGGGAGGAATCTCTGCTGTGGGAGTGTGGTGGAGGACTGGGGAGATGCCTTGGCACAAGAGCAAGGGCCTGGGCAGGGGCTCCCTGACAGTAGGAGGAAGGCAGAGTGAGGAGCAGATGCTGGCCAGTAGACATGCTCGTCAGGCCACATCCGTGTTCTCTGGGAACTAAGAACTGAGGTATCAGTTGTGAGGAGGTATGACCACTTATGATAAGGGCAGAAGGGGCAGGGACAGCTGGGCAGCATGAGGTTTACCTGGGGTGGACATGAACTTAAAAGGGGACCAATCAGCCAGGCTCGGTGGCTCAGCCTGTAATCCCGCACCTTTGGGAGGCTGAGGTGAGTGGATTGCCAGAGCCCGCGGGTTCGAGACCCGCCTGGACAGGCGAGACCTCATCTCTACAATAAATCAAAAACAAAAATTAGCCGGACATGGTAGCACGCGCCTGTAATTCTGGCTACTCGGAAGGCTGAGGCGGAAGGATCGCCAGAGCCCAGCAGGTCGAGGCTGCGGTGGCCGGGAGCAGCCACTGCACTCCAGTCCGGGCGACAGAGTGAGACTCCAACTCAAAAAAAAAAAAAAAAAAAAAAGGGCCAATCAGGGAGTCACATTTGGCTTCACGCTAGAGCAGGCACAGGTTGAACTTCACCAGGGTTGGAGCTTTGCCAACTGAGTAAACCAAAGCAAGAAAGCGGTGAGGCTGCTGAGGTGGCATGGCAAGGAGTGACAATGACAGGTCATAGCACTGAAGCTGGAAAGGAGACAAGTAAGGATCCAAGGGAGGCCAGGCCCAAGAAAAGATGGAACCACCAATGGATTCTCAGTGTCAGCCTGAGAGGGCAAAGGACTACTAGAGTTGGGTGCCAGAAGCAGTGACAGAAGTACAGGAGGATCTCTGCTTTTGCAGATGACAAAAACAATAAAATGATTATGGCTACATTCTCTGCTACCAGCACTAGCCACCGTACAGGTTGTTTGACTTTGAGAAAGAAGAAAGATGTGGCTAGCCTTCAGAGCAGACGCATCTTGAAAAAATTGTCTTTAAGAACATACTCATAAGTACTTTCACTTTTTTTTTTTTTTTTTTTTTTGAGTTGGAGTCTCTTCTGTGGCCCAGGCTGGAGTGCAGTGGCACGCTCATGGTCATCACAGCCTCGACCTGCAGGGCTCTGGTGATCCTTCTGTTTCAGCCTTCTAAGAGGCTGGAATTCCAAGCTTTTTCTTGGGCCTGGCCTCCCTTGGATCCTTACTTATATCCTTTCCAGCTTCAATGCTATGGCCTGTCACTGTCACTCCTTGGCATGCCACCTCAGCAGCCTCACCGCTTTCTTGCTTTGGTATACTCAGCTGGAATTATAGGACCACACATTGTGGTCATGCCCTATGGAGTTAGGACTGACTGCCACTGCCATTTATTATAGCCTAGCGTCCTGTGAAAACAACTGTTTTGAGGGAACTTCTGGTCCTTCCATCCTGAAGATGGCTCAATGGTGACCCCAGATAGTTACGTGCATGTGTTAATCCCCAGGCCCTGTGAATGCGACCTTACTTGGAAGGAGGCTCTCTGCTGATTTAATGAAGTAAAGGATCACGAGATGAGATCAGCCTGGATTGAGGGTGGTCCCGCCCTAATCCAATGATAGGCATCCAGAAAAGAAGACAGGGACACAAAGGAGAAGGCACTGTGAAGACAAGCAGAGGACGGAGCAACGTGACCACAGGCCCAGGAGAATCTAGGCTTGCCAGGCAGCCACCAGAAGCTGGGAGAAGCAAGAAAGGATCCCATGCTGAAGGCTCCGAAGGGTGTAGGAGTGGGGCCCTGCAACATCTTGGCTTGAGTTCTCTGGCCTCTAGCACCGTGCCCTTGCTGTAAGTCACCCAGTTAGGGACACTGTTCTGATGACCCCGTAAACATCATTTTTTCCTTGAGCTCACCAGACTTCTGAGCTTTAACAAAGGGTCTGTGTGGCTTTTATCCTCCCTGTCTTGACGAAGAGGAAGAGTCTGCCCAAAGCTCATCCTCCTGTGGCCACTCTGGATGCTACCTCCCCTCTCCATGCAAGGACTCTGCAGCTCCAGGTCCCTATCTCCTCCTTGTGCTCCCCTCGCCACTGGGCTCATTCCAGAAGGGTGCAAGTGGTGCCCTCATATCCACCCGCCTCATCTCCCTCCACCCCACCCCTACTTTTCTGGTCTCCATCACAGGAAGGCCTCTTGAGAGTGTTGTCTGCATCCAATCTCCACTCCCTCACCTTGCGCTCACCACCCACCCCAATCGGGCTTCTGTTCGTCTTACCTCCAGCTCAGCTCGCCATGTGACAGGTAGGGCTGCTAGTTTGTAATGTAAATGGGTTGTGTTAGTCCTGCTTAAAGTCCTTCACTAGAGGATGACCAATTGTGTACGTACATTTGCCACCTGGCCCTTCAAACCTCAAAGAAATCAGAAGTACTTCTAACAGAGACAATAGGGGACTCATGGACGGATGTGCTTAGTAAATTTCTAGATGCTGAAGTAGGCAGGAATGTGTTACCTAGTTTATCAAAGTAGAGTATACTATAACGGCACTACAAAGGTGATGGGAGCCCGAGTACCTGTCAGAATCCCACAGAAGCTCTTAGACCAGACCAGATGTGGGGCAAGTAGTGCTCTCATCTGCACATAAATCACGTGTGTGTGTGGGGGGGGTAGGGGGACCTGTTGACTCCAGATCCTGATCCAGAAGGTTCAAGGCATGACACCTCCAGCAAGTGCCCCGGTGAGGCTGATGCCACTGGGGCTGCTCAGCGAGCACACTTGGAGTGGCAAGGTACCACTTCCTTCCTCGGGCAAGAAATCAAAGGGGCTTTTCTAAATAAACGTCTAGAACTTTCCCTTCCTTCCCACCCAAGGCTCCTGACATGGCTGGTGGCAGCGCAGGTGAGGCCCACCTCTTCCTGGCCTCGGAGGGTCCATCTTGTGAGGGGTATCTGCCTTCTGCTTTCCCCTGAAGCCAAGTCCTTCTGTCAACCCGCCCTGTCCCCCACAGAACTCCTTCTCCAAGCCCTCCTCCCATGACAGACCCCGCAGCAGACTCCACCACGGCAGAGCAGTGTGCCAGCTACCCAGGACTCCCTCCCCAGGCCCGGCGGCTCTCCAGGGCTGGGGACGAGAACCAGCACTGTGGAAGAGAGACCGATTCTGTCCCTAGAGGAAACAGATAATATTCTCAGAGAAATTCTAGAAGATAATATAGCCATTAAATCCGAACAGAAACACCCATAAACAAGGAAGAATCAGACAGTAAAAGAGTTCAGAGATTAAAAACGGGGTAACTACAGATACCAAACAACACATGCACAAGGTTTTTCAGTGTGTCATTGTTTACGATAAGAAAAGGCTGAGAAAACTTGAATGTCCTTCCACAGGGAACTGTTTGACTAAAGCATGGTCCATCTATATGATGGAGACTACGTGATGGAAACAAAAGAATGAAGAAGGAAGAGCTCCACACAGCTATCAAAAAAGAGGCTCTTGATGCTGACAGAAGCACTCCCTAGGATGGATTAAGGGACAGTAAACCAGGACCAAGACGTGAGACAGCACAGCCAGCAAGCCCACTTGCTGTGTAATAAAGGAGAAATAAGAATACACAGGTTTATGCACTTGTCTCTGCAGAAAGAACCACTAGAAAGACGACCAAGACACTCATAAAAATGGTCACCTATGAGGGATGAGGGGAAGCAGAGCTAAGGCAATGGAGATGGAACTGCTTCTTACAGGGAACCTTTTTTATTTCTTAAATTCAAGCCTGTTTTACTAGATTGAACAGATATCAAGTTGCATTTCAAGAAATATAATCAGAACAAACAAAACATAAAAAGGAATTCTAAAAACCATACATGTTGTTTATGTGTACACACAGGCAATTAATAAAAATAATCATTATTACACTCATAACTTTCTGTTATTCCACAATTAACTAAACAAAAGTTGAGGGAAGTAGTAATCTCCCACATCAGATTAGGCTTGACTTTTGAATCAATGAAATACTTTACATGGTACAAAAATAAAGAGGGAAAGCAAACCATAAATTTAAAAACAAACAGATCTCACTGTATATCAAATAAATAACCACATGAGAAAAATTATTCCAAGTAGCTTCTCCCAACACATTATAGAGAAAAATCTCAAACATATAGAAAACATGGTACAAAGAACACCACATACATACTCATCACCTAGGTTCTCCATCGTTAACATCATGCATCTATCCATCGAGCAACTTACATGTATTTAAAAGTTCACACAGCAGCACATGTCATCCCTAGACACTTCTGCATGCATATCATTAACTAGAGTTAAAAATTTTACTTTCATTTTTAAGGTAAAATTTACATCCAGAGAAATGCACAAATCTTTTTTGTGTTTGTTTTTTTTTGAGTCAGAGTCTTGCTCTGAGGCTCAGGCTAAAGTACGGTGGCATGATCTTGGCTCATGGCAGCCTCGACCTTCTGGGCTCAGGTGACCCTTCCACCTCAGTCTCCCAAGTAGCTGAGACTACAGATGCGCACCATCATACCCAGCCAATTTTTTGTAGAGATGAGGTCTTGCCATATTTATATTGTCCAGGCTGGTCTCGAACTCCTGGGCTCAAGCAATCCTCCTGCCTTGGCCTCCCAAAGTGCTAGAATTATAGGGCCACCACACCTAGCCAGGAATGCACAAACCTTAAGTGTACCATCTGCTGAGTTTTGTCAAGAGCATGCAACTATGTAACCCAAACCCATAAAAAGACAGAAGACATCACCATAGCCACGAAAAGCTCCCTGGCATCCCTTTCCAGTCAGCCCCCCCACATTCCCAACAACACTGGTGTTGTCAATTTTCAGTTTGGGCCATTCCAGTGGGGGTGTAGTGGCATTTCACTGTGGTTGTAATTTGCATTTCTCTGATGACCAATGTTGAACACTTTTTCATGGGTATACTTACTCGTCATCATTACATGCTTTCCTTTGTGAAGTATCCTTTAAAATATTTTCCCCTTTTAAAAATTAAGCTGGGCAACTCCCTCAAGTCCCCTTCCACTGTGGGAGCTTTTCTGTGCTCTCAATAAATCCTGCTTTCTAATAAAAATAAATAAAAATTAAGCTATCTTTTTATCATTGAGTTGTAGTTCTTTATGTATTCTGAATACAAGTCCTTTGTCAGATATATGACTTTCTATTTTTTTCTGTAACTGGTCTCAACTATTTTCTTTGTGACTTGTCTTTTTGTTTTCTTTCTTTCCTTTTTTTTTTTTTTTTAAAAGAGACGGGGTCTCGCTCTGTCACCCAGGCTGTAGTGCAGTGGTGTATCATAGTTCACAGAAGCCTCAAACTCCCGGGCTCAAGCCATCATTCCACCTTAGCCTCTGGAGTTGCTGGGACTATAGGCATGAACCACTGTGCTCAGCTACTACTACTAATATTGGCATTATAATTTTGTAATCTTATGTGTATTATGAAATAAAGCAAATAAGTAACTATGCTAATTTATTAACAATCAACATTGTCAATGTAAGGAAAAAATATATATAGTTCAAGAAGAACCTGTAATATTAAATTGCCATCGATCGTTATTTATTCATGACTTTAGAAAAAATTCAATACATTTTCTAGCTCTGACCACTGAAAGTGCCTAGCTGTAATGTTACTTCACTAAGAATGAGCACATGTAGCACTCACATCTTGTATTCCAAATACCATTCCTACTAAAGGAACCAGAGCTCCTTGGAACCAGTTCTGGGACAGGAAAAGCACATTTGGGATGGAATATCTTGTGCCAGAAAACAAGTAATCACTCAAAGACTAATTAATGAGAGTGTGCCAAGAGAACACAGGCACCAGCATGAAGGGACTCTCACTGA
The DNA here is from genome assembly GCA_027257055.1 of Cephalopachus bancanus. Taxonomy (NCBI): domain Eukaryota; kingdom Metazoa; phylum Chordata; class Mammalia; order Primates; family Tarsiidae; genus Cephalopachus; species Cephalopachus bancanus. Next base: position 67,643 of record JAPVLO010001094.1, on the reverse strand, counting down.
CCAAATTTGGAATAATTTGATCACAAAAGAATAATGACTATAGCTGAATTGTAAAACATTTAATAAATAAAAATCAGAGTCCACACTGACGCAAAAGAGAAAACACAGCAGCAAATATTTTGCGACCATTTGAGGTGAATACTACACCAATGCCTTACTCTGAAATTTAGTAATTAAAGGTAAGGATTCAGTATCTAAACTATCTTTTTAGGAGATAGTGTTCCTCCTTACTTGATGAGAGAAAATGCTCTACAGAGGGATGCCAATGTTAAATGGAGAAGAGATGACAGAATTAGAAAAACCATCCTTTTTCAACCTCCACTGTAACAACAGATTCAGGCAAGGACCATCAATGAACGTTAAAACCACGTAGATGGCTGTTGGGCAACAGGCTATTTGTATGGTGCCAAAGTAACACATTGCGGGTTATTTATCAATTACAACAGGAAAACGGTACATCTAAGACGGGGAGATTTGGCAGTCACCTCCTTCTTTAACCAAGTAGTAAAACGCAGCATCACAAACCACAGGGTGGCCAGCCATTAAGTGCCTCCTGAACTGACGTTATATGAGGTACACAGTATCGTCTATGAAATATTCTTGCCCCAAATGTTTATTTATTAATTTTTTTGAGTTGGAGTTTCACTCTGTCGTCCAGGCTGGAGTTCAGTGGCATGCTCACACCTACCGCAGCCTTGACCTACTGGGCTCAGGTAATCCTTCCACCTCAGTCTCTCAAGTAGCTGGAACCACAGGCATGTGCTACCACGCCCAGCTAATTTTTTTTTATTATTGTAGAGATTAAATTGTCCAGGCTGGTCTTGAACCCCTGGGTTCAGACAAACCCCTTACCTCCGCCTCCCAAAGCACTGGAATTACAGGTGTGAGCCACCACACCTGGCTCAAAATGTCTAACCTAAACAAGCCTGCGGACCTAACTTCTCATTTATAATAATACATTATATATCACATGAAAAGAGAGACATCTAAAATGTGGGCCAGCCAGGCATGGTGGTGTATGCCAGTAGTCTCACTATTTGGGAGGTTGAGGTGGAGGTGGAAGGACCACTTAAGCACAGGAGTTCAAGGCCAGTTTGGGCAATATAGGGAGACTCTGTCTCTCAAAAGGATATACTGTACACATATCTTAAAGACAGTTGGGTTGATTATTTCAAAAGTCAATGTTACAGGTGAAGTGGAGGTAGGGAGGCTGTTCTTGTTAGGAGACAAAGGAGGCATATTCTAATGCAATGTATAAATCTTAACTGCTTTGTAGCTGCCCCCCAAACAGCTAAAAGAAACATTTGGGGAAAATGTGAATTTAGAGTGGGTGTCTGATCGCATTAGAGAATTATTGCCAATTTTTAAAGATGTGACCAGGACATTCTGCTTATATTAGAAAATACCATTATTTTTAGGAGACGTATGTATGCTGAAGTACTTAGGAGAGAAATGTCATGATGTCTGCGAATTCCTTTCAAGTGTTCGGCAAAATGGTATAAAAACGCACCCTTATCTATATAGACCAGGCAAATTTGCCAAAATGTCAAAACTGTTAAAACTAGGCAGTGGACACACAACACAGGCTTCACAGTAAGTTAGAGAAAATGGTTTGGCTGAAATGATGAATTTAACAGAAGAGATAAAAATAAAATCAAGGCGATCTTCCAAGATTCAGAGCGAAAAACCCCCAATAAATGGAGAACATGAGAGAAGACAGAGACAGAGGACCAATATAGGACGTCCAAAATTAAGCAGCGGTTCCCAAAGAGAAAATTCAAAGATGAAGGTCAGTAAATTTTTTTTTGAGTTGGAGTCTTACTCTGTCACCCAGGCTGAGGTGCAGTGGCACACTCACGGCCACTCCAGCGTGTCGACCTGCTGGGCTCCAGCGATCCTTCAGCCTCAGCCTTCCAAGTAGCTGGAATTACAGGGGCGCGCTACCACACCTGGCTAATTTTTTTTTTTTTTTTTGTAGAGATGAGGTCTCATCATGTTGCCTAGGCTGGTCTCGAACCCTTGGGCTCAGGCAATCCTCTCGCCTCGGCTTCCCAAAGCGCTGGGATTACAGGCTGAGCCACTGAGCCTGGCCTTGTAATTTTTTTTAAAGCCTATAGCAAGGCCAGGCACAGTGGCTCACGCCTATAATCCCAGCACTTTGGGAGGCTGAGGTGAGAGGAATGCCTGAGCCCATGGGTTCGAGACTGGCCTGGCCAACTTGGCAAGACCTCATCTCTACAATAAATCAAAAAATTAGCTGGGCGTTGTGGTGCGTGCCTGTAGTTCCAGTTACTTGGAAAGCTGAGGTGGAAGGATCACCTGAGCCCAGCAGGTCGAGGCTGCGGTGGCCATGAGTGTGCCACTGTACTCTAGCCTGGGCGACAGAGTGAGACTCCAACTCAAAAAAAAAAAAAAAAAAAAAGCCTGCAGCACCCAGTAATTTTTTTTTAGTATAAAAGAGTTGATGCCGGGCTCGGTGGCTCAGCCTGTAATCCCACGCCTTTGGGAGGCTGAGGTGAGTGAATTGCCTGAGCCCGCGGGTTCGAGATCCGCCTGGGCAGGCGAGACCTCATCTCTACAATAAAATAAAAAATTAGCCGGGCGTGGTAGCGCGCGCCTGTAATTCCGGCTACACGGAAGGCTGAGGCGGAAGGATCGCCGGAGCCCAGCAGGTCGAGGCCGCGGTGGCCGGGAGCGGCCACTGCACTCCAGTCTGGGCAACAGAGTGAGACTCCGACTCAAAAAAAAAAAAGAGTTGACAATAGACACAAGTATTCTGATTGAAATGACCCCAGCACAATGAATGAAAAAGACACAGCTTTAGACACATTCTCATGAAATTTCAAGACACTTAAAAAAACCCAAAAGTATCTCTTGGGGAAGGAAAGACAAAGGCCACCTTCTAAAAAACCGTCATCAGACTGGCATCAGGCATTTGTTTCCTTTGTAACTCTGCATACTTAGAAGACAATAGGAAAAATGCCTCCAAAGTTAGGAAGGAAAATGATTTCCAACTTGGAATCCTATATGCAGCCAATCAAGTATAAGAGCAGTAGGAAAGGCATTTCAGAAATGCAATGACTCAGAAGATCGATTTGTTATGATTTTGGCTACAAGTAATAGAAAAAGTCTTCCCTGAATGTACCATCAAAACCGTCCCTTCAGTCTGAGTGGACCAGCTTGGATCATACATCCACCTGTGACCAATTACAGGTTCCAAGGGAATGCAATGTGTGGAATGACTTAAGGATCCTTTCTGAGGTTGGGAATCAGGTAGAAAGGTGAATAATATCAGGATCCCATTAGGAGTGGGGAAAGAGGAAATGGATACGGAGTAAGTAACAATGGTATCCACTACAGTTTACTCCCTCATGCATCCTATTTTAGTAAGTTATTTAAGGATGCAGTCCAGAGAATAAAGGAGTAAACCAAGGACAAGGAAGATATGGGTTCTGGGACACAGAGGCTCCAATCCAGGAGCTCAATAGAGGGAAGATCCATATGGTAGCTTTGTGCAACCTTGAAGAGCAAACACTTGTCCAGATTGTAGGAGGAGAACAGAGAACTCCTAGGGGAAGGCCTTTGGAGAGACAAAGCAGAATTGTAGGAAATAAACAGTACTACTAAGGGGATTTTACAAAAATATCAAAGAAAAAAGAAGCACAAACACAAACAGTGGGAAAAACAAAGAGCTATAAAAGAAAGCCAACGTTTGAATATGAAGCAGATTAAATCCTGGCAAGAATTTTAAGCAAGCGATGAAATCTAAGAAAAGAGCATCATTTGACCTCAACTGGTCATTCTCCTTTGAGCAGTACAGACCTACAAAGAAGGAAGTGTAATCCTAGCATTCATTACTTGGCCTCACCAGAACAGTATTCACATGTGTAATGTAAATAATGCTGACGGATTTTCAATCTTAGAATTAACCTACGACTTGGCTGTGGTTGCAGGGCAGAACACAAATGTTAACAATTATAAGAACGGATATGGTAAAGTGTAGCTTTTAAGAGGCAGAAGTCGGGGAGGGAAAGTGGAAGGAAAAGTAGGTACTAATAGCCTCATCTTATACAGAAGGGAACTGCCATGTGGACTAAAATTGATGGAACAAGAAACACTTTAAAGTTACAGAGAAATGTGAGTATGAATCTCAACATGAGGAAGTAATGTAAGCTAAGCCATCTCTTTCACTGCAGGGAGTTAATATAATTCCCTAAAGTTGGTAAATCAAGAAAGATGTATAAGCATATGATTTAATTTTGAAAGCAATCATCAAAAGAACTAAAAGCAGACATGGTTAGAAGCTAACATCTCTGGGTTAGGGAATAGGACAGGGAAGGGGTAGACTGTTGTTTTTTCTTTTCTTTTCTTTTCTGAGTTGGAGTCTCACTCCGTTGCCCAGGTTGGAGTGCAGTGGCCTGCTCACGCCCACCCTGGCGTCAACCTGCTGGGCTCAGGCAATCCTTCCATCCACCTCAGCCTTCCAAGTAGTTGGAAGTACAGGCATGTGCTACCACGCCCAGTTAATTTTTTGACTTATTGTAGAGATGAGATCTTGCCAAGTTGCCCAGGGTGTTCTTGAACCTGTGGATTCAGGCAATCCCCTCACCTCGGCCTCCCAAAGTGCTGGGATTACAGGCTTGAGCCACGGCACTCAGCCAGGTACTTGTTTTCACCATAACCTTTTTGGTTGTATCTAATTTGTTACTGAGTGGCTGTAATATTTCCATAAAAATTCAAAACCCCAACAACTTTACCCTTCAAGTTTTCTACTGCTCTGATGTTAATGCCCCAAGTCCTGTATGATCCAGCCCCTGCCACTCTCCCCCACTCCCCTCTCTGTTCCTGCCACACAGGGTTAAACTCCTGCGAGACTGAGCCTTTACACATGCTCTTCTCTGTCTGGAAAGTTCTCTTCCACTCTGTGTGCCTGTCCACTTCTGTTCAACCCTAAGTTACCAGCTTCAGCGATGCCTTCTTAGGGAAGGCTTCCTTAACCCTTCCAAGGCTGAGCTGTTCTCCCATTATGCAGTTATGTGTGGCTTAATGACGAGGATATGTGCTGAGAAATGTGTCATTAGGCAATTTCGTTGTTGTGTGACATCCCAGAGTGTGCTCACACAAACCTAGATGGTAGAGCCTACTATATACCCAGGCTATCTGGTGTGGTCTATTGCTCCTGGGCTACAAACTTGTGCAGCATGTTACCAGCCTAAATACTGTAGGCGACTGTGACACAGTGGCAGGTATCTGTGTGTCTCAACACATCTAAACAGAGAAAAGGTAGAGCAACAATATGGCATTCAATCTTAATGGGATCCCTGTCGTACAGGTGCTCTGCCGTTGACAGAAACTTCGATAGGATCACAGTGAGACCCACTCCCATATTTGTCCTTCTGAGCACTTAAGTACTTGAGCAATTATTTAAAGTATGTCTCTGCCATCAAACGTGAGCTCCATGAGGAAAGGTACGAAATCTGTCTAGGTCACCCTACCCTCTGCTTAACATAGGGTCTGGGGTACTGGAGACCCTTTCCTCTGCTCAGGAGTGAACACACAATAGCCTGATGCACTGTACATCCTTCAGCATGGAGCAGAAAAGGAACTCAGTACTTAAACTAAACTGCACTAGCCAGATGAAAAAGAAACTAAGTGTGGAATAATGCCATCCTTTAGAATTGAGTGTCACTATAATAATGAACAGTCCTATGAAACATGTAGTGTTTCACAAGGATGTCAGTGAAGAAGCTGCTCAATATGCCATCCAAAGTCCTATTGCACCCAGCTGAAAGGTGTTGTATGTGTGGCTTGAACTGGGCTAAGTGGCAGTGGAGATGGTGAGAAGTGGTTGACTTCGCAGGATTTGTTGATGGATCGGGAACATTGAGGAAAAAAAAGCAGAATCAAGGATGACTCCTAGAATTTTGGATTGAGTAACTGGGTGGATGTTGATGTTATTTACTGAAACGGAGAAAATAGGAGGAGGAAGCGGCTTGAAGAGGAAAAAAATCAGGAGTTTTGTTTGGGACTTGTTAAATTTGAGATGCATATGAGTAACTCAAGTGGATGCTAAAGAGGCCATCACATGTGGGGCTCAAGAGAGAGGCTTGAGACAGAATCAGAGTTTGGAGCCATCAGTATGCAGACCTACTATCATTCAGAGTGACAAAAATGCAGAAACAATGGAACTGTCCCCTCATTAAGTCAAGGCATAGCTATACAATGAAATGTTAAGTGATCACTAAAAATGATGGTACAAAAACATTATCCAGACGTTACCTATCGGTAGATGGCAGATTTATGAACAATTTTTACTTTTCCTCTTCCTATATTTTCTGAAAAAATGTTTCCATAGAACACATATTACTTTTATAATAAGAAAATACAATTATATTATTTTCATTTTAGGGAAAAGTGAAACTATAAATCTATTTTTACTGACATGAATATATATTGACAACATACTGTTGAGGAAAGAAGACAAGTTACAATAACATATTATATGATCCCTCTAAAACAGTATGTGTGCAAGCACACAGATAAGACTCTAGAAGGATGTTTAAAATGCCAACAGCAAAAGTAACTTTTAGGCTATTATTACCTACCAAGAAATTTATGAGGTATTCAGTAGTGTTAAACAGTTGCATGGTTTCTACAAAACACTAAGTATGCTCATAAATATTTGATATAATAAGATGAACTAAGCTTTAAATGTCCTGTCTCCTTTTACTGTACCTGTGCTTCCCTCCACTAACTGACTAGTCAAGAGTTGGCTGGTCTTGCTTGTTTGTTTTTTGAGTGGAGTCTCACTCTGTTGCCCAGGCTGGAGTGCAGTGGCATGCTCATAGCCACTGCAGCCTTGACCTGCTGGACTCAGGCGATCCTTCTGTCTCAGCCTTCCAAGTAGCTGGAACTACAGGTGTGTGCCAAATATGCCCAGCTAATTTTCTGATTTACTGTAGAGACGAGGTCTTGCCATGTTGCCCAGGTCTTGAACCCGTGAACCCAGGCAATCCTCTTGCCTCCATCACCCAAAGTGCTGAGATTACAGGCATGAGCCACTGTGCCCGGCTTGTTTTTTATTTTTATTTTTTAAACTTTTAAATTATTTATTTTAAAGACGTGGGGTACAATTCAGGGTTACGTATACAAATGTTCATTATGCAGGTACCCTTGTTGATGAGGTGTGCCGCCCTCTCCCCTGGCAGTCTCCCTCAATTGCCAATCCCACCCCCCGTTTTTTATTTTTAAATTTTATTTATTTACTTAGAGTCTGGCTCTGTCACCCAGGTTGGAGTACAATGGCATGATCACAGCTCACTGCAGTCTCATACTCCTGGCCTCAAAGGATCCCCCCACATCAACTCCCCTAGTAGCTGGGACTACAGGTTCATGCTACCATGCCCAGCTAATTTTTTTATTTTTTTGTAGAGATTGGGGGGGGGTCTCGCTATGTTGCCCAGGCTGGTCTTGAACTCCTGAGCTCAAGCAATTCTCCCGCCTCAGTCTTCCAAAGTGCTGGGATTACAAGCATGAGCCACAGCACCCATCCTGTTTGTTTTTTAGAGACAAGGTCTCACTATGTTGCCCAGGCTGGTCTTGAACTCCTGGACTCAAGCAATCCTCCTGCTTCAGTCTCCTGAGTAGGTAAGATTACAGGTGTACCTCCTACACTTGGCTATTTTAAAAATTATTTGTAGAGATGGGGACTTGCTTTGTTGGCCATGTGTTGGACATATGCTATTTCAAAATATCTGGAACAACTATAATATGATATGAAAGTGTCTTTGATCTCTTGGTGACATTCTAAACTACTATGGTCTGTTGACTACATTTGCCATTGAAGGAAATCTGGAGCTTTAGTGAGAGGTTAGTGAAAATGGAGATAGACCGTTTTTCCCAGCCAAGGTCACAGAACCCCTGAATACTTAAACCCAAGTCAGTCTTTGGTCTAGAAAGACACACACTAAATATTAATGGCAGTTTTTGCATCGTGGAACTGCCAGAAGGATTTTATTTTTTCTCTGTACCTAAATGCATTTTCTAAGTTTTCTACAATGATGTTTTACTTACGTGATTACATTTTAAAAGAGCTTAATAATACTGTTTTTGTTTTGTCTCAAGCAGTCTGAAAGGGTAACTAGAAAATTTTACACAATTGATTATAAAGCTATATTAACTGTTTTTGATTTTTTATTTTTGAGTCAGAGTCTCACTCTATCACCCAAGCTGGAGGGCAGTGGCATGCTCACGGTCACCACAGCCTCAACCTGCTGGACTCAGGCGATCCTTCCACCTCAGCCTTCCAAGTAGCTGGAACCACAAGTGTGTGCCACCTACACCTGGCTAATTTTTTAATTTATTGTAGAGACGAGGTCTTACCATGTTGCCCAGGTTGGTCTTGAACCCCTGGACTCAGGTAGTCCTCTCGCCTCAACCTCCCAAAGTGCTGGGATTACAGGTGTGAGTCACCACACCTGGTTATATTAACATTTTAAATAAAGTGATAGCACTTAAAAAATAGACTTTCAACCTTCCCTAACTACTTAAGTGTTATGATGACTTTAATCATTCCTATGTTCTCATGAGGTAAGAAAATAATTACTAGAATGATTTATTCTGAAGTTAAAAAGAACAAAAAGACAAACTGTCACAACTGCAGACGTTTGTCTATTTTTTTTTTTGCCAAGAGTTAATTCCCAAAACAGCTGAAAATATTAGAACAAATTAGTACTTAATATGGACTAATACCTTCTGCTGTTTACAAAAACACAAAACGCCAAACACAGGGAAATTTGCATTTTAAAAATAAGCTACTAAATATGTGTAGAAAAATTTTACATACTACGTATCAAATTAGTGTCAAAATGTATAAACTCCTAGAAGCCCCAAATTAGCAAAAATGCAATGATCCACACATAGAAAGTAAGCTCATGTTTGAAAGTGCTCAAGTTCATGTTTTAGCAGCAATGTGGAATATTGCAAAAACGACAGGGACAAAGGGAAATGTGCATATCTCAGAAGCTCGCTTTGTTTTCTTTCAAATCTAAAAATAAAACCTTCGGAATGCCCTATTAATAAGTCTAGAAAATGGATGCCTTTTTTTGTGGAAAGCTTTCACAAACATTGAAATAAAAATATCTTCTTCTCGGTTAATAGGACCAAAGGATACAAACATACACCAGATGCCAGTCCTTGTTTCTCTACAATTCCATTCTCCCTCAGGGCTCTGGTTGGGCTTCTGTTGTAAAATTGTTTCCACAGCACAGGGAGGCATGTTAAATGAATGAACATGGTCTGCGCAGAGCAACTTGGACCAGGCTCAAAAGTCAGGTATTGAGTGAAAAGGGTGAGGTGCAGAATGTTTCATATAGTAGGATATCATCCTGGAAACCTGCAAAAACACTTTAGAATATTCTATATCATCATGTGGAATACAACATAAGTCTCATGGAGAGTATCCTGATCGCCTTTATGGGATGGGCTACCTTGGGGAAGCAGGACAGAATACAACCATGGGCTGGGATTCACCCAGATCCCTCCTATTTGAGTTCCATAAAAGGAGGGTGGCACAAACAAGGGAAACTGCTAACATTCTCCAAGTTCAGGTAGAAAGTACCTAAGTGGCTATGATATAAATATATATTTTTTTGAGTTGGAGTCTCACTCCACCGCCCAGGCTGGAGTGCAGTGGCATGCTCACTGTCACCCCAGCGTCGACCTGCTGGGCTCCGGCAATCCTTCTGCCCCAGCCTCCCAAGTAGTTGGAACTAGAGGCGCGTGCCACCATGCCTGGCTGAGTTTTTTAAAATTTATTTTAGAGATGGGGTCTCTGCTCCCACAGAGCAGATGGCCTCCAGAGCAGTGCAGGGCAGAAGGGGACAGGATGGGAGGGCAGAGCACCTCACACCACCACATGGGCCCGGAGAACGTCTCAGGAAGATGCAGCCTGGCGGGAAAGTCGAGCCTAGGCAGCATCCCCAGGGCTGCTGGCTGTCTGTGCACGACAATGCTGCTTTCCACACGGCCCACCGGCTGCCCTGCCTCATCTCCACAGCCTGCCACATACGGGTCCTTCCACGAGACGCACACGTTTCTTTCCTCTGATGTCTTCTCCTGGACCTAGCTATTGCCGCCTTACTGTTCAGATCCTGTCATTTTTCAGTGAAGGCTCTTCCCTGACCCCATCTCCTAAGCCTGGGCGGGATCCCCTCCAATTATCATGTGCTCCTTAGTGGCTGGAACTTCTCTCCGTCCAGAAATGAACCCATGGTAAAGTCAAAGCTCTTTGCCTGTCTGTACCTCCCACCGGACCAGAAGATCCCTGAGGGAAGGACAGTTCCCAGCAGCCAGCACAGTAACTGACACAAAACAGATGCTCAATTAGCGTAGGTTAAATTAATCAGGTACTGCCACATAAAGAGTACAACAGTCATAGAGAAATGAGGCAACAGCAACCTGGTCCTGAACACTTCCAGGCCACTCCCCATGCACATGACAACGTGAACGCGGCCGAAGGCCTGGTGGCTGAGGGAGACCGCCAATACCGAGGCCCAAGGAGCTATCACAACTGAGCACACTCCCCAAACAGAAACGCCCCCTTTTCTCCATGATTAACAAACAAGAACTGGCTGCTATTCCCCTTGTCAAGTAAAAAGGTCCTGCTTCACATGTCCTGCTCACACAAGGTCACATGTGATGAAATGAAAGCTTCTAAAGTTTTGCTTTCTAGAGCTAACTGCTAGAAACAATTCTTCCTAACCTGTTGAACAACTCTCTAATCTCTACAGTCATCAGTTCATGTGCTTATCCACTCATATGTAGCTTTTCCTTTAGTAGTCTACAATTAAAAGGCCATTCTTGGCAAGGTGCAGTGGCTCGTGCCTGTAAACCTAGCACTTTGGGAGGCAGAGGTAAGAGGACTGCTTAAACCCAGGAGCTCAAGACTAGCCTGGGCAACATAGCGAGACCTTGTCCCTACAAAAAAATAACAAAATTAGCCAGGTGCAGTGGCATGCACCTGAAGTTCCCCAGCTACCCAGGAGGCTCAGGCTGTGGTGAGCTGTGATTGTGCCATTAAACTCCAGCCTGGGCAACACAGCGAGACCACAACTTTAAAAAAAAAAAAAAGGTCACTCTTGATTTAACAGTACCTATGAAAGTTTAAAGTACATATACCCTTTAACATAGCAAATTATATTTCTAGGAACTCTATAAACTTTCTCATGAGCAAAATGGTATATGTAAAAGACTATTCACTACAGCATTAATAAAATTTTAAAAACTAAAACACAAATATCTATCATCAATAGAAAACTGGCAAAATAAATTACAATATATCCATATAATAGACTATTTATACCCAACCCTTAGAAAGAATTATATGGGCTAGGCACGGTGGCTCAAGTCTGTAATCCCAGCACTTTGGGAAGCCAAGGTGAGAGGATTACCTGAGCCCAGAGGTTTGAGACCAGTCTGGGCCACTTGGTGAGACCTTGTCTCTACAATAAACCAAAAAATAAGCCAGGTGTGGTAGTGCACACCTGTAGTTCCAACTACTTGGAAGTCTAAGGTGGAAGGATTGCCTGAGCCCAGCAGGTCAAGGCTGTGGTGGCTGTAAGCGTGCCACTGCACTCCAGCCTGGGCGATAAGAGTAAAACTCTGACTCGAAAAAAAGAAAAAAAAAAAAAAGAATGATATGGGCTGCACACAGTGGCTCACACTTGTAATCCCAGCATGTTAGGAGGCCAAGGCAGGAGGATCACTTGAGGCTTCAAATTCAAGACCAGCCTGGGTCACTCAGTGAGACCTCGTGTCTTTTTGCTTTGTTTTATTTTTTTGAGCGGGAATCTCACTCTGTTGCCCAGGCTGGAGTGCAGTGGCACACTTGGCCACCACAGCCTCAACCTGCTGGGCTCACGTGATCCTTCTACCTCAGTCTTCCAAGTAGCTGGACCCACAGGCATGGGCCACCATGCCCGGCTGGTTTTTTGATTTATTGTAGAGATGAGGTCTCACCATGTTGCGCTGATTGGTCTCAAACCCCTGAGCTCAGGTAATCCTCTTGCCTCCACCTCCCCAAGTGCTGGGATTACAGGCGTGAGTCACCATGCCTGGCTGAGACCTTGTATGTTAAAAAAAAATTTAAGCCAGGCTCGGTGGCTCAGCCTGTAATCCCACGCCTTGGGAGGCTGAGGTGAGTGGATTGCTTGAGCCTGCAGGTTCGAGACCAGCCTGGGCAACTTGGTGAGACCTCATCTTTACAATAAATCAAAAAATTAGCTGGGTGTGGTAGGGCGCGCCTGTAGTTCCAGCTACTCGGAAGGCCGAGGCGGAAGGATCGCTGGAGCCCAGCAGGTCGAGGCTGCGGTGGTCGGGAGCGCCCACTGCACTCCAGTCTGGGCGACAGAGTGAGACTCCAACTCAAAAACAAACAAACTAACAAACAAAAAAATTAGCCAGGTGTGGTGGTATGTACCTGTAGTCTCAGCTACTCAGGAGGTTAAAGCAGGAGAAGCACTTAAGCCCAAAAGTTCGAGGCTGCAGCGAGCGATGACTGCGTCACTGCACTTCAGTCTGGGCAACAGATTCTGTCTCTTAAAAGAAAAAAAAAAGCATTCTGGAGATGAATGGTGGTAATGGCTGTACAACAATGTGAATGTCCTTTTTTTTTTAAGTTGGAGTCTCACTCTGTTGCCCAGGCTGGAGGACAGTGGCACGCTCCCGGCCACCGCAGCTTCGACCTGCTGGACTCTGGTGATCCTTCCACCTCAGCCTTTCAAGCAGCCAGAACTACAGGTGCGCACTACCACGCCTGGCTAATTTTTTGATTATTGTAGAGATGAGGTCTCGCCAAGTTGCCCGGGCTGGTCTCGAACCCGTGGGCTCAGGTAATCCACTCGCCTTGGCCTCCCAAAGTGCTGGGATGACAGGCTAAGTCATCGAGCCTGGCCGTGAATGTACTTTAATGCCACTGAACTGTCCACTTAAAAATGATTAAAATGGCAAATTTTGTTATATATATTTTACCATAATAAAAATTTAATGTAGGCTGGGCGCAGTGGCTCAATCCTATAATGCCAGCAGTTTGGGAGGCCGAGGTGAGGGGATTGCCTGAGCCCACAGGTTTGAGAATAGCCTGGCCCACTTGGCGAGACCTCATCTCTACAATAATAAAAAAATTAGCCGGTCACAGTAACATATGCCTGCAGTTCCGGCTACTTGGAAGGCCGAGGCGGAAAGATCGCCTAAGCCCAGCAGATTGAGGCTGCAGTGGCTGTCAGCATGGCCACTGCACTCCAGCCTGGGCGATGGAGTGAGACTCCAACTAAAAAAAAAAATTAAAAATTAAAAAAAATGTTTTTAACAATTTAATGTACACACACATACACACAATTATTATTATTATCATTATATTATTATTTTTAAAGAAACTGGTAATGGAAGCTGCATCCAGGGAAAATAAATGCTTGGGGCCATAAATAAAAGCAGGGAGACTTTTTATCATATAACTTTTTATATCACCTTTTTCATTCTGTACTGCATATCTAACTATTTTTTTTTCCTGAGTCAGAGTCTCACTCTGTTGCCCAGGCTAGGGTACGGTGGCATGCTCACAGCTACCACAGCCTCGACATGCTGGGCTTAGGCAATCCTTCCACCTCAGCCTTCCAAGTAGCTGGAACTACAGGCACGCTCTACCATGCCTAGCTTATTTTTTGATTTATTGTAGAGACAAGGTTTCACCAAGTTGCCCAGGCTGGTCTCGAACCCCTGAGCTCAGGTAATCCTCTTGCCTCGGTCTCCAAAAATCCTGGGATTATAGGCTTGAGCCACTGCACCCAGTGCATACCTAACTATTAAAAAACATGCCAGCCTTATACAAGAGACCTTTTCCTTAATCATAAGTCATTTATTACATCCCTTCTCCTTTAAGCAAAAAAATATTTTCAATCCAAATCAGAATTCCACTTCAGTTTTGAGGGTATCTATTAGATTTAAATGATGCAAGTTGCAAAAATTACAGTTGCTACCCTAAGAATATACTTACTAAAAGTCTATCTTTTTTTTTCTTCAAGAGACAGGGTCTGGCTCTGTTGCACAGGCTGGACTTCAGTGGCACAATCACAGCTCACTGCAGCCTCAACCTCTTGAGCTCAAGCGATTCTTCTGCCTCAGTCTCCCGAGTAGCTGGGATTATAGGTGTGAGCCACTGTGCCCAGCCCCATCTTTATTTTTATCAGCTATTACAGAAAAGCTTCAAAATCATCTCAGAAGGAAATTACCATTTTTACCAGTATACAACTTTTATTCAATCACAACCAAGATAGATGAACACAGAACTGTTTCAACAGAAAAAAGTTACCATCATCATAATTCAAGACAAAAATAAAAAAATCAGCCTGCAATTACACGAGTTGGAAAACAAATTATGCTTATGTCGTAGTCTACCCTAAAGCTCTAACTTACATGTCAGAATTAAAAACACACACAGATACACACCATTCTGGATTCTTCCTAGTTTTTCTAAAACCTACTTTTGTGACAATCTGCTATTTTCTTGAGTCTTCCAGAATGAGCACTGTAGCCCTGCTCCCAGATGAAGAGAAGGTACCACTTCCAGGGCTCAGCACTGCCCCTGGCTTGAAGCAGGTGCTCAAATATTTGTTGGGTAAATGAATGACTGTCTGCTGACAGGCCTGCCATCAAGCCTCACAAAGAAAAAATTCACAAAGAAAAAAGCAATTCTGGAGAAACTAGGAAACGTTTAAGAGATACTTTGTTCGCTTGAAGAAATACTTGGTTCGTTTGTTGAAGGTGGGCATGATGAGTGGTCCACCAAGTGGCTAAGATGCAACTGTCTAAGCAGGCTCTAGACTTCATCCTACCCAAGGTAAATACAAAGCCAGGTATTTTCAAGACCACAGGAAAAACACAGGACAATTTACCTATAATATTCTTTTGCATGTATTAAATATGTATATATGAATATAGTACATCATCAATTTTTTTAGTAAGAAAATATAGGTGACTGTTGATCTGTTCTTGGAATTGGAAAGGATTTTCTAAGTATAAAAGCAAAAACGAAATCATAGCAGAAATTTTATATATCAGAAAGGCGGCCAGAATCAAGACACATGACAAAGGAGGAAAAACATCTGCATGATGACAGAGTTAGTATCTTTAATACATACATTATGAGTTCTTACAAACTGATTGAAAAAGAAATATCCTGATGGAGAAAAAATGTAGAACAAGAACAGGCAATTCATAAGGACCAAATACAAATGGCCAATGATTACTAAGATTCAGTCTCAGTAATAATCCAAGGAGCACCAATTTAAAAGATGGATATCCAATTCTGAGGGGATATGGGCAAATGGCACTTTCTCAGACTGTTGCGAGGACTGGGATAGCCATTTTGGAAGATGACATGGCAGTACACACCAGCAATTCCAAGTCTAGGCAGCCATTCTTGAAAAAGACTGGCACATGAGGAAGTTCAATTCTGTAGTATTTTTAATAGCAAATCACTGGGAAATCCAATAGAGGGACAATGAAATGCATGATGGTAAGTCAGCACCAGACGATGCTGCTATTTAAAAGAGATGAGGCAGAGAGAAAATATATGAGAGGGATAGATGCAGAATATGTATATGCAACACCATCCTGCTTGTTCAAAACTTAGAAAGTGGCCTGGCTCGGTGGCTCAGCCTGTAATCCCAGCACTTTGGGAGGCCAAGGTGAGTGGATTGCCTGAGCCTGCGGGTTCGAGACCCACCTAGGCAACTTGGCGAGACCTCATCTCTACAATAAATCAAAAATGAGCCGGGCGTGGTAGCGCGCGCCTGTAGTTCCAGTTACTTGGAAGGCTGAGGCGGAAGGACGCCGGAGCCCAGCAGGTCGAGGCTGCGGTGGCCGGGAGCAGCCACTGCACTCCAGTCTGAGTGACAGAGTGAGACTCCAACTCAAAAAAAAAACAAAAAAAAAACAAAAAAACACACAAAACGTGCATACTTGTAGCCTTAGAAGGATCTACACTATCAACACCAGTTACTTAGGTTGTGGGAGCAGAGTAAGAGGGAGTTTTCGTTTTTTTCCTTGATAAACTTTTCAGTGGCTTGATTGTTCTATAAAATCATGTATTGTCTTAGTAATTCTTTAAAAAGTAAAAGAAGAAAAATAATAAGATATCAAACATGTATCTACTAAAGATAGGTTCTGCCCTTTGAGAATTCCGTTAAATGTCCTTTGAAGCTCAAATGTCTGCATCTGTCTCATTCATCAGTAATATAAAAAAAATTTTTTTTAATCTCCTCAACATTTCTTAGGAGAAACTATATAATAGTGTTAGCACTGCCTGTTTTATAAAATCCATTTGAAATCTGAGAAAAAGACAATTAAAAACACAAAACACCCCCAGGCCTAACATCTACCAGAATAAACCCAGTCACAGCCCATATTACATTTAGTTCACACAATTTCTGAGACAAAGCACAAAGCACTAGCCATACAACTCCCACCAGCATAAATACGTGGAGTACAAAGAATGTCCTGTCAGCCGAGCCCAGAGCACACCCGCAGCAGTCAAGAGAATGGCAATTTGAGTCACAGGATCAGGAACAGAATCAAATTTGGGCCCTGAAGTCAGTGTGATGTGCTCCGCTTCCTTCCACACCTTCTGTTCTCCTCTACCCAAACCTCATCCTCCACCTAGTCCCTAACTGGCTGTTTGTCACGGATGTCTATAACAGCTTTATACTGAAGTGTCACAAACCACTAGAGAGACACAACAAAGTACTACTTGGGGGTCTCAGCTGGGATCACAATGGCAGCATATGTGAAAACTCACGTTTTCTTAGGAAAAGAAATGGGAAAATTCAGTTGGAACATTCTGCTTTACCACACAGAATATTTTGAAATCCAGATGTCAGAACATCAAATGTAGAGATGCTGAGCCTGACGGTTGAGAAATCAAGGAACCATTCATTTTTATAAAACGAAAGTCCATACAATGGTGCCAAGTAGTTCAAAGTGCAGCTGATATAGCATCTGAGTGTCAGGCCTAGAGTGACTTGGGCCCCCAGCTTTTCAAAAAACATTCATACTGCCTTCAAGTCCCAAGAGCCAGATGTGTGTCTGGGGTCTCTCCTTAGTTACCATGGGTGGAGCGTGGCAAGCACATGCCACAAGCTATGGGCTCCACTATTCTGTGACAGCTTTCAGGAAGGCATCCTTCTAGGGCCCACACGCCAGTTCCCCTATCTGAAAATGCATCCTGCTCACTAGCGTTGACCAGTCATTTACAGATAACCAGAGCAAACAAAGCATCATGCTGAAGACCACTAGGCAACAGCAGCAACGCAGGTAAAGAGCTCAGTACAAGGCTCTCAGCTCAGCTGACCTGCTTCAAGGTGAACTGAAGTTGCAGATCACCAGTTCCGGCTCTAATCTGACGCCCGCCCCAGATCACGCTGTGGCTACCAAGTAACCCTACCCAAACTGACCTTTCAGGGCTCAGGGAAGTGACTTTTTTTTATTATATGGCACAGTTTGGCACAGTTATGTCTTTAGTCTTTGGGGTACTTTTATACTGTCCAAGAGTAGTATATCTTTTTTTTTCCTTTTTTTTTTTTTTTTTTAAAAACAGATGGCCAAACCAGGACATATACTAAAAAAAAAAAAAGGAAGGTTACTTACCTGAGCCCTAACATCCCAGCTACCATGGAATCCTGTTGGAGCTGGTCTACAGAAGCAAGGTGTATTCTGGGGAGTCACATGTCACATCAAAGCAGGAACTGGTGAGTCTGTATTTTTATGGAGCCTAAAACAAAGAAAATCGTAAGTTGAAAGCCCCCATTGAGCTGCACGACCTTTTTCCCAGGGCTATTTGGGACATTTTGAAGATAAACACATAGACAAAGTACTACGCTATTTCCCAGCTTACCTAGTTAGAAACAAATTGCAATAAATTGCAAATTACTGGTACACAACACACAGTGCTAAAATAAAGAAACGATTCATGCTTGCTACAAATGACACTATCACAGGTCTTGTCACCTCCGGGGGACACTTCGACACTACAAAGCATACCATGAGTGGTGATTTTTGGCAAGTATTTCTTCTACCACATAATACAGAAACACTTAGGATGAGAATACATGTTCAAGAGAACATGCAACACCAAAATATCACCCCTGAAAAAACACAGACTCCAGAGGTAAAGTCTTCCTTCTTTTCCAAGCAGCAAAAGTTGCAAGGAACTGCTGTAACATCACGCAAAGGTTTTAACCCTGAGAGAAACAAAGCAGCACCAAGGGGAGGAAACCAAGCACCCTGGGGGATCCAAAGCCATCACCTAAAATACGCAAGTCTGTATCAGAGAGATCACTTTTAAGCTTCTCAGATCAGTAAATCTCAATGTTCAACAAACCGAGTTATTAGTCTGACAGTTTCTTTTTTGCTTTTGAACATGTTCCAAAAAGGACTTCTGTCATTACATTTCGGTCATTGAGATAACCATCATTTCCTTGTTAAAACTCAAACTGCCCCCATATTAATAAGCTAATCTCTGATATCTTGCTGGCCCAAAAGCAGCATTTTTATCTTTCGACTAAAAACAAAAGCTCTGAGTATACAACCTAAAGGCTATTCACACCACCACACAATTGCTCATGTAATCAAACCCAGAAGAATAACACCAACCAAGTCTTTTACTGGTCTATAGTTAACAGGATGGTACCTAGGATTATCTTTTAAGGTTCAGTGAGGCCTCATAATTCCCTTAAGCATATAGTCAAGTCATAGAATGCACTGAGATCCTAGAAGTCAAGTTAACAATATTTCTCACATATATAATAAAAATCAAATTAGTATCCTGGCTGGGAGGCCCTAGAAAAGTCACAAATTCTCAGGGATACAAGTTTTTTTGCTTTTTTTTTTAACTTTTCAACTGAGGGAGCTGGACTAAAGTTCCTTCCAGTTCTGAAAGTCTAAGATCACTGATTAACTCACGATTTCATGGGGTGGGTGGGGGGGGGAGAGCCAGAAAATGAGAGCAGTTAGGCGAAAACCTAATAAAGTCCATATATACAACACCCCCAGCTCTTAGGCAAAGAAGCGCATCCTTACTAAGACTCGGCCTTGTCAGCTTCAGAGGCAACGAGAGTCCAGATGTCTGCAGTAGCTGCAAAACAGCTACACACCACGGTGAGGGCACACTCGCACACCAGCAGCCCCAGCGGAAGTGTGCCTTGAAGAAGTTATAAAGACCCGGGTTTGATACTCTAATGGAATGATCATCCCCTCCCCTTTGATATGGGAGTGGGGATGCTTTGCCCATCCCCCAATTCCAGCTCCCACTCAATTACCCCAAACACCATACCTACCATCAAAGTGGTGGAACTGAGTATTTATGCAATGGCATGCAAATCAAGCTATTAATAGGAAAAAGGCTCCGAGAGAGAGAGAGAGAGAGAGAGAGAGAGAGAGAGAGAGAGAGAGAGAGAGAGAGAGAGAGAGAGAGAGGCAGAAGAGGTCAAAGCAGAAGAGCACAACCTGTGTAATGAAGTCCAAGGAGGGGGGACCTGCTTACATTCATCCTGCCCTGAATGATGTAAAGGCATGGGGCTTTGACTGGACAACAGCAGGGGACTGGAAAGGGCTGGCATGGAAGCACTGAGGACAAGGTCCTTCCCTTGTAGTGGCAATAATGTTCCACCCAAGAAAAAAGACTGTATGTGCCAGCCACACAAGACTGGTCTGCATGGATATCACCACAGCAGAGGACGGTGAAAACAAACAGACGTCCTGACACACTCTGGAACTTGCCAGTCTAGGACTGTGTTTTACCCTGTGCACTTAAAACACTGGCTACTTCAAATGGCAAACAATTTCTGAGATTCTCTCTTTCTCAGAGATAACTTGGGCATCCTGGCAACAAACCGCTCTTAGCCAATTAGAAGATTTCCACTGATATTCACCTTTATAAAAGATTTCACGTTCTAGGATGCAACATTTATCATGCAAATAGTCCTGAGCAGGTACATTAGCAGTGGAAACCAGGTTCGAGTAAGGAACCAGCAATTTTATCTCTCCTGTTCTTCATTCTAAGTTAAGGAACAAACTTCTTAGTCCATCTCCACATGGGGACAGGAGTATTTGGGAGCAGGGGGGACAACAGCCTGCCTCCCTGCCCCACTAGATTAGGTTGCACAGAGGCAGGGCAGGCAGGGGAAATGCCTCTGGCTGGAAATTACAAACATATAAACACAGAGTGCAAGCATCATGCCCCTTTGAATACACAGACCTACCTCAGGATTCAAACAGCATAAAAGTCGGAGTAGGGTTGATCGCATGATGCTCTCCTATCAGGTAAAACAAAGATCTGATACTCTAGGTTTAAAGCATTCCAGGCAAAGTTTTAATAACAGGGAATAAGAAGGTATGATATGCCACTACTAGCAAGAAAGCCATAGACGGTTTCTTCAGACTGTTAGGACACGCTGATTTCAGATGCCACCAGGCACTCTGCAGACAAACTATATCGTGGAAGCTGCCCATGCTGTTTAGAGGGCTAGAGTATGACAAACAACTGACTGGAGGGGTACCTGAGGAAACAAAGACGTTGCCAAGCATAAAAAACAAAGATGAGAGCCTGAAGTGTCATGTCTCAGGCTCAGGTGTACAAACTTTGGAATCTTTGTCAAGTGATGCTTGTGTGTCTGTGTGTGTATGTGACTGTACCCCAGCGATCAGCCACCTAACAGGAGATCTGCGGCAACTTATTTTAATCAATTGTACTTCTACTAGATTGATTGTGTTCTTTAAGGTTCTGACATATCCAGGTAAGAAAATAAAAGCATGTGTTTCCTAGGCTTCCTGACTGGGATTTGAAACAGAAATCCTGGAAAGCCCATAAATAAGCCTATCTCCCTAAATCCCTGGTGGAAATTCCCACAAGACCTAAAAAATCCAGACTCTGTCTTTTTATAGGGACCCAGCATATTTCAAAGCACCCAAGAGGTCAGCTGAATCTGGTTATTAACTGAAATCGCTGAGATCCAGACGAAAATTCCAGCCACAGAACCCAAAATTCTCGAGAGTAATAATTGCCTATTAGGATAATTTTACTACTGAGGCTTCACTTTTATAGTATAACAAAATGCCTAAAACTTGTGCGATTCCTACAGCATCTAAGCCACTCAGCATCTCACCGGAGTAGGTTTGGTTCCACGATCACCAACCAACCTCTGAATTTCACTGTATCATCTCACAATTTGGGGTACTGATCCCACAGGGAAGACATAACGTGCAAACGGCTCGGCAGAGCCCGATCCTGTTCCTGGAAAAATAACCAGAAACACACATCTGCCTGACCATGAGTCAGGAATATCAATTTTGTGGTGGAGCCCATTTCTGCTGTGACCAACCCACACCCGAACACACTTATACCAGAAGCAACCGCCACCGAGGTATTCCAGAGCAAGCTTCCCCCCCCAGGGTCCACACTTAGCAGTGTCATAAACGGTCTCCTCTGTCAGAGCAATCTTTTTAGACTTCACGATGACCTTACGTCTTCAATGCAAAACCACACAAACATTGCCACTGCCACACAAAAGTCACCTGAGTTTCAGTTTGGGTGATTCAGTCATAACCAAACTAAACAGAGAATAAACTTTCAGGGACAATCGACAGGAGCCCCAGCGTTGCGATGAACTTGTCCCATCTGGTACTGGCGATCGTGAGCGCTCCAGGGCAATGAGAGCCGGTTACACACTATGTACCACTCCACTTATGTAACTGGAAGATCGCCGGCGAAGGGGGGGTAGGATGGGAGGGTGCTCATATTCCGAGGCCACAGCACCCCCAAAGAACCTCTAAGCACCTGGGGGCACGCTCCTACCGAAGAGCCTCAGGCGCCGAAGAGCCTCAGGAGCTGCCGGACGCAAAGTCCCCTGCCCACAGTTCCTGATGGGAACTATAGCCACCTCTTTATGATGAGTTGTGGGACCCAGGAACGCAACGTCTAGTCCCTTTTGCGGACAATAGCCCCCACCTACTTGTTCCTGCTAGATGGGAAAAGGAGCTGGTGGACCGACTCGCTCGCAGTGGGGACAGAAAGTCATGGAATGGGCGAGAAGGAGGGGGAGGCAAAGCCCGGAGATGGGGGTGAGAGCGCAGGAGCCCTTGTGGCGCACTCTCCCGACGGGAGGCGGACTGCGCACGCGCGCCGGTGGGGGGGCCGAGTAACGGGAGGGGGGCGCGCGAGGGAGGGAGAGGGAGAGCGCGATCCAGGGAGAGGCCCGGGGGCCGCGGGCGCGCGACGGCGCCGCGGCCCAAAGCCCTGAGAAGGGCAGGAGCGCGCGCAGCCCCGACAAGCGAAGCCCCGGCGACAGGGGCGCCCGCGGGGCCGGGGGCCGGGATGCGCGCCGAGGCGGGAGAAAGGGAGGGTGCCGGGCGAAGGCGGCTCCGGGGAGGCCGCGCCGAGGACGGTCACCCACGAACACGGGTGACAGGCCGAGGGGAGAGTCGCCACTGGCGGCAGCAGGAGGGGGAGGGTAGAGAGGAGGGACGCCATCCGCCAGCCGTGTCGTCCGACCCCGCGGGCCCCTCCCGCGCCACGTCCCGCCCCTGTCCCCCGCCCCCCGGCAAGGGTCCCCGCCCGCGGCCACGGCGGTCCCACTCACAGTCTCTCCTCCTCGCCTCCTCCTCCTCCTCCGCTCGGCGCGGCGGCGGCGGCGGCGGCCATTTTCCGGACGGCTTTTACCACAGCCCTCTCTCCGAGAGGAGGGAGCGCGCGCGCCGCCGACGCCGGGACCCCGCACGGCCGACGTCGCGCCCCGCCCTCCCCGGGCCGGCCTGCGCGCTGCTGCACCTGCGCGCCCCGCGCCCCGCCGCGGCGCCGCCGCGAGCCCGCCCGCCATTGGCTGCTGCAGCGGGGCCGGGGCGGGGCCTCAGCGACGACGCCGTCAATTGGCGGGAGTTCCCGTCCATTTCGGCTCGGGAAAAGGGGGCGGACCCCCGACTAGCTGCCGATTGGTTGCGGTCAGCCGTCATTTGGGGAAAAAAGGCGGCTTGGACGCGGAGGGGCTGGTTTAGTGGGTGGAATTTGAATGTTAAGGATTAATGGGCCCTTGCGGATGCTGGGGCAAGTGAAGGCCTACGCTTGGGACGCCAGCTCTCGCGGCCCTGCCGGGCGATTGACCTACTATACACAAATGCAGAGTGCGCTGCAGTAGGCGTTTCAGTGCACCCGCATTTTCTCAATATCGCCACCTTCGATGGAAGCAAAGTTGCCTGCTCTGGAGCCTGACGTTCCAGCCAGGGACCTTGGTTTAAGAGGCCTACCTATTACATTATTTCATCCGAGCCTGCCCAGTGCTACACTCTCCTAGGGGCGGGGAATAAACTGACAACAAATCGCAACTCTGGCCTTCGCAGAACTCTGGCGGGGGAAGAGGGTGCATGCCAAGGCCGCGTGACACCTGTCATTGTTGGATCAGATGGTTTGGTGGAGGTGTGAATAAGGGGCAATGGGAGCTCAAGGAAGCAGCACTTAGCTCTGCCTGGAAGACGTGATTTGGGAGCTGAGATTCAGCACTTCTTTTTCCTGGAAGAGGTGATTTGGAGCTGAGATCCAGCAGTTCTGTTCGGGAGAATGGGAGCATATGTGAAAAGTTTTAGCCAACGGGATATTCAGGACAGGGTTGTTAAAGCGACCTTACCCTGATACCAGTCATCATCCAGTCCATTCAGTGCTCCTCATGCTAGTGCTGTGTTTAAGAAACTTTCGGATTCTGATTTGGCTCTCCGCCTGGGTCATTTATTGACTACCTGCTATGTGCAGGCATTCCAGGCTCTGAATGCACGGCCCTGAACAAGCCAGTGAACTGACATTCTAGTGGGGAGGATTCATACTGAACATGCAAATAAGTACAATATATGATTTCACATAGTGATAAGGGCTTTTTTTCTTTTTGGAGTGGGCACTCTCACCCAGGCTGGAGTGCAGTGGCACGCTCATGGCTTGCCGCGGCCCTCGACCTCCTGGGCTCAGACAGTCCTTCTTCTTTAGCCTCCCAAGTAGCTGAGACTACAGGCACGTGCCACCATGTCAGGCTAATTTTTTTCTTTTTTCTTTGTAGAGACAAGGTCTTGCTATGTTGCCTAGGATGATGGTAAAGATAAAGGCTTTGAGCAAGATAAAGCAAGTGTGAAGGGAGTGCTATTTAGGTATTCACTGACTTTCACCCTCACTTTACGCCCCCATATGGATATCGGGAAAAGAACATTACAGGCAAGTTCAAAGACCCTGAGGAGAGACTATGCCTGGGCATGTTGGGGACCAACGAGGAGGCCAATGTTGCTGGAGAGTTGGAGAGGCAGTTGGGGCCACTGTGAGAACTAGAAGGTCATTCTGAGATGAGAAGTCCTTGGAGTATTTTGAGCCGGGAGCAGACACCACCAGATCTATGTTGTAGGTGCAGAGTGGAGGACCAGCTGTGGAGGGCAAAACTAGAAGCAGAAGGCCAGCTGAGAGGCCCTAACAAGGGTCTAGGAAAGAGAAACGACAGTGGCTTTAACCAGGGTGGTAGCAGTGGAGTTCTGAGAAACTGAGATTCAAGATACATTTTCAAAATTGTGCAAAAGGATTGGATGTAGGGCAAAGAGAGAAAAGACCCCAAGAATGATTACTGATTTTGGGGCTTGAGCAATTGAGTAAATATGGGTGCCTTTCACCACGATAGGGGAAACTACAGGAAAAGCATAATCTTTTTTGGCCATTAAGCTTGGGTTGCCCAATGATGTGAGAGTGGAGATGGTCAACAGGTGGCTGGGTATGTGATGCTGAAGTCTAGAGATGCAGCTAGAGCAGTCAACGAGTCATGAAACTGAATATCCAATCCAAGAAGCTGTAAGAGAAATGACAGAGTAAATCTAGAGGAAGTAGAAGAAAGAAGGATGAGCAAAATGAATGAAATAGAAACAAATGATGGAGAAGATTGAGAAAAGCAAAAGCTGTTTCTTTGAAAAGCTGAAAAACAAAAGCCAACCCTCTGACAAGCTGGATATAAAGACACAAGCAAACTATATTATAAATGAAAAGGGGACTTTTAATAAAAAGATATTATGAACTGTATTTCAATAAATTTGAAAATATAAGAAAAATGAATTAATTCCTAGGAAAGTACAGCTTACTAAAACAGACTCTAGAAACAGAAAACCTGGACAGACTCCCTATAACTACAAAGAAATTGACTATTTAAAAATCTACCCACTCACACACACACACGCACACTGCACACTACACACACACATACACACACACACACACACACACAAGTCAAGAGAGCTTTACAGATGACTTCTACCAAATTTTTAATGAGTGGGCAATTCCAATCATAGATGGAAAGGAAATAAGTTAAAATTATAGAAAAGTAAATTGAATTTAGCAGTATATGATGGTATAACCGAGTGTCATCCCAAGAATGCAAGGATGGTTTAAAATTAGAAAATCAACCTTTGGCCAGGAGCAGTGGCTCACATCTATAATCTCAGCACTTTGGGAGGCCAAGGTGAGAGGACTACTTCAGCCTAGGAGTTTGAGACCAGCCTGGGCAACAGAGCAAGACCTCGTCTCTACAATAAATTAAAAAATTAGCCAGCCATGGTGGCAGGTGCCTGTAGTCCCAGCTACTTGGGAGGCTGAGGGAGAAGGATCACCCGAACCCAGTAGGTCGAGGCTGTAGTTGCCGTGATCGTGTCTCTACACTCCAGCCTGGGCATCGGAATGATAGTCTGAGAAGAAGGAAGGAAAGAAGGAAGGAAGGAAGGAAGGAGAAAGAAAGAGAGAAAGAAGAGAGAAGAGGAGAAAGAGAGAAGGAGGGAGGGAGAGGGAAAGGAAAAAAAAGAAAATCAATCTTAACAGATTTAGGGAACAGATCATATGATTATTTCACTAGATGCAGAAAAAGCATTTGATAAACTTCAACAGTTATTATGATTTTTTAAAAAACGTAGAGAACTATGAATAGAACTTCCTTAATCTGATCAAATGGATAAAGAAGATGTGAAACACACACACGCACACACATACACACAATGGAATACTATTCATCTATAAAAAAGAATGAAATCCTGTCATTTGCAACAACATGGGGGACATTACAGTAAGTGAAACAAGCCAGGCATAGAGAGATAAATATCTCACTCATTTGTGGAACCTAAGAAACAAAAAAGAATTGATATCATAGGAGCAGAGTGTAAAACAGTGGTAACCAGGAACTGAGGAGAGGAGGAGGGAGAGAAGGATGGGGAGAGGTTAGTCAACGGGCACAAAGTTAAAATTTGATAGGAGGAATACATTCTGGTTGCACAGTTGGGGACCATGGTTAATGGTAAAATATTGTATGTTGCAAAATAGCTAAAAGAGAGGCTTTTGCAAGTTCTCACCCCAAAGAAAAGATAAATGCATGAGCTGATGAATATACTAACTGCCCTAATTGGATTATTATACAACATGGACATATACTGAAACATCAAATGGTACCCCATAAATATGTACAATTACAAAGTGTCAATTAAAAAAATAAAAATCCTTGCATACATCATTCTTCCACTCTCTTTTAAACCTCATCTGTGACATTTCAGTGTGAGGAGAAAGGCCCATTAATCCCAAGTCAATTCCCTGAAGTTAGCATGGAGGCGTATAAGCCCAGCCAGGAATAAAAAGCTAGAAACGAGGAAAGAAAGAGTCAATTCACCCTCGCTAGAGAAATTATAAAACAACTGAGAATAAACTTAATAAGAAATGCTAAAACCTATATCTTAAAAACTATAAAATGTCACTGAACAACATAAAAAGAAGACCTGAAAAAAACAGAAATGACGATATTCCTGGAAGAGAATAATCAGCACAATAAAAATGCCAATTCTTCATAATCTAGAAATTCTTTGCCCTAATCAAAATCCAAGGGTTTTTATGAACTGTAACATATTAGTTCTAGATTGGGAAGACTAGTGTACAAGACTGGAAGTCAAGAAATTTTAAAGATAAAAACAAAGGGTATCTTGCTCATTTCCTTAGACTGAATAAAGGGGATTTAATACAATTTTATGCTCACCATTGAAAAGAAGAAAGATATACTATACTCGATCAAAAGTATTTACTAGTAAAATTTAAAATGGACCATTTGAAAAATGGGACTATAACATTTTAAGGTCTCTTTGAAAATGGGACTTTAGAAAACAAAACCCAGGAAAATATAGTTATGGATGGTGACTGACCGAAAGCCCACAGCCAGAAGGAGTTTGTCAATATGGCAGACAGAGCACAAACGTCTACCCCATTTGTCTAAAAATCTCTTGAACTGATAAAAAAATATATATTTTAGAAGAGCAAATCCAAAACAATGGAAAATGATAAGGGTAAAACAGTTCAAAATTATGGAATGAACATCCCAGATGATACCACAAAAAATAGAAGCACAAATTTGCTTCAAATACTTATGGAACATTTCCTAATGTTGCTCATGCATTA
This sequence comes from Cephalopachus bancanus, assembly GCA_027257055.1. Taxonomy (NCBI): domain Eukaryota; kingdom Metazoa; phylum Chordata; class Mammalia; order Primates; family Tarsiidae; genus Cephalopachus; species Cephalopachus bancanus. The sequence continues at coordinate 40,102 of JAPVLO010001094.1, read as the reverse complement.
GACCCACCAAAAAACAAGCTCAGTAACTTCCAAAATGTAGAATCCATGCAGAGCACAGTCTCTGGCAACAATACAAGAAAATTAAAGGCGAGGAAGAAAAGGATGGGCAAAAGTAAAACAAAACAAAAAGCCACTCTCTACTTGGAAATTTTAAAACAGGCTTCAAAATAGCTCTTTGATTAAAGAAGAAGCAAAACCCCTAAAATGATAAACTCTTCAGAAATGACCAACAATGAGACCCCCACATGTTTAAGTCTAGGAGATATAGCTAAAGTGGTCATCTAGAAAAGTTAATAATCATAATTACATTTATTAGAAAATAGAAAAATAGGGCTGGGCATGGTGGCTCCCACCTGTAATCCTAGTACTTTGGTCCACTGAGGTGGGAGGATCACTTGAGGCCAGGAATTCAAGACCACCCTGGGGAACATTGCAAGACCCCTGTCTCTAAAAAATATAAAAATAAAAACAAGTCGGGCTCGGTGGCTCAGCCTGTAATCCCAGCACTTTGGGAAGCTGAGGTGAGTGGATTGCCTGAGCCCGCAGGTTCGAGATCCGCCTGGGCAACTTGGCGAGACCTCATCTCTACAATAAATCAAAAACTAGCCAGGCGTGGTAGCGCGTACCTGTAGTTCCAGCTACTCGGAAGGCTGAGGCGAAGGATCGCCGGAACCCAGCAAGTCGAGGCTGCGGTGGCCGGGAGCGGCCACTGCACTCCAGTCTGGGAGATGGAGTGAGACTCCAAGTCAAAAAATAAATAAATAAAAACACTGGTCGGGCGTGGTGGCGCCTGGAGTCCTAGCTACTTGGGAGCCTGAGTAGGGAGAATTGCTTGTGCCCAGGAGTTTGTGGGGGCAATGAGCTATGATCGCACCATTGCACTCCAGCCTGGGCAACAGAGTAAGACCTCGTCTCTAGAAAAATTAACATAAAACAAAATAGAAAATTCGACAAGAAGTGAATTGATTCTGATACAAGACATCACAAGCGTGCATGTATGTGTGCACATACACATGCATATATATGCATATACAGTTTACCTTCTTTACTCCTAGAAGCTCACTAAAAGAAAAGTGTCAAGGAACAGAAAAGAATCAGCCCATCAGAGTCAAGAGAATGTGGTGAGAATGCGAGGTTTTTGTCAATGAACAGAGTTCACAATTTTTTAGGAAGCAGATAGGTATTGATTGATGAATAAAACAAGTGGGAAAAATCCAGGTAAGAATATTTGACAAGGGAGCTACAGAGGAAGTGGGAGCCAGTTTGCCAGAAATAACACCAGAGAATCAGAATCAGCAGGCATGTGGTAGAAAACAGTAGGATTCAGTAGGACTGAACACATGGGGATTAAGGGAAGCTCCCAATTCAGAATGACTGACTGTACCAGTTGGATCCTCCTCTCCCTCCTCACTTTTCAGATAACTGAGCTAGGAGCTGGCACAGACCTAAGGGAAAACACCCGACGGTTCTCGAAAGAAATGAACTGAAATGCCTGTGGAGAGCTAAGGCTTCCAGCATGGATGTTGACAACCCCTGAACGATATTTTCCTCATTCTAGCATTTGGGGGATATAAGCTCTGTTCCTCAGCTCCCTGCCCTGCACAGAGGAGAGTCTTAGCAGGAAAACGGACCTGTTTGCCCAACAGCAGATTAAATCTGCAAGAGTTACCCACCCCTTATTTATTAACTATAAACCAACCACTAAGTGCATCAGAAATTTGAAGAAAGACTTCAACATGAAAAAAAGAGTTAAGGTGAACCTACAGAAAAAGGCAAACTTGGAATCCCCAAAAATTCAGGGACTATATGAAAAAAATTATAGTTTGATTAGTATATTAAGAGAACTAAGAGAAAATATTGTATCCACAAAACAAGAACAGACTATTATGTAAAAAGAGCAATCAGAGGACAAGAAGGAATCCCTGGACATTAAAATATGATTATTGAAGTTCAAATTTCAATAGAAATTAAAAGAAAAAACTGAAGGAGACTCCCAGAAAATAGAACAAAACAGCAGAGACAAAAATATGAGAGAAAATATAAGGACTTTAAAGAGTGATCTAGGCAGTCCAACATGCAACTAACAAGAATTCTTGAAAAACAAAGTCAAGAAAAAGGAACAGGAGTCAGTATAGTATCAGACTTCATAACAACACTGGAGATCATAGGGCAATAAAAAAGATAATAGGGTAATGCTTTCAAAATTCCAAGGGAAACTAATTTTCAATAAAGAATTCTACACCAGCCAACATATCCATCAAGTGTGACAATGGAATACAAATATTTTTAGACATACACGCCTAAGAAAATTTACCTCTCAAATATACTTTCTTAGGCAGCTACTTGAGGAAGTTCTGCAGCAAAATAAGGATGTGAGCCAAGAAAAAGGAAAATATGGGATTCACAAGATAGTGGCTCTAATCCAGGAGAGCTGTGATGGGACATACCAGGATGCCAACTGGGCAGAAGGCCTGATTGGCAATTAGTCCAGGTCGGAGTGGAAGAATGGTAGGCTCTGCAAGAGAAGACTCCAAGAATTTTTCTGAAGTGTGTATACGTCAACTCAATATATTAAATGGTGTGATTGGGAGTTTGAAGAAGTTGGATGTGATGATGGTAAATAGTACAAGAAAATGCAATTAGAAATACCAGGAAAAAAAGAACTATAGAAGAAAGTTATGATCCAAATAAGCAAAGTAAAATATGTCGTAGTTTTGCCAATTGATGGTAAGAAAAGAGGATCCACTGGGACCTTGATGCTAGGAAATTTCTCTTTTCAAATGGCTTAGGAGTCTCAAATTAGACTTATTTCAAGGAAATATAATCCTAGCATTCATCTCATCTTCTTGATCTGGCATTGAAAAATATTTATATAGACATGACAATGCGAATTTTTGTTTTGTTTTTCAACTTTTGAAACTTTTCAACTTTTTTAACCTATGCACAAGACATAGAGGGATAGGGTTTTGTCACTGGATAGGGCATACCTTTCTTCCTTTTATGTGTAGAAAGAATAACTCAGCAACCCTGGGTGTTCCCAAGGGTGTTCTTGGGGACCCTAGCACCCAATATATGACCATATATGTACAGTAGACACTGTTATCTTTTCTTCTTTGTATGTTTGAATAATATACTTAGGCCAGGCTCAGTGGCTCAGCCTGTAATCCCAGCACTTTGGGAGAATGGGGCGAATGGATTGCCTGAGCCCACGGGTTTGAGACCAACCCGGGTAACTTGGTGAGACCTCGTCTCTACAATAAACCAAATATTATCTGGGCATGGTAGCGCATGCCTATAGTTCCGGCTACTTTAAAGGTTGAGGCTGAAGGATCTTTGGAGCCCAGCAGGTGGACGCTGGGGTGGCCATTAGTGTGCCACGGAACTCCAGCCTGGATGACAGAGTAAGACTCCAACTCGAACCAAACCAAACCAAACAAAATATTTAAACCTCTTGTTCTACTAACTTTATTTTTAAAATAATTTCTAAAGTAAATTTTTATAGGGATAGGGTCTCAGTGTGTTGCCCGTGCTGGTCTCAAACTCCTGGGCTCCAGCAGTCCGCTCACTTTGGCTTCCCAAAGTGCTGGGATTACAGGCGTGGACCACCATATTCAGCCAAGAGTGTTTTAGTTATATAAGAAACCACCAAACTGTCTTCCAGAGTGGCTACCATTCTTCATTCCCACCAGCAGTGAATGAGAGTTCCTGTTGCTCCACATCCTTGTCAGCATTTGGTATTGTCAGTGTTCTGGATTTTGGCCATTCTAGTAGGTGTATACTGGTATCTCATTGTTGTTCTACTTTGCATTTTCCTTATGGTATATGATGTGGAGCATCTTCTCATATGCTTATTTGCCATCTGTATATCTTCTTTGGAGAGACTTCTGTAAAGCTCTTTGGCCCATTTTAAACTCAAGTTGTTTGTTTGCTTATTGTTGAGTTTTAAGAGTTCTTTATAGCCGGGCTCGGTGGCTCAGCCTGTAATCCCGTGCTTTGAGAGGCTGAGGTGAATGGATTGCCTGAGCCCGCGGGTTCGTGACCTGCCTGGGCAACTTGGCAAGACCTCATCTCTACAATAAGTCAAAAAAAACAAAAAAGAGTTCTTTGTATGATACATTTTGGATACCAGTCCTTTATCAGATATGTGCTTTGCAAAGAATTTTTCCTATCCTGTAGCTTGTCTTTTCATTGTCTTGACAGTGTCATTTACAGAGCGGACTTTCTAAAAAAAATTCGAATGAAGTTCAGCTTATCAACTATTTCTTTTGTGGATTGTGCCTTTGGTATCATATCTAAAAAGACATTGCCAAATGCAAATTCATCTAGATTTTCTCCCGTTATCTTCTAGGATTTTATACTTTTGCATTGTACATTTAGGTCTATGATCCATTTTAGTTAATTTTCATGAAAGGTGTAAGATCTCTGTCTAAATTCACCTTTTTTGGTCAATGTCCAGCTGTTCCAGTATCATTTGCCAAAAAGAATGTGCTTTCTCCACCGTATCGCCTTTGCTCTTTTGTCAAAATCAGTCGACTCTATTTATGTGGGTCTATTTCTGGACTCTCTATTCTGTTCCACTTATCTGTCTGTTCCTTTGCCAATACCTCACTGTTCTGATTACTGTAGCTTTATAGTAAGTCTTGAAGTTGGGTAGTATCAATCTTCCAACGTTGTTCTTCTCTTTCAATATTGTGTTGGTCATTCTGTATCTTTTCCCTCTCCATATAAACTTTAGAATCAGTTTGTTGATATCCACAAAATAAACTGTGAGATTTTGGTTGGTATTGCATTGAATCTACAGATCAAGTTGGGAAAAATTGACTTCTTGACAATATTGAGTCTCTCCACAAGGAATCTCTTTTCATTTATGAAGTTCTTCTATGATCTATTTCATCTGAGTTTTGTAATTTTCCTCATATAGATCATGTACATATTTTGTAGATTTATCCCTAAATAAATCTGTTTTATTTTGGGGAGGTGTTAATATGAATGATATTGTACTTTAAATTTCAAATTCTACTTGTTTGTTGCTGGTATATGGAAAAGTGATGACCTTTGTATATCAACCTTGTATTCTACAACCTTGCTGTAATCACTTATTAGTACCAGAAATTTCAGATTTTCTATATAGATGATCATGCCATATTTGAAGAAAAATAGTTTTATTTCTTCCTTCCAAGTTAGTAAATTTATTTCCTTATATTGTCTGATTGTGTTAGCTAAGACTTCCAGTATGATGTTGGAAAGGTGTGAGAGGACATCTTGGCCTTGCTCCTGATCCTAGTGGGAAAGCTTCTAGTTTCTCACTATTAAGTATGATGGTAGCTGCAGGTATTTTGTAGATATTCTGTATTATAATGAGAATGTCACTCTGTATTCCTAGTATAATGAAAGTTTTTAAAAATTTTATTTTACTTCATTTTATTTTTTACCTGTTCTCAAACCAGGCGAAGTGGGGACCAAAGGGAGGTCAAAACCTTACCTGTAGGATGACTACTTGTATATCTAATCCTGAATTGTACCCCACATCTTTAAAATAATAAAAAATAAAGTTTTTAAAAATCATGAATGAGCGTTGGATTGTGTCAAATGTTTTTTCTGTACCTTTTGAAGTGATTGTGTGATTTTTCTTGTTTAGCCTGTTGATATGATGGGTTACATTAATAGATTTTTTTCAATGTTGAACCAGCCTTGCATACCTGAGATACATCTCACTTAGTCATGGCGTATACTTCATTTTCTACATTATTGGATTCAATTTGCTAATGTTTTGTTGAAGATTTTTGCACTGTTGTTGTTGTTCTTCTTCATCGTCTTCTTCATCTTCATCTTCATCTTCACCATCTCCTCCTCTTTCTTCTTTTTTGAGACAGGGTCTTGCTCTGTCACCCAGGCTGAAGTACAAATGGCATGATCATGGCTAACTGCAGCCTTGAACTCCTGTGCTCAAGCAATCCTCCTGTCTCAGCCTCTTACATGTCAACCTCTTACATGTCAGCCTCTTACAGGTGAGCTCCATCACACCCACATAATTTTTTAAATTTTTTGTAGAGACAGGTTCTTGCTATGCTGTCTAGGCTGGTCTTGAACTCCTGGCTTCAAGTAATCCTCCTACTTTGGCCTCCCAAAGGCTGGGATTATAGGCATGAGCCACTGTACCCAGCCTGCACCTATGTTCATCAGAGATATCAGTCTATGGTTTCTTTTTTTTGTAATGTCTTTTTCTAGTTTTGGTATTAAGGTGATGCTGATTTCATAGGACGAGTTAAGAAATATTATCTCAGCTTTCATCTTCTGAAAGGGATTATAGACAGTTGGTATACAGTAATGCACTGCTTAGTGACAAGAATACACTTTGAGAAATGCATTGTTAGTGGATTTTGTCATTGTGTGAACATCATAGCATGTATTTACATAAACCTAGATGATATACCCCACTTCACACCTAGGCTCTATAGTACAGCTTATTGCTCATGGGCTACAAACCTGAGAAGCATGTTGCTGTATGGAATACTATAGACAACTGTAACACAATGGTAAGTATCTGTGTATCTAAACACACCTAAACAGAAAAGATACCGTAAAAATATGGTATCACCATCATACATGCAGTTCATCGTTAACTGGAAGGTCACCATGCAGTTGATGACCAATTTCTGCCTCCAATGTTTAGTAGAATTCAACAATGAACCCCCACCTAAGCCTGGTGCTTTCTGTTTTGGAAGTTTATTAATTATTGATTCAATTTCTTTAGTAAATATAGACTTATTCAGATTGCTTATTTTCTCTTGTGTGAATTTTGGTAGCTTGTGTCTTTCAAGGAATGGGTCCATTTCATGTAAGATATCAAATTTGTGAGTATGGAGCTGTTCATAGTATTTCTTTATTACCCTTTTAATATCCATGGGATCTGTAGTGATGTCCCCTCTTTTATTTCTGATATTAGTAATTTGTTTTCTCTCTTTTCTTGGTTAGCTAGAGCCATATACATTTTATTTACCCTTTAAAATAATCAGCTTTTGGTTTCATCGATTTTCTCTATTGATTTCCCGTTTTCCATTTTATTGATTTCTCCTGTAAATTTTTGTGTGTGTGTGTGTGGAATCAGGGGCTTGCTCTGCAACCCAGACTGAATGCAGTGGCATGCTCACAACCCACCACAACCTCAAACTCATGGGCTCAAGTAATCATCCTGCCTCAGCCTCCTGAGTAGCTGGGACTACAGGCATGAGCCACAGCACCCAGACTCTGCTGTAATTTTTATTATTTCTTTTTTCTTGCTTACTTTGAGTTTAATTTGTTCTTCTTTTTTAGTTTCCTAAGGCAGAAGCTTAAGTTATTCATTTTATTTATTTATTTGTTATATTTTATTTTAAAGATGTGGGTACAATTCAGGATTAGATATACAAGTGGCCAATGTACAGGTAAAGTCTGGGCTTCCTTTTAGTCGCCATTTTGCCTGGTTTGAGATCAGGTACCCTTACTGATGGTGTGTCCCCACCCCCACCCAGATTATTCATTTTAGATCTTTCTCTTTTTAAAATATGTGTATTCATGCTATAATTTTTCCTCTAAGCATTGCTTTCACTGCATCCCACAACTTTTGGTAAGCTGGGATTTCATTTTCATTAGTTCAAAACACTTATCAATTTATCTTGACATTTATTCTTTGACCCATGTGTTATTCAGGAGCATTTTGTTTAATCAGTCTTCAAGTGTCTGAAGATTTTTCAGCTATCTTCCTGTTGTTGATTTCTAGCGCAATCTTATTGTAGTCTGAGAGAAAACATTGTGTGATTCAATTCTTTTAAGGTGTACTTTATGGCCCAGAATGTGGTCTATCTTGGTGAATGTTCATTTGAGCTTGAAGAGAACATGTGTTCTGCTGTTATTGGATGGAGTAATCTATACATGTCAATTACATCCTGTTGATTGATGGTGTTGTTTAGTTAAACCATATCCTTACTGATTTTCTACCTGCTGGATCTGTCCATTTCTGATAGAGGGGTATTGAAGTCTCCAACTATGATAATGGATTAATCTATTTCTCCTTGTAGTACTTTTATTCTATTTTTTATTTTTTAAATTTTTTTGTAGAGACAAGGTCTCACTCTGTTGCCCAGGCTAGTCTCAAACTCCTGGGCCCAAGCCATTCTCTCGCCTTGCTTCCCAAAGTGCTGGGATTTTAGGCATGAACCACCATGCCAGCCTCCAAGTCCATTTTCAAATAACACTGCATTACTCCACAGATAGTGTGAGCACCTTATGATAACAAAATAATCCTAATACCTCCCTTTCATGTCATTCGTTTCACCTACATATAAGTGTATATATATATACATATATATATGATATACACACAAGCATACATAATCGAATACATTGTTGCTATTGTTACTTTGAACAAACTGATCTATTAGATCAATTAAGAACATGAAGGGGCATCTCAGAAAACCGGAATTATCTGTTTTGGAGGGCAGGCCCCTTGTAGTACAGGCTTACACTGCTAGGGCTGTTGTGAGAGGCTGTGTACAGCTTCAGTGAATTGTTTTGGGAGATTCTCTCAATAAGTTTGCCCATTTCATGACAGGTGATTTACACAAACAACCTGCCCACACCGCACTGAGTGTCAAACAGTTTTTGGCCAAAAAAAAACAAAATGGCATGGCCCCCGTGTCCCAGCCTCCTATTCTCCTGATCGCTCCCCAAGCTGACTTTTTTTTTGGTTTCCTTGGATGAAAAAAGTCCTCAAAAGGAAACATTTTACCAAAGTGGAAGAGGTGAAACAAAAAACGGCAGAAGCACTAAGAGGCATCGAAACTGATGAGTTCCAAAACCATTCTGAGCAGTGGAAAAAGCATCGCAATAGGTGTATCGCATCAAATGGGGAGTACTTTGAAGGTGATTGAAGTTTAACTATGTAGGAATAAATATATAATTTTTAATAACGAAATTCTGGGCTTTTGGGGGTCCCCTTTGTAAGAAAAATGCTGGGCATGGTGGCTCATGCCTGTAATCCCAGTACTTTGGGAGGCTGAGACTGGAAGATTGCCTGAGCCCAGGAGGTCGAGGCTTCGGTGAACTGTGATCACTGCCACGATCGTGACTCTGTATCTAGCCTGGCTGACAGAGTGAGATCCCATCTCAAAGAAAAAGGAAGAAGAAAAATAAAAGTTTTTCTTTTACTATCGCCCTTTCCTTTTCTGTTGCTCTTCCTTTCTTTCTCAGATCCAAGTTCCTGTCCCATGTCATTTTCCTTCCCTCTAAAGAATGGCTTTCGACATGTTTTTGCAAGGCAAAAATTCTGGCAACAAATTCCCTCAATATTTATTTGTCTGCGAAAGTCTTTATCTCTCCTTCACCCTTGAAGGATCATTTGATGGGGTACAGAAATCTAGGTTGGTGGATTTTTTTCTCTTAACACTTTAAGTTGAGAGAAAAACCTCACTACTCTTGTTCTTGCCTGCATGACTTCTGAGAAGTCGAATGTAACAATTTCAAATGGTTCCTTTCCCCCTCCCCCTGCCAGAAGCATGAGGAAATTTTCTCTGATATTTACTGTGAAAGTCTGGTCGAGCTCCTGGAGGTAAAACTCACAAAAGCGTCCCTCTCATCCCCATGACTGGCCACCCTTGGAATTTTGAACTCTTCGATTTGCCCATACCCAGCAATTCGCTAATTACAGTCCAGGCTTTTCCACTCCAGCAGCGGTTCCCATGGCGGTGCCTGCTCATGTCAGGCTGTGATTCTCTTTCTCTGCCTGTCTGTCTCTCCAATCGCATGGGCAGTGATTTGTCCTCACTTCTCTTGTGAGTCTAAAAGAATTGTCAGCCGGGCTCGGTGGCTCAGCCTGTAATCCCAGCACTTTGGGAGGCCGAGGCGAGTGGATTGCCTGAGCCTGCGGGTTTGAGACCCGCCCGGGGCAACTTGGCGAGACCTCATCTCTGCAATAAAATAAAAAATAGCCAGGCGTGGTAGCACATGCCTGTAATTCCAGCTGCTTGGAAGGCTGAGGCGGAAGGATCGCTGGAGCCCAGCAGGTCGACGATGGAGTGGCCATGAACGTGTGACTCCAACTCCAATTCAACTCAAAAAAAAAAAAGAAGTGTTTATTTGTTTAGTCCCCCCCCACTTTTTTTTTTTTTGAGTCTGGATCTCAATGCAGTGGCACGATCACAGCTCCCTGCAGCCTGGGTTCAGGTGATCCTCTTTCCTCAGCCCCCTGAGTAGCTGGGACAATAGGCATGCCACCATGCCCGGCTAATTTTTGGGGGGCAGAGATGAGGTCTCGCTATGTTGCCTCGGCTGGTTCGAAATCCTGGGCTCAAGTGATTCTTCCACCTTGACCTCCCAAAGTGCTGGAATTACAGGTGTGAGCCACCAGGCCTAGCCTAGCTTTTTTCTTATATGTGCTATTTTGAAGGTGCAGCACTCCAGGCACCCGGCCTTCTCACAGACTTCCATCTGCGTGGATTTACTGCTCACCACCATTCTGCAGACCACCATTGCACCATGCGTCTGGGTTTGCTAGACTTTGTCATCTAGCATCTTGGCACAGATTCCAGAATGTTTCCTTCCAGATAATCACTTATTTCCAAAATGGGAATAATTCCACGTGAACCAGTTACTAAAGATACTCCCTTGGCCCACCTATGCCCTACGGGCCTGCCATTCCAAGAGAAGGGTCACTGGTTTCTCCCTCAGAACTCTTCAGAGACCTGTCTGCTCTTAGCAACCTTCTTCAGTTTGGGTGAACACACGTAACCTAATGGAAAAAGTAATAATGGTGTCAAAGAACATTAAATGATATCAGAAAGTATAATTTGTATGCCAATAAGGAGACCACTTTACCATAAAGAGGTAACTGTAATGAATCTTTATGAACCGAGCAGTATTTCATCGAGTACAGAAAGCACAATTTGCTAGAAATATGTGTAGGAAAAAATAGGCAGAAACATAACAGAGTCTTGGCTGGGCACAGTGGCTTACACCCAATTCTAGCATTTTAGGAGGCTGAGGTGGGAGGATTGCTTGATCAGCAGTTCGAGACCAGCCTGGGCAACATAGCAAGACTATGTCTCCAGAAAATAAAAAAAGTAGCCAGGTGTTGTGGCGTGTGCCTATAGTTCCAGCTACTTGGGAGGCAGGAAGGATCTCCTGAGCACAGGAGGTCATGGCTGCGGTGAGCCATGACTGTGCCACTGCACTCCCGCCTGGACGACAGAGTGAGACCTTGATTCAAAACAAAACAACAACAACAACAAACAGAGTCTTATTCTAGGGGCAAAACCAAGAGAAGGAAACGAACTGGCCAAGGCTGTTATCTGTGACTCTGGCTTTCAAACTGTGCACACTGCAGACAGAGGATGTGTGTTTTCTAGTTCCAATGACGAAGTCACGAAAGGCGGTAAGATATTGCACACAAAGGAAACCAGAATCAATGACAAATACCTTGGCCATAGAGAAGCCTTCTCCACCAGCCGCTGCCGCCACTGCCACTTCATCCCACGTTCTACGTCGGCTCTGACTGTCTTCCAGGCACTTTTTCCACTGCTCAAAACAGTTTGTGAACTTGTCGATTTTGATGCCTTTTAGTGCTTCTGCTGTTTCATGTTTCACCTCTTTCACACTGGCAAAATGTCGCCCATTTCATGACCCCTGTGCCCCACCCTTCCTAGTCACTCAGCTCTCCCAGAGGGACTTTTTTTTTGTTTTCTGGGATGGAACGTTACAGATTCGAGTAGGTATTCACTCCTGCCTCCTCCACGGAAGGGAGAATGCCACGGGGACAGGTCTTGTCTGCCCTCTGCTCCATCCAGTGCTCATTTTCAGCACGCAGATGTCAGTTGACTGAACAGATAAATTCCCCAAGACCCTTGCACCTCTATTGCCTTTATTATCTGGGATAAGAAGGAAATGGCCTCTTGGTCGGATTTCATCACTAGCTCTGGAGTCCGGAATGACAGGCACTGGGAGAGTTGCCAGTTTAGACAGGGTGGCAGGGAGGCATCGCCTTGTAGAAAGGCATGAGAGAGGTGATGGAGAAAAAAGACATAAAACCTGAGTGGTGAAAACAGAGCAGCAGCTCATCGCTTCAGGTCAAGGGCCCGGGAGAAGGAGTTTCCGGTTACGGTCTAGGCTTGGCTCCCCTGATGGCCTCCTTCCGGGGAAGCCAGTGGGAAGGTCACTAGCGATTCCTAGGAGACAGGGTCCCAGTCCCTTGTCTGACGGGGCTGGGCTGGGGACCAGGGACTGCACATGTCTGTCTCTTAAGTCTCACCTTTTTTTCCCTTTTTAAACCTTTGAAAAGGAATTTTATTGATGGTGTGGTATGCAGACGTTAACAATTCTCAAAAAAAAAAAAAAAGAAATAGAAAAAATTGAATTGCTTTGCTTAGCGATCTTTATCTGGAAGACGTCACACCTTTTCTTTTTTAATTATTTTAAGTATGTAGGGTACCATTCAGGGTCAGGTATACAAATGCTCATTATGCAGGTAGCCTTGTTGATGAGGTGTGCCCCCTTCTCCTGGCAGTTTCCCACTACTGCCAATCCCTTTCTTATAGTATTATGACAGTTGTTCAAGGTCCGCTTATGAGTGAGAACATGTGGTACTCGGCTCTTTGTGTGATAGACCACTCAGTATTATAGCCCCTAAGTCCATCCAAGTGGCCGTGAAGTTAATAATTTTTGTCCTTCTTTATGGCTGCGTAATATTCCATCATGTATATGTACCACATTTTTTTTGTACAGTTCTCTTTCGATGGGACGTCACACCTTTTCAATCCAACCTGGCTGTCCTCAAGCCTGGGAGCTGCGGTCAGGCCAAGCCCCCTTCACCCCCTCCTCTGTTGTTTGTTCCTGAGTTTGGTGGGGGCATATTCTCAGCAGTTCCCCAGGAAAGAGTGTGCTGGGAGTTCATTCTTAAGAACGTGCATGTCTGACAAGTTTCTCTTGACTGATGCCATTGATAACTGGACGACGTGGAGACCTCTGGGTGGAAAGCTATCTTCCTCCAGCATTTAAAAGGATTGCTCAATTAGCCCCTTGCCACTGCAGTGTGTGTGTGTGTGTGTGTGTGTGTGTGTGTGTGTGTGTGTGTACATGTGTGCACGCACATGTGCATATTTATACATTTTTTTGTATAGAATGATGTTTTGACATCTTTCAAAAAACTCCAAAAAACGCCTTTCTGGCTGGGAAGAGATTGCTGTCTCCGGACTAGCTAATTCTTATTTATTTATTTGTAGCGATGGGGTCTCACTGTGTTGCCCAAACTGGTCTTGAACTCTCGGCCTCAAGTGAGCTGCCCTCCTCAACCTCCCAAAGTGCTGGGATTGCAGGTGTGAGCCACTACACCTGGCCCGAGACTAGCCACTTCTCAGAGACAGTGAGGTCTCCAGCTGACAGCACACCAGGCTTGCCTCTTCTATCTGACCCATACAGCCCAGGAGGCGATATTCCCCTGCCTTCATCATCCCAGAGCCAGATGCCAGGCAACTAGAGGCCACCCTTATAGCCGTAAGCTCCCTGAAATTATTCAAACTAGCTAAGCCTAAACTGCTCACTCTGCCCCTCCTGTCCTCCTTGAATTCAGTGAAGGTTCTGGCCTAAACCTTCCTCTCACTCCTGACTTCTACCTTCTGACCACCCTGGTGTCTTCCCATGTGGCCCCATGTGGCATGCCATATCTCCCATCTCTAGGACCTGTGAGTATAGTAAACTTGGTTTTTTCCTGAACCTCTCCTGTGTGTCCTTTTGTGGCTGCATTTGAATGACCATCTCGTTAAAACATATATCAAACAGCCATTCTGATTGCTGACTCTATGCTAAACACTCTCTGGAAATTTGTTGAATCTTCCCTTTGTCCTCAGTGGGCTAAAACGTCATGACATTGTACCTGAGAGGATTTATTTTCATCCACGTGCAGCCCATGCCATGGGCCTTTTCAATTGGATAACCCTTGCCCTTCAGCCAGTGGATGCCAGGAGGGGGCAGTGGGCCAGACGGCTTGCTTGGGGAATCTACAATGTCCATTTCATCCAGATTCCCCAGAGAAGACACTCCTAAGTGTCTTCTCTGCCTGAAGGCTGCCTGAAGGCTGCCTGAAGGCTGGGACCTGGCTGCAGAGTTCTGGGAGCTGAGCCGTGAAGGGGCCCCCGGCTCTGGGCCTGCAGGCTGTACACCTTCAAGCATCGCCCTTCTTGGGGAGAATTTCACTGTCTCAGTTGGACCTGGTGCCCACAATCCACTGACCCCTTGTTTTGCCCCCTCCAGAGAACAAAGTTCCCAATTTCTGCCAGGATGGAGGAGGCACAGCTGTCCAGTGGCATAGAGGCAGAGCGGTTTACCTGGGACAGAGAGGTTCCAGAAGACCTGGAACTGGCAGTGCTAGAAGTGGCCAGAACAGCAGGCACCCTGGCACCCGACACTCTGGGTGCTCACCAGACAGCTTCCACTCGGCCTTCCTCCGTTAGCAGCCCTCCACCCCGGCGCCAGGCAGGGCCCTCGGCTCCCTCTGGCCAGCCCGTCGTCTGACTTCCAGGGAGCTGTTTTCCCAGCTCCCAAAGCCTTGTGGCTGAGGTCTCATCCTCTGCCCTCCCCTTTCATGTAGATTTATGTCATTGTTCTCCCCAAAGTGGCTTTACTGTAGCTTTTCCGGGGTGTGGAATTAGATGCAAATGTTCAATCTGCCATCTCTACTCAGAATTAACCTCGCCGTGCGTTTTTATGTTCAGAGCAGCTGTGTCTGTAGTAGTTCCGACGAGAAGCAACTCGAATGGCCTCCAGAAGGTGAAGCGTGAACAAGCCGTGGTGCATCGACGCAAAGGACACCTCAGCCACACAAAGGAGTGCAGTATCTGAAGGCAGCAACCCGGATAAATCTCAAAATAGTGATGCCAAGTCAAAGGGGCCAGACAGGAAGCGAATATGCGCGGGAGGATTTTCCGCGTGGAACTCTGGAAAATGCGAACCCACCTACAGTGACAGAAACCAGATCAGGGGTGGCCTGGAGATTGGGGTGCGAGAAGTGGTGGGAGGGAGGGTTTACAGAGTGACACGAGGAAGTTTTCTGACTGCTATGTTTATGACCTCCCCAAGTACTGGAACGACAGGTGGGAGCCACCGTGTCCGGTCTCTCTCCAGCTTTTCTTTTTTTTATGATTTCGTCTTTATCTCCATATGAATGCAGTTGTCCTGGCACAATTTATTTAAAGGTTCATCCTTAAGCCAGGCACGGTGGCTCACGGCAGCACTTTGGGAGGTGGAGGCGAGAGGATTGCCTGAGCCCAAGGGTTCGAGACCAGCCTGGGCAACTTGGTGAGACCTCATCTCAACAATTAAAAAAAAAATTAGCCAGGCATGGTGACATGCGCCTGTGGTTCCAGCTACTTGGAAGGCTGAGGCAGAAGGATCACTGGCATCCAGCAGGTCGTGGCTGCGGTGGCCGGGAGCGTGCCACTGCACTCCAGCCTGGGCGACAGAGTGAGACTCCGACTCAAAAAAAAAAAGGTTCATCCTTTTTGCGCTGCCCCAATTGCCACCTCTGTCACGTATCAAGTGTCCGCATAAGCAAGGGGCTATTTCTGGGCTCTCCATTCAGTCGTCTGTGTGTCTAACCCTTCCCCAAGCCGCCTGTACTGACTGCCACGGCTCTGGAAGGCAGCTCCAGACCTGAGGAGTAAGCCCTCCGTCTGTCCACCATCTTCAGGAACGCCTGTTCTATTCTTGGGGCTGTGCATTTCCAAGTAGGCTTTAGATTCGACTTGTCAAGTTATGATTTTGATAGGTATCATATTGACTGCAAATCAATTTGAGGAAACTTGACATCCCTACACTATTGAGTTTTCCGATTCATGGACATGTATATACCTCATTTATTTAGGTCTTCCTTAAGAAACATTTTTGGACTCTTATTAAAGTTTTATAACTTCCTCGCCAGAGGGCTTACAAATCTTTTTAAAACTGATTCCTAGGTACTTTGTGCTTTTTCTTTTTCAGACAAAAGATTTCATATTTATTACTGAGCCAGCCCACGAGTGCAGAGCACATCAACAAAAAATCACACCCCAATTAAACATGTTTGACTTCTCGACTGTGGAGATTTTCAACTTGATAATGGCAAGATGATGGTGACCGTGATTCAGCATAAACATGTGTGCCACCCCATGTGCCATTCCTTAGAGACCCAGCTTGGTTTTTCTTCAATGTCTCCTCTTGGAGTTGTAGCAGATTTTATTACCAGTTTTCATCCGAATCCACTGGGGAATGGGACGATTTTGCTTCTGTTTCTTGGCCAGGAATTGCTTGATCTTGGAAGTCTTGTGAGAAGACATGGCGAGCAACAGAGTCCACCGCGCATACCATGTTGGTGGAGAAAGGAAGAGCACTTTGTGTTTTTTAAAATGCTGTTATGAGTGGTATATCAATTTTTTAAATTTCATTTTTGAACTGTTTGTTGCTGACAGATAGATAGAAGTACAAATGATTTTTGTATATTGATTTTGTATCCAGCAACCTTGCTAAAAAAAAACGCTTAGTAGCTGTAGTAATCTATGTTTAGATTATTTGGCGTTTTTAAATAGACATCAATAGACTGTAAATAATGACAGCTTTTTCTTTTCTTGCCTTTAACCTTAATTTCTGTTTCTTGCCCTACTACATTAGCCAACAGCACAATGTTGAATAAAAGTGGTGATGATAGAGGATATCTTTTTCTTGTTTCTGATTGCAAGGGAAAGCTTTCAACTTTTTAACCATTAAATATGATGGTGCTATAACTATTTTTTTAAATCCTTTGCTAAAGAAGTTCATTTTAATTCCTAGGTACCTAAGTTTTCTTTTAACTCATGAATGGATATTGAATTGTACCCAATGCTTTTTCTGCATCTATTGTGATGATCACGCAACTTTTCTTCTTTAACCTATTAATGTAATTAATTAAAATAAATGATTTTCTATTGTTAAACCAACTTTGTGCTCCTGAGATAAACACAACTTGACCACTATGTATTATTGCTATTATAGATTGCTAACATTTTGTTTGGGATTTTTCATCTATGCTCATGAGTAAGCTTGGCCTATAATTGTCTGTCTCATGATGTCCTTGACAGGTTTTGGTTTCGAGGTTATGCTTTCCTTCTAACAAGAGTGAATCCTCTTTTTTAATTCTCTGGAAGATGGTGTGTGAAATCTCTACAGCACCCATGGTTCTATGCCATTTGCCATTCATAACATGCCTTATGTGTACCTTTTCTCTTATTGCTCTCGATGAAGTCTATAAATGCCGTTAGTCCTGCCAGGGAAGCTGCTGCCTCTGACTAGCAGCACTGCTTTGCCCTGCGCTCTTTGGGGGCATCCGATGAAATTTTTCCTTTTCTCATCAATCATGGCACCCTCCCGGCAACAGTATAGATCGGTGCCTGAAGTCAGAACGCCACAAATACTCCGTCTACAAGTGAATGAACTTCCTTGCCCCTTTTTTGGTGTGTGTGCGTGGGGGGGGCGTGGTCTCACTCTGACGTCCAGGCTGGAGTTCAGTGGCATGATCACAATTCATTGCAGCCTCAAACTCCCGGGCTCAAGCAATCCTCCCACCTTGGCCTCCGAAGTAGCTGGGACTACAGGTGAACACCACCACACCTAGCTAAGTTTTTGTATTTTTTGTAGAGGCTAAGTCTCGCTATGTTGCCCGGGCTGGGATAAACTTCTTTTTCAAACTTAAGAAAAAGTGTATTTTCTCCACACTCAATCAGAGTGTTGCCATGAGAAGAAAACTGGACTTCCTTGCACTGTGTTTCCGATGGAAGATCACGACCATGTTGCTCATTTTTTCTTATTAAGATTCGCATATCTGGCGTTTCTTGGATATGTGTCTAGGTCAACATGACCCAGGTTTAATCCACACAGCTCGTAAAGACATGGCAGAGTTTTAGCCCTTGGGAAACAAACCTGCTTTGCACTTACTGAAGAAATTCATCCAGACACTCCTCCTCCTCTAAAGCCTGGCCCTGGGAACCGCGCCCTTGGCCAGCTCTCTCTCTCACCGGCTGCCTTGCTGCACTTGGACGTGCACGCATCTCCTTGGCTGAAATGCTGCTTTCACGGATTAGAGGTTTCCGCCAAGGTCATGGCTACAGGATAGCTGCCCCGGAGCAGAGCCCCGGCCTGGGAAGTCCCAGCAGTGCACTGTGAGGGTCCTCGAGTCTCTCACCCTCCTTCTTAGGGAGGATACTGCCGGCAGGGGAGTTGAACCTCGGTCACAGCAATCCAGCTGGCTTCTGAGCTCCCGTCTGTCCAGGTCTGGTAGCCACTTGAAGTTTCTGGTCCTCTGGTCTGTTTTGGTTAGTTTCTTGTGTCTTTCAGGGTGAGAGACCAAGATTCCTGTTTCTGTGAATCACGGCTGTTTTCCAGTACAAGACTCCGTAGGACGTTTGTCTCCCAGGCTGAAGTCTTAGAAAGCCGGTTTTTGACACCATCGGTTGTCTTCTCTGTGCTTCCAGTCCGAGGCCAGAATCACTGTGCCCAAGGACTGGGGCTTTCTGCCCAGGCCAGAACCAGCCTACGAGCCCTTCCCTGTGGACCCAGGAGTCCGTTTGCAAGCCATGGGTAGAGAACAGGTTCTGCCTGTTTCTGTGGTCTCTTGGCCGTGCATACCACTGAGTCACCACTGAAAGGGGCCAAAGCCTATTGCATGTCTCTGTTCTCTAGGGAAGTAGGTGCACATAGCTGGAGAAAAGGGGCGGGATTACAGGACAGCCGCCCCCAGGAGTACATTCTCCTGATTTGGTTCCAGCGGGGTAGAGGGGTGTCCGGGGCATCTGCGACTTCTGGAGCACGGCTGGGGGAGTCTGAATCTTGAACTGGGAGGGGAGCGAGTGAGTCAAGGCCAGCTTGACCTGTCTGGAGCTTCCAAGAGACCGATCTCTGCTTGAGCTTTTGCAGGCTGGTCCTGACTGTTTTGTCTTTCTTCCTCTCCAAAGCAGAGGAATCCCAGGAAAAGACGCAGAACGGGCCAAGGCAGCAGGACGGCGAGAGAAGCTGCGGATGCCAGCCTGAGCTTGGAACCTCAGTGGGAGCCACAGCTCGCCCCCCATCTGCACCACAGGCAGCCGCCTCCGCCTGTCAGTCCTCAGTCTCCACTCTGTACCCAGGGGACACCCTGAAACTCGAAGAGCTCCAGTCTGGGCACAGTCACAGGGAAGGGATTTATTATCATTATTTTTTTGAGTCGGAGTCTCACTCTGACGCCAAGGCTGGAGTGCAGTGGCACGCTCGTGGCCACCATAGCCTTGACCTACTGGGTTCGGGCTATCCTTCCGTCTCGGCCTTCTAAGTAGCTGGAACCACAGGCATACACAACCACATTCAGTTAATCTTTCTGATTTACTGTAGAGACGAGGTCTCCCCATGCTGCCAGGCTGGCCTCGAACCTCTGAGCTCAGGCAATCCTCTCTCCTCAGCCTCCCAGAGTGCTGGGATTACAGGTTGGAGCCACCGCACCCAGCAGGGGAAGGATTTTTATGTCCTCAGGGGAGGCCTCCTTGACACCGTCCAGCTGCTGGAACATTTGATGAGATTCTTCTGCTGGGTGATGGGGAGGCTTTTCTTCTCTGTATATCTCATCTATGTGATGAGAGCGATATTAATGGGAAAAGTCTGCTTTGAAAGACACTTTTGCCTATTTCCAGAGGAAATGAACAAATAAGTATACTGAGCCTCTCACAGACAATGGCGCTCCTATTTTGATCAGTTTCAAAGACTCCCGGGAGGAAAACATTTCTTATCTTTGAGTTGGAATCTCACTCTTGTCTCTAGGCTGGAGTGCAGTGGCACCCTCACGGCCACTGCAGCCTTGACCTGCTGGGCTTAGGTGATCCTTCCGCCTCAGCCTTCCAGGTAGCTGGTACTACAGACGCACGCTACCATGCCTGGCTAGTTTTTGTGATTCGTTGTAGAGACGAGGTCTCACCAAGTGGCCCAGGCTGGTCTCGAACCTCCGGGCTCAGGCAATCCTCTCACCTCAGCTTCCTAAAGTGCTGGGATTATAGGCTGAGCCACCGCGCCTGGCCAACGTTTTTAAATTTAAGCCCAAACTGCTGATGTTATAAAAGTACTAGCTCTTTAAGAGAAGCTCTTTCCACGTGGCTGGTGGGGGGGAGCCGGCAGCGCACTAGAGGCCTGGGCCACCCTCACACCTTGGTCAGTGGCAGTACAGGGGCGGGTGGACCTATCACACGAGAACTGCTCCACTCCCTGCTTGGCTGGGGACAGCTGGTATAGGAGAGGCTGCAACCAGGTTTCAAGGTCACTAGGATGGTCCTGGGATGGAGAATACCGGGGACGGCAAGGGTCTAGCCAGGGTAGGCCAGCTGCTACAGAGCCAGTGACCCAGCGGCCACACAGAGGAAGACAGGCAGACTGAGCCCTGGGTGGACTGCAGGTGCCACATCACAGGCCACACCCAAAGAGCTGGTCCTCGGGAAGCACACTCCCCAGAGCAAGGAACTGCAGAGGAAGTTGCGACGTGACTTCGCTGATAAGGGCTCACGAAACACAGAGACTGTGCTACACCACCAACAATAAAATATTTCAATCAACCAGAGCGGAAGGAAGACTGCCTTATCTTTCTATTCCTTCTAGAGAAAATTCTGTCATAAAATCATTGTCATATGATGATGTGATCAAAGAGTATGCAGCAAAAAAAGAAAATGCAGGTAGGTTAAGTGTAAAATATAATAATAATAATAAAAATAAAATAACAGCCGGGCTCAGTGGCTCAGCCTGTCATCCCGCGCCTTGGGAGGCTGAGGTGAGTGGATTGCCTGAGCCCGCGGGTTCAAGACCTGCCTGGGCAACTTGGCGAGACCTCATCTCTACAATAAATCAAAAATTAGCCGGGCGTGGTATCGCACGCCTGTAGTTCCAGCTACTTGGAAGGCTGAGGCGGAAGGATCGCTGGAGCCCAGCAGGCCGAGGCTGCGGTGGCCGGGAGCGGCTGCTGCACTCCAGTCTGGGCGACAGAGTGAGACTCCAACTCAAAAAAAAAACAATAAAATAAAATAACAATAGTATTTTGCTAGCTTTCGTTATATTTTTCATGTTTACAGTTTTTTTGGTTTATTTATTTTTTTAGAGGTGAGGTTTCACTCTGTCACCCAGGTTGGAGTAGCATGATAACAGCTCACTGCAGCCGCAACTTCCTGACCTCATGCAATCCTCCTGCCTCAGCCTCCTGAGTAACCGGGACTACAGGTGTGCATCACCATATCTGGCTATGTGTAACATTTTTTTTTTGTAGAGACAGGGCATTACTATGTTGCCCAAGCTGGTCTCCTGGCCTCAAGCAATCATTCTACCTCAATCTCCCAAAGCACTGGCATTATAGAAGTGAGCCACCATGCCCAGCGATTTTTTTCAGCTTTTTAAAATTTTTCACTTGTGGTGACTTCTTTTCTTTTTCTAAATAAATATATGCATTTGCAACTAATTTTGCATTCTTCTTCTTAAGGAGGAATCATAAATTGTATCAAGTCTGGCCTCCAGCAATGTGAATCTGTTCTCCTGCATACATGGGAACCTTTAAAAAACAAGATAATCCCGCGGATTCGAGACCCGCCTGGGCAGCGAGACCTCATCTCTACAATAAATCAAAAAATCAGCCGGGCGTGGGAGCGCATGCCTGTAATTCCGGCTACTCGGAAGGCTGAGGCGGAAGGATCGCCGGAGCCCAGCAGGTCGAGGCTGCGGTGGCCGGGAGCGGCCACTGCACTCCAGTCTGGGCGACAGAGTGAGACTCCAACTCAAAAAAAAAAAAAAAAAAAGAAAGAAAAAAGATAAGCGATCTTGTAGGGAAAAATCATCATTTTTTTTTCTGTTTTCTGCGCACAAAGGTAAGTTCTAAGTACGCAAATGGGAAAAGAGAAAAATTAACATTAATCAATCACATTAGACTTTTTAATTATTATACTCTAACAAGTAAAATTAAAATATTTATAAATAACCACATAAAACCAACTTGGCTATTAGTAAAAATCTAAACAGTTGTCCTGTTTCCTAAATATGCCCTTTCCCTTAAAAACATTTTGGATGAGAGAAAGTGCAAAACTGGATTTTTTTTTCCATTGCTACAATGACCCAGCTGTTAAGTCAAGTTGCCTAGGCTGGTTTCGAACCTGTGAATAAGAATAAGAAACAAAATGCATATTGCTATCAGGACAAAGCTGAACAATTATGAAGAAGCTTCAGGATTCCCTACTATGTTAACTACGCGTCCCAATGCTTAAAGGGCTTTAACAACATGGGAAAGGCAAGTGGGGAAATGGCCTGAGACCCTGATGGAAATGGGAAAGCAAAGAAGCCCCCTGACCTCTAAGGTTTGCTCCACCCTTCTGTCTCCTCTAGGTCAATGGATGGGCACCAACAGTTGAGAAGATTCTGTGAGCACTCAGCAGCCATGGAATTCCAGGGCCATTTAAATCAGGAGCTGGTGGCTCTGGATAGCAAAGGCTCTGGTCATTGTATTTATCTCCAAATAACACAACTCCTCATTTTTGGAGATTACAATTTTTGGACCCACTTAGCAAGTTGTGGCAATAGTTGTACTCTACTTGGAAAAATAAGGCCAAGAAGTGCTCGCTTTAGCAGCTCATATACCAACACCGGAACAAGAATAATCAATGTAGGCGCATAAGAAACATGAAAAAGTTGGCTGGGTGCGGTGGCTCATACCTATAATCCCAGCACTTTCGGAGGCTGAGGTGAGAAGATTGCCTGAGCCCACAGGTTCAAGACCAGCCTAGGCAACTTGGCAAGACCTCATCTCTACATTAAATCAAAGAATTAGCCTGGCATGGTGGCCCATGCCTGTAATTCCAGCTACTTGGAAGACTGAGGCAGAAGGATCACCTGAGCCCAGCAAGTGGAGGTTGCGGTGGCCATGAGCGTGCCACTGCACTCCAGCCTGGGCGACAGAGTGAGATCCTAACTCAAAAAAAAGAAAAAGCAAGAAAAAGAAAAAGGAAGAAAACATGACACCCCCAAAGGAACACAATATGTCTACAGCAAAGATCCTTTAAAAAAATGGTATTTATAAAATACTCAAAAAAGAATTCAAAATAATGATTTTTTTTTATTTTGAGTTGGAGTCTCACTCTGTCGCCCAGACTGGAGTGCAGCGGCCGCCCCCGGGCCCACCGCAGCCTTGACCTGCCGGGCCCCGGGCGACCCTTTCCCGCCTCAGCCTTCCAAGTACCCAGAATTACAGGCACGCGCTCCCACGCCCGGCTGATTTTTTGATTTATTGTAGAGATGAGGTCTTGCTGCCCAGGCGGGTCTCGAACCCACGGGCTCAGGCAATCCACTCACCTCAGCCTCCCAAAGGCGCGGGATTACAGGCTGAGCCACCGAGCCCGGCCTAAAATAATGATCTCAAAGAAGCTCAGTGGGTTACAAGAAAATACAGACCAGTAAGTAGTTCATGATCTGAATGAGAAGTTCAACAAAGAGCTAGATACATAAAAACAACCCAACAGAAATATTCAATGAGGTGAAAAATTCAATGAATGAAATTAAAAAATATAATCGTGAGCTTCAGCAACAGAGTAGATCAAGCAGAAGAAAGAATTTCTGAGCTTGAAGACAGGTCTTTTGAAATAATCCAGTTGGAGGAAAAAAGAAATAAAATAAAAAAGAATGAAGAAAGCCCATGGGACTTAAGGGGCACTATTGAGCAAACAAATATTCCCATTATAAGAGTGCCAGAGAAAGATACAGAAAGCCTATTTAACCAAATAATAGCTGAAAACTTCCCAAGTCTTGGAAAAGATATGAGTATCCAGATCCAGAGAGCTCAAAAGTTCCCAATAAGATTCAACCCCCACTGGGTGTGATGGCTCATGCCTGTAATCCCAGCACTTTGGGAGGTGGAGGCGACAGGATTGCCTGAGTCCAATGGTTTGAAACCAGCCTGGGCAACATGGTGAGACCTTGTCTCTACAATAAATCAAAAAATTAGCTGGGCATGATGGCACACGCCTGTAGTTCCAGCTACTTGAAAGGCTGAAGAAGGATTGCCTGAACCCAGCAGGTCGAGACTGCAGTGGCTGTGAGCATGCCACTGCACTACAGCCTGGGTGACAGAGTGAGACTCCGACTCAAAAAAAAATTCAACCCCCCAAAATCCTCATGGGGCATATCATAATCAAAGTGTCAAAAGTCAAAGACAAGCTGGGCTCGGTGGCTCAGCCTGTAATCCCGCGCTTTGGGAGGCTGAGGTGAGTGGACTGCCTGAGCCCGCGGGTTCAAGACCCGCCTGGACAACTTGGCGAGACCTCATCTCTACAATAAATCAATAATTAGTTGGGTGTGGTAGTGCACGCCTGTAGTTCCAGCTACTTGGAAGCCTGAGGCGAAGGATGGCTGGAGCCTAGCGGGTCGAGGCTGCAATGGCCGGGAGCGGCCACTGCACTGCAGTCTGGGTGACAGAGTGAGACTCCAACTCAAAAAAAAAAAAAAAAAAAAAAAATCAAAGGCATAAAGAGAATTAGAAAAGTTAAAAGAGAGAAATTTCAAGTCACATATAAGGGAATCTCCTTTAGACTATCAGTTATTTTCTCAACAGAAATCTTGCATGCCAGGAGAGAATGGAATGATATATTCAAAGTGCTGAAAGAAAGAAGAAAAAAGCCCTGTCAGCCTAGAATACTAAATGTGGCAAAGCTATCCTTCAGAAATGAAGCAGAAATAAAGACCTTCCCAGAAGAGCAAAAACTGAAGGAATTCATCACCAATTGACCAGCTTTACAAAAAATGCTTAAACGAGTACTACAGTGGAAATGAAAGGATGATAATTAACACCGTTAAAACATATGAAAGTACAAACTCACACATACAGGCAAATCCATAACCCTACTTACCCTAGTGTTGCAATGGTGCTATGCAAACCCCTCACACTTCTAGCATGAAAAACTTAAAGTAAAAAAGGGAAAAAAGCTCCATAGCTACAGTTCGTGGCTAAGGAACACACAAAAGAGAAATACGTAAATCAAGGCAAACAAAATACAAATTATGGGAGAGAGGGAAAAAAGTTTAGAGCATTTTTATGTGACCAAAGTTAAGTTGTTATCAGCTTAAAATCGTCTATTTTAACTACAGGACTCTGTATGTTAGCCTCATGGTAAGCACAAAAAGAGAAATTACAGTGGATACACAAATGAGAAAGAGACAGGAAACAGAGCTTAGCACTACAGAAAACCACCAAACTATGGAAGTAAACAGCAAGAGCGGAAGAATGGGATAAAGGATCTACAAAACAACCAGAACAAAAATTAACAAAATGACAGGAGTAAGTCCTTACCTATCAATAATAACATTGAATGTAAATGGATTAAATTCTTCATTAAAAAATATACAGTGGTGAGTGGATTGCCTGAGCCCGCGGGTTCGAGATCTGCCTCGGCAGCGAGACCTCATCTCTACAATAAATCAAAAAATCAGCCCGGGGGTGGTTTGCGCATGCCTGTAATTCTGGCTACTCGGAAGGGGAGGCGGAAGGATCGCCAGAGCCCAGCAGGTCGAGGGGTGCGGTGGCCCGGGGGCGGCCGCTGCACTCCATCTGGGCAACAGAGTGAGACTCCAACTCAAAAAAAAAAAAAAAAAAAAAAAAAAAATATATTTTTTATTTTATATTACAGTGGCTGAATGGATTAAAAAAAAAAAAGACACATTTTTTCCTTTTAAAAACAAAAAAGACTGAAAAAAAAAGAGATGGAAAATGCTATTCCATGCAAACAGAAACCAAAAGCAAGCAGGAGTAGCCATACTTATATTAGCTAATATAAATATAAACTTTAGGTTGGTGAGATGGTGCACGTCTGAGTCCTAGCTACTGGAGAAGCTGAGGCAATAGGATCCCTTGAGGGGGCCAGGAGTTCAAGACTGTAATGCACTGCGACTGCACCTGTGAATAGCCACTGCACTCCAGCCTTGGCAACACAGTGAGAAATCATCTTTAAAAAAATAGACATTAGGTGAAAAACTGTACAAAGAGACAAAGAAGGTCATTTTATAATGATAAAGCAATGAATTCAACAAGAAGATACGAGTATGATAAATATGTGCGCCCAACACTGGAACACCCAAATACATCAAACAAGACGTTAGATCTAAAGGCTAACATAGGCTGCAATACAGTAACAGTAGGGGACTTCAACACCTCACTATCAACAATGGACAGATTATCTAGACAAAAAAAAAATCAACAAAGACACATCAGGCTTAAACTATATCATAGACCAAGTGTACCTTACAGAAGTTTACAGAACCTTTCATCCAACAGTGCAGAATATACATTCTTCTCAGTACATGGAACATTCTTCAGGATAGATTGCATGTTAGACTACAAAAAAGTCTTTTTTTTTGAGTTGGAGTCTCACTCTGTTGCCCAGCCTGGAGTGCAGTGGCACGCACGCTCCTGGCCACCGCAACCTCGATCTGCCGGGCTCCGGCGATCCTGCCACCTCAGCCTTCCAAGTAGCTGGAACTACAGGCATGTGCTATCACGCCCGGGCTAGTTTTTGATTTATTGTAGAGACGAGGTCTCGCCAAGTTGCCCAGGTGGGTCTCGAAGCCATGGGCTCAGGCAATTCACTCACCTCGGCCTCCCAAAGCACAGGATTACAGGCTGAGCCACCGAGCCCGGCCTAAAAAAAGTCTTAGCAAATGTAAGAAGATAAAGACCATGTCAAGTATCTTTTCAGACCACAACAGTATAAAACTAGCAATCAACAACAAGGAAAACTTCAGAAAGCTTACAAATACATAGAAATTAAACAACATGATCCTTAATAACCAATGAGTCAAGAAAGAAATTTAAAAGAAAATGTAAAAGTTCTTTGAGATAAATAAGAATGGAGACACATCATACCAAAACTTATGGGACACAGCTTCACTGTTGAATTCTACCAAACATTTAAAGAACAACTAATACCAACTTTCTTCAAACTATATCAGAAAATTGAAGCGGAAGGAATACTTTTAAACTTATTGCATAAGGCCAGTATGCTCCTGATTCCAAAACCAGACAAGTATACAGCAACAACAAAAAAAGGAAACTTCAGGTCAGTATCCTAGATAAACATAGATGCAAAAATTTTCAACAAGATACTAATAAACCAAATTTAACATCACGTTAGAAAAATCATTCATTATGATCGATAGGATTCATCTCAGAGATATAAGTATGTTCAACATACACAAGTCAATAAAAGTATACATTGCATTAACAAAAAGAGAAAAAAAAAACCAGCCGGGCTCGATGGCTCAGCCTGTAATCCCAGCTTTGGGAGGTTGAGGTGAGTGGATTGCCTGAGCCCGCGGGTTCGAGACCCGCCCGGGCAACTTGGCAAGACCACATCTCTACTATAAGTCAAAAATCAGCCATGTGTGGCAGCACACGCCTGTAGTTCCAGCTACTCGGAAGGCGGAGGCGGAAGGATCGCCGGAGCCCAGCAGGTCGAGGCTGCGGTGGCCGGGAGCGGCCACTGCACTCCAGTCTGGGTGACAGTGAGACTCCAACTCCAAAAAAAAAAAGAAAAACAAAAACCATATGATTATTTCATTGACACAGAAAAAGCATTGAACAAAATTCAACATCCCTTCATGATAAAAAAAACTCAACAAATTAGATATAGAATGCATGTACTTCACAATTAAAACTATATATGACAAACCTAAGCTAACATCATACTGAATGGGGAAAAAAGCTTTTCCTCTAAGATCAAGGACAAGACAGGGATGTTCACTTTCACCACTTTAATCCAACATAGTACTAGAAGGCCTAGCCAGAACAATTAAGTAAGAAAAACAAATAAAATGCATCCAGATTGGAAATGAGGAAGTCATATTATCCCTGTTTGTAAATAACATGATCTCATATATAGAAAGCCCTAGGTTGGACACGATGGCTCACACCTGTAATCCCAGTGTTTTGGGAGGCTGAGGCAGGAGGATTGCTTGAGGCCAGGAATTCAAGACCATCCTGGACAACATAGCAAGACCTCATCTCTACAGTTTTTTTTTAATTAGCCAAGCATGGTGGCACGCACATGTATTCCCAGCTACTCAGGAGGCTGATGTGGGAGATTACTTGAGCCCAGGAGTTCGAGGCTACAGTGAGCCATGATTGCTACCCCTGCACTCCAGCCAGGGTGACACTGTGAGATCCTGTCTCAAAAAAGAAAAAGAGCCAGGCTCGGTGGCTCAGTCTGTAATCCCGCGCCTTGGGAGGCAGAGGTGAGTGGATTGCCTGAACCCGCGGATTCGAGACCCGCGTGGGCAACTTGGTGAGACCTCGTCTCTACAATAAATCAAAAATGAGCCGGGCGTGGTAGCGCGCGCCTGTAGTTCCAGCTACTCGGAAGGCTGAGGCGGAAGGATCGCCGGAGCCCAGCAGGTCGAGGCTGCGGTGGCCGGGAGCGGCCACTGCACTCCAGCCTGGGCCACAGAGTGAGACTCCAGCTCAAAAAAAAAAAAAAAGAAAAAGAAAAAGAGATAAACCCTAAAGAATTCACCAAAAGAAACTATTAGAACTAATAAACAGGCCAGGCTTGGTGGCTCAGCCTGTAATCCCAGCGCTTTGGGAGGTCGAGGCGAGTGGATTACCTGAGCCCGCGGGTTCGAGACCTACCTGGGCAGCGAGACCTCATCTCACAATAAATCAAAAAATAGCCGCGCGTGGTAGCGCATGCCTGTAGTACTGGCTACTCAAGGCTGAGGCGGAAGGATCCCCGGAGCCCAGCGGGTTTGAGGCTGTGGTGGCCGGGAGCGGCCACTGCACTCCAGTCTGGGCGACCGAGGAGACTCCAACTAAAAAAAAAAAAAAGAACTAATGAACAAATTCAGTAGTCACAGGATACAAAAATCAATAGTATCTCCATATTCTAATGGTGAACTATATCAAAAAGAAATCAGGAAAAATGGCCAGGCGTAGTGGCTCATGCCTATATTCCCAGCACTTTGGGAGGCTGAGGCAGGGGGACCCCTTGAGACCAGGAGTTCAAGACCCACGTGGACAACATAACACGATTCCATCTCCACAAAACATTAAAAAATTAGCTGGGTATGGTGGTGCATACCTGTAGGTCCAGCTACTCATGAGGCTGCGGCGGGAAGAACAGTGGAGTCGATGTCTTTGAAGCTGTGGTGAGTTATGATTGCACCACTGCCCTCAGCCTGGGCAACAAAGCAAGACCCTGTCTCTAAAAACTTTTTTTTAAATTTAATTTTATTATAAAGATGTGGGTTACAAGTCAGGATTAGGTACATAAGTAATCTAAGTGCAGGTGAAGTTTGGGCCTCCAACTGGTTTTCACTTCCTCTGGTTTAGGAACAGGTACCCTTTGTGTTGTCTAAAAACTTAAAAAAGAGAGAAAGAAATCAAGAAAACAGTTCCATTTACAATTGCTACAAAATTTTAAGATACCCAGAAGTAAACTTAGCCAAGAGGGTGGAAGAAAACTATAAAACATTTGTGGAAGAAGTTAAAGAAGACACACACAAATGCAAATATATCCTATGTTCATGGACTAGAAGAATTACTATTGTTAAAATGGCCCTGCTACCCATAGCAATTTACAGATTCAATGCAATCCCTATAAAAATGCCAATGACATTCTTCACAAAAATAAACAGTCTTCAAATTCACATAGAACCACAAAACACCCCCAAATAGACAAAGAATCCTGAGCAAAAAGAACAAAGCTGGAGGCAACACACTGACTTCAAAACACACTGCAAGGCTGTAGTGACCAAAACAGCATGGGACTGGCATAAAAACAGACACATGACCAAATGAACAGACTAGAGAGCCCAGAAGTAACTCATGCATATCCAACCAACTGATTTTTGACAAAACTGCCAAGAACACGTGCCTTGGGAAAAAGACAATCTTTTCAATAAATGGTGCTGGAAAAATAGGATAGTCATATGCAGAAGAATGAGACCAGATCCCTATCTCTCACCATATACAAAAATCAACTTAGGATGGATTAAAGATCTAAATATAAAACCCCAAACTATGAAACAACGAGAAGAAAACAGAAATCCTTTCTGACATTGGACTGGGAAAGATTTTTACAGTTAGACCTCAAGGTGAAGGAAACAAAAGCAGAAATAGACAGACGGAATTGCATCCAACTGAAAAGCTCTTGCATAGCAAAGGAAACAATTAACAAAATGAAGAGATAATCTACAGAACGGAAGAAAATAGTTGTGAACTATACATCTGTCAAGGGGTTAATAACCACAATATATAAGGACTTTCAAACTTTCAACAATAGTGCTCGCTTCAGCAGCGCATATACTAAAACTGAGCAAGGATGATATGCAAATTTGTGAAGCATTCCATATTTTTGAACAACAGCAAAATAACCTGACTTCCAACAATAAAAAATTCAACAATAAGTTCAACAATTAAAAAAATGGATTTAAAAATGGACAAAAAACCTTAATAGGCATTTCTCAAAAGAAGACATACAAATGACCAACGGATACATGAGAAAATGCTCAATATTGAATATGCAAAATTAAGACCATTATGAGATATCATTTCACTCCAATTAAAATGGCTATTATTAAAGAGACAAAAGGAAACGTGTTGATGGGATGTGAAGAACAGAGAACACTTTGCTGTTGGTGGGATTGTAAGTTAGTATAGTCCCTGTGGAAAATGCTATGGAGATTCGTCAAGAAATTAAAAATAGAATGAACTACCATATAATCCAGCAACCCCAGTACTGGATATATATCCAAAGGAAATGAAATTGATGTCAGGCCGGGCTCGGTGGCTCAGCCTGTAATCCCAGCACTTTGGGAGGCCGAGGCAAGTGGAATGCCCGAGCCCGCGGGTTTGAGACCCGTCCAGGCAACTTGGTGAGACTTCATCTCTACAATAAAAAAATAAAAAATCAGCCATCCTTGGGTAACTTGCGCTGTAGTTCGCCGGCTATTTAGAAGGCTGAGGCAGAAGGCTCACCGGAGCCCCGCGGGTCGACGCTGGGATGGTCATGAGCATGCCACTGCCCTCCAGTTTGGGTGATAGAGTGAGATTCCGATTCAAAACAGAAAGAAAGAAAGAAAGAAATTGATATGTCAAAGAGATCTGCTGTCACACGTTTACTGCAGCATTATTTACCATAGTCAAGATATGGAATCAACCCAAGTGTCCAATGATAGCTGAATGGATAAAGACAATGTGGTATATATACACCACGGAGCACTATTCAGTCATAAAAAAATAAAATCCTGTCATTTGCAACAGCATGGGTAAACCCGCAGGACATCATATCAAGTGAAATAAGCCACGCACAGAAAGACAAATACCACATTATCTCACTTATACGTGGAATGCAAACAAAAAGTTGATATCACAGAAACCGAGAGTAGAAGAGTGGTCACCAGAGACTGTGGCAGGGGGCGGGGTAGTAGGAGAGGATTAGGGATTAGTACACAGTACAAAATGTTAATTAGATAGGAGGAGTAAGTTCCGGTGTTTCGATGCACAGTGGAATGGCAATGTTTAACAATAAGTTATTGTATATTACAAAATAGCTAGAAGAGAGGCTTTTGAAAGCTCTCACCACAAAAAAATGACAAATGAATGAGGTGATGGATGCACTTAATAATCTGATTAGATCATTACGGGTGGAAACACCAAATTGTACCCCGTAAATATGTACAATCACAACGTGTCAATTAAAAAATAAATAAAGTCAAGAAATTAACCTAAAATTCCAAGTTTCTTCTTCCTCCTCCGTGAGGAAAAGCCTTGAACAAATTAAATTACTTTGCTAATTTTCATGTAAAAGATCGCTCTCTGTCTTCTCTCCAGCTTTATCCCAGTATAAAATGCAAAAACAGAATGCAAACACTGCCTTTTTGTTTTTGCAAGATTTGAGGTATATTATTAATTTCTTACAAGAAAATTGATTACATGGATCTTTCTAAAATTATAATACTTATCTTACAGATCACTTCTTACACAAAATATCTAAGGTCATGTAAATGTAAGTACACGAGTTACACTAAACTGTTATAATAATTAATATCTGCATTTTTAAAATCAATTCTTTTGAACTTCCAACAATAGCAGTAATTACGTAGCCCCTCAAAGTTACTCCATTTTTTAAACTAAATGAAGTTTTAAAGTGTCATATTTCTCTGTCAAATTTTTATTCATCATAGGGCCGGGCGCAGTGGCTCACGCCTGTATTCCCAGCACTCTGGGAGGCAGAGGTGAGAGGACTGCCTGAATCCAGGGGTTCGAGACCAGCCTGGGCAACTTGACGGGACCTTGTCTCTACAATAAATTAAAAATCAGCCGGCATGGTGGTGTGTGCCCGTAGTTTCCCGCTACTTAAGGATGGGAAAGGATCACTTGAGCCCCGAGGCCCAGGCTGTGGTGGCCATGAGTGTGCCCCTGCACTCCAGCCTGGGGGACAGAGTGAACTCCCACTCAAAAAAAAAATTTGTTTTAATTCATCAACTGTGATCATATTGTTCTTCAATGTCAACCTACTATAATTTCCAAGATTCCCTAATCTATTGACTGAGAGACATTCGATGAATAATAAATAGTGAGTGACCTTTACCTGGACAATCTCCAAAGGAATGAAAATTCATAAAGACAGAATATGAAAAAGTACACAGTCATTTTTTTTTTTTTTTGAGTCAGAATCTCACTCGGTCGCCCAGGCTGGAGTGTAATAGCACACTCATGGCCACCCCGGTGTCGACCTGCTGGGTCCAGGCGATCCTTCCGCCTCAGCCTTCCAAGTTGCCAGAACTATAGGTGCGCGCTACCATGTCCGGTTAATTTTGTTTGAAATATTGTAGAGACGAGGTCTCACCAAGTTGCCCAGGCTGGTCTCGAATCCCTGGGCTCAGGCAATCCTCTCGCCTCGGCCTCTCAAAGTGCAGGGATTACAGGCTTGAGGCCACCACGTCTGGCCACACAGTTATTTTTTACTTATGAATTCTTGTTTATGCATAAACACAGTGGTTCCTCATGACACTCAAATTAAATCCAGAAATTCACTATAGTATAAACATTGTTTTGTGCTGTGCCTGATTTTTAAAATTCTACTTTAAAACCTTAAAGTCTTTTTTTTTTTGAGTCAGAGTCTCACTCTGTCGCCCAGGCTGGAGTGCAGGGGCACGCTCATGGCAACTGCAACCTCGACCTGCTGGACCCAGGTGATCCTTCCTCCTTAGCCTTCCAAGTAGCTGGAACCACGGGCATGTGCCACCACTCCCAGCTAATTTTTTGATTTTTTGTAGAGATGAGGTCTCACCAAGTTGCCCAGGCTGGTCTCAAACCCCTGGGCTCAGGCAGTTCTCTTGCCTCTGCCTCCCAAAGTGCTGGGATGACAGGCATGAGCCACCACGCCTGGCCTAAAACCTAAAGTCTTAAAGCGTGAGGTAATATCAGTGCTGGAGCATCTTTTACGGTGACTGTGTTGAAAGTGAATAGTTACAAAAATACACATGTAAGTGTACTAAGTCCATAGATATTTTAGAAGCTTCGTTACAGAGTGGAGAGGCCTGGGTACACAGAAGAAAAAGGCCCTTAAGTAACTGATACATTTTCAACCCTGGGTATTCTACCTAGAGCCTGAGGTTTTGCCCCACTCTCCTAGGAACTGAAAGCTCTCCAGAGTCTCATCACAGGGGTGTTTGATGCCGCACCTCGGCATGATTAATTCATAACTATGGCCAGTTATAAGAAAACAATCCAACGAAACACAGAGCAAAGCTCTTCCTTCGTGGGGGAGCTGAAATTCCTCCTGGTGATCACGTTACTTTCTCCTGTGGGTTGTTATCACAGACTGTGACTCTGGTTACACTGTGAAGGCCACGGGCATTTCTTGTTCTAGGGCACCCGGGCTCCTATCTTAAGCAACTGACCAGTCTCCTCTGGTGACTCCCTTCGATACTGGCCTTCGTCAAGGTCAGTCCTCAAAGTATGCTGACAAGGGTCTTCACGTCACGGCGTTTGGTGAACGGCTTCTTGGGAGTACCAAGCTTCGCCCTTTTGCCTGGCTTGGGGAACCCATTGTACGGTACCTGCGGCTGAAGGCAGGGTGTCAGGAGTAATGAGGCATGATTAGAATGCCTCACAGCTACTAAGAGCAACTCAATCGGATTATAAAAGCTACCCTGTACACTTATTAAAATGTCATTCATCTAGATATGCTTTGGAAGTACTGATACACGCTGAAATTTGGATACATCTCAAAAACACTATGCTCAGTGAAAGAAGCCAGGCACAAAATCCACATGATGTATGATTCATTTTACACCAAATAGCCATAATAGGTAAATGCATAGTTACAGTACGCAGATTAGGGACTGCAGCTGAGTGGAACTATGGTTTCTATTAGGGATGACGAAAATTTTCTGGAGCTAGACAGTGGTGACGGCGGCCCAACATTGTAAATGTACGAAATACCACCGAATTATACACTTTAAAACGGTTAGCTTTACGTGATGTGGCTTTCACCTCAATTGAAAAGCACAACGTGTGTTGGCAATTGCACAACTTCTTGGGATGAATTTTTAAAATGCTTTTTTTGATGCGAGGGCTAGCACAATGACTTCTTACCTTCCGGAAGGCGGTGTTCCGCGGCTTAAGATCTCCTTGTCTGCTAATAGCTTTAGTGGCACGCAAAATGGAGCTTGTCAGGCCCAAGGTAGCTAGAAACAAAAGGCCCAGCAGGGCGGTGTCATGGTGTACCGCATCCACACCAAGGTTTGACAACGTGGACACCGACACCTAGAAAGCGGCGGCGCCACTGTCATAGACCATTTCCCCTACCAGAGACCCCTGTGTCAAAGGGCTGACGATGGGATGGCTGCCACAGTCGCTCCCATTCTGACTGTCCTTTTGCGATACCACTCAGCGCTCTTCCCAACGAGAGGCGGAGTCTACTTTCCCTGCTCTTGAGTCAGAGCTGGCCCTGCGACTTGTTTTGACGAAGGCGTCCTCGCAGCTTCTGAGTTTGCCCTCCCGGAATCCCGCAGCGCGGCAGGACGTTTGGGCTAGGCCGCTCGAGAGGCCGTCTGGAGAGAGCGGCCCCGAGGACGGGACGCCACGTGAAGGAGACTGACATGACCCCGCTAACGGCCAGCGCCAACTGCCGGACATGGGGCTTCGGATGGGTGTTCCAGCCTTGGCGAAGCTCCCGGCTGAATGACGTCATACGAGTGACCCCCGGCCAACAGAGCCACCCCTCATGGACTGGTCAACACAAGCTCCAAAGAACTGACGAATTGTTATTTCAAGCCACTGAGTTCCGGGACGTCTTGTGAAGCAGCACTACAACATTTGAGATCCAGACCAGTCCCGGAATAGCCTTTGGCGTTGTCCTCAGTGCTCCATGACGGGGGGCCCCAAAAAACGCAGGAGTTCATTTATAAAAAATCGTGTATGTATTCTGACAAGTTTAAACTTCAGTCACCTTCAAAGTACTCCCTGTTGGATGCAATACACCTACGAGACACTTTTCCCACGCTCAGAACAGTTTGTGAATTCATCAACACTGCTGCCTTTTAGTGCTTCTGCCGTTTTATGTTTCACCTCTTCCACACTGACAAAAACGTTTCCCCTTGAGGACTTTTTTTGCATCCCAGAAAACAACAAAAAAAGTCCCTCTGGGACAGATGGGTGAACAGGGAAGGAGGGAGGGTGAGGAGACACAGGGGTCACGAAATGGGCAAACTCGCTGAAAGAATCTCCAAAAAAACCAGAAAAAAATCACTGAAGCCCAATGCAGCCTCTCACAACAACACTAGCTGGTGCACAGATGCCAGTGGGTTCCTAGAACACCCCCCTAGCGGGGGAAGCCTACACTACAAGGGGCCAGTCCTCTAAAAAGTAACTCCGTGTTTTTTGTGTGTGTCCTCTCCTGTATATCGTTTGGGTGAAGCCTCAGAAAACCCCGACCGTCTTCGATAGAGTTTGGGTTGAAAGCATGTTAATCTTGGCTTCCGTCCCTTCAAATTATCACAACACTTGCAGCTAACCCCAGGACTAGTTTTATGAGGAGTCGGCAGGGAACTTGACCGATGTGGGCTGGCCTGGCTCATTCCTGGGCACTGCAGAACGGCCGCCCACTCGATCCCAGTGAGGTCTCTCGCCCTCCAAGCTATAATTGGGTACATCAGATTTGCAATGACAATCTTGCCAGAAATGTTGCTTGGAAAAGGTAAAGCTCAAATAACCAGCCTCACAGAACAGGGACGGAACTCGACAGGAGGAGGAAATGGACTGGAGCCTACACCGGGGCCGGAAGGGCACAGCCTCTCCAAGAGGTAATCGCTCTTACAGAGGTGTGGGGACAAGCTTTCTGTTCTGTCGCCCCCAAATCAAAGGCGGTACAAACATTTCTAGAGCAATGGCAACACAAATATCTCTTGCTGCACTGTGTACAAAAGGTGGGAAGGCGAAAGGCAATACCCACAACAAAAACAACCAATGCCCGAACTACAGGAAGAAGCTGCTGTTTAAACCGGTCTGCCTCGGGCTTCTGTTGGAAATTTCGTCCCTCCTGGCGGTTGACAGCTGAAGGGAATCATGTCATTGGACGCGCAAAGCTTGTTGCTATTTGATTGCTTATGCATTGTATAAATGAAGCTTTTCTCTGATCTGTAGCGTCCAGGAGAGTTAAAATGAAACACAATTAACTGGACCGGAAATTGAATAAACGATCTTAATACAAAAATGATCGTGAAGACAGTGCGATTGCACTAATGACACTGAACTGTAGCCTTAACGGTTAAGATGGTAAGTTCTGCGTTATGTGTATTTTGCCACAATTTTTAAAAGCTTTTAGAAAATCAAAAGAGGTTTGGGGGTTCAGGCAACAACACGGGAACGGATGAGCGCCCTCTCCCCAAGTACACCGTGCGCGACACCAGGAAGCAGAGACAACCGCCAGCGCCAAATAATGGAGTGACGGGACAGACGAAACCAGAAGAAACTGCACGATCAGAGGCCACTAGGGTGTGGCGAGGTGGGGGAGGGGTACAAAGGGTCCCAGCGGTCCCCGAGACGCACCGACCGGGACCCACCCCCGCAGGACACGCCCCAGCCCTGCCTAGGGTCACCTGTGGGCAGATCTGAGCAGGATCACGGTGGCAGCCGGAGCTGGCGGAGGGACAGAAAAGGCGCCGAACTCCAGAGGGGCCCTTGGCGGCCGCGCGGAGGGGCCTAGATGCGCCAGGGGCGCGGCGCCGCCAGCAGAGGGCGCCCGGGAGCCGAGAAAGCAGCAAGCCACCCGGGCCATTCCCCAGTCCCCAAGGGCTCCCGTGCTGAGGGCTGGCAGTCAGAAAAAGAGAAGGCGGTCCCATATCAACAAACAAGAGCAAACAGAAGCCGACGTGCTGCTTTGTACCAAGAGTCTCCCTCTCCCCAAGCGAAAGGTCTCAGCAGCCAGAAGCTTCCCAGAAACAGGTTTGAACCCGCTGAGTGGCAGGCTTTCACAGGCTCGGGGTGTCTGACTCTGCCCCTGGCAGGAATTGCTTTGTGAGGCCCCCGTGTCCCGCTGGCGCGTCCCTGCCAGTTTATGACACAGTAGAGATGCTCCAGGATCACCTTGCGTGTCTTCTGACAGACAGTACCCGGAAATACGCGTATAATATCGACTTGACACGTGCATGTTTCAAATAGTGGGTTCACACCGGATTTCTCATTCATTTGCTCTGTGGCATCTGTATTCTTCCTCTTGCCCTGAAGATCACGATCCATGGAGCTTATTACTTCTTTCCTTTGTCCTACTGTATGAAGAACCCGGTTTGAACATCATGCCAACGTACAAACAGAAGCCTGCGCCTGGGGAGGGGAACGCAGACCCTGCCGCAGGCGCCGAGTGTGCGAGGCACGCTTTCCTCCCAGCCTCCCAGCTGGGGGTCTGTCTGGACCTCCGCGGGTGAGGGCGCCCCCCCAAACTCAAGGGAGTTCAGAAGAAGTGACTGGGCCCAACCTAGCTTCAAGCTCGAAGTGAAATAAATGCATGGTGGGCCTGCCTGGAGTTCGGCAGAAACATAGCACCCACTTTTTGGCTTTGCCTTCATTGAACTTTGCTACTTTTTTTTTTTAGTCGGGGGTCTCACTCTGTGGCCCATGCTGGAGTGCAGTGGCGTGATCACGGCTCACCACAGCCTCAAGCTCCAGGGCTCAAGTGATCCTTCTGCTTCAGTCTCCTGAGTAGCTAGGACTACAGGAGCATGCCACCACGCCCACCTAACTAAGGCTGAGGATCGCAGGAGCCCAGCAGGTCGAGGCTGCGGTGGCCGAGAGCGACCGCTGCACTCCAGTCTGGGCGACGGAGTGAGACTCCGACTCAAAAGAAAAAAAATTGTTTGTGGAGATGAGGTCTCCCTATGCTGCTTAGACTGGTCTGAAACTCCTGGCCTCAAGTAATCCTCCCAATTTAGCTGCCCAAAGTGCTGGGATTACAGGTGTGAGCCATCACGCCCAGCCAGTATTCGTCTTCTTATTTATGACTGGCTTTGGGGACTATATCTTTTTGAAGAATATGTCTTTATGACTAAATATGAAATAGTTTAATTGCAGTGGAAATTCCGTTTAATGCTGAATTACATTGTTAATATGGATTAGATTTGGAAATAAAACTTTTTCCAAACCAATGAAGAAAAATTTATTTAAAAATACAAAGAAAAAGAACCTCATCTCTACACATACACACACACACACAAATTAGCCAGGTGTGGTGGCACACGCCTGTAGTCCCAGCTACTTGGGAGGCTGAGATGAGAAGGATCACTTGAGCCCAGGAGGTCGTGGGTACCGTGAGCCATTATGGTGCCGTTGCACTTCAGCCTCGGTGACAGAGTGAGACCTCAACTGAAAAAAATAAAAATGCAAAGAAAAAGAAATGAAGAAAAAAAAAATAAAACAACGAAATCCCAACAGGTTTTTCTGGAGTAAAATTTCCTTTTCTTTTTTTATTCTACGTTTCCGTGAACGGAGTGCAATTTCATAATACTGTGAACTAACAAAACTTTGCGTTTCTTCTCTGTGGTGGTCATGTGACTACCACAGCCAGTTGAACTGGGCTGGAGGCATGACAAGTTTTAATCCATTCACACTTTGGCTATTTGCACCAAAACTCTGTAGCTGTCACGAGTTGCTTTTGTTTGTTAGTGTGGGAATAAAGACCTCTGAGGATGAGCCAGAGGTCTGGGGATCACTGGTGAAGATGGTACAAAAAAGACATATCCAGGCTCAAATCAATTTAAATCTTTGGGTGGGTCAGAAACAGAAGAGACATTTTCTTTGTGGACGGGTTTGAAATCATGGATTCCACGACTTTAAAAACAGGTACAGAGTTCTTCAGATTTTGTATTTTTTTCTTTTTT
The DNA here is from genome assembly GCA_027257055.1 of Cephalopachus bancanus. Taxonomy (NCBI): domain Eukaryota; kingdom Metazoa; phylum Chordata; class Mammalia; order Primates; family Tarsiidae; genus Cephalopachus; species Cephalopachus bancanus. The sequence continues at coordinate 664 of JAPVLO010001094.1, read as the reverse complement.
GAGCCCATTTTGGTAAGTGTTTTTTTTTTTTTTTTCTTTTTCTTTTTTTTTTGAGTAAGAATCTCACTCTGTTGCCCAGCTAGAGTGCAGTGGCATGCTCACAGCCACCACAGCCTTGACCTGTTGAGCTCATGTGATCCTTCCACCTCAGCCTTCCAAGTAGCTGGAAGCACAGGCACGCACTATCAAGCCTGGCTAATTTGGAAATTTATTGTAGAGACAAGGTCTCGCTAAGTTGCCCAGGATGGTCTCGAACCCCTGGACTCAGGCAATCCTCTCACCTCTGCCTCCCAAGGTGCTGGGATTACAGGCATGAACCACCACGCCTGGTTGGTGTTTTTCTAAGGGTTTGTCCATTTCATCTGAATGTTCACATGAATCGGGATAAAGTTGTGCGTAATATTCTCTTTAATGATGTCTACGGACCTGAGGCGAGGGCCTGTCATTGGTTATTTATGATTTCTTGATGCTCACACCCTCTCTCCATGAGCCAACACTGCTCATGGCCTTGACTTCTCAGCTGAGGACAACTTCATCCTTGGAGTTCCTGCCTTCCTCTAAGTGCTTCCACCTAAGCCACCAGAAATCCTGTTGGCTCTATCTGCAAAAGATCTCCGTGTCTGCCCCCTCTCACCGCCTTACTGTCCTCTCCATGATGGGAAAA
>JAPVLO010001093.1:0-194860 GCA_027257055.1 Cephalopachus bancanus | reverse complement strand
CTTTTTTGTAGAAAGATTTTAGTTCCTCCAGGTATATTCCCAAGAGGGGAATTGCTGTGTCATAAAGAAGGTCAATTTCTAGTTCTTTCAGAAATTGCCACACTGTCTTCCAAAGAGGTTACACTAGTTTGCATTCCCACCAGCAGTGTAGAAGCTTTCCTTTTTCTCCACATCCTCTCCAGCATCTGTTGTTGTTTGTTTTATTAATTATGGCCATTTTTACTGGGGTTAGGTGGTATCTTATTGTGGTTTTGATTTGCATTTCTCTGATGATAAGTGAGGCTGAGCACTTTTTCATGTGTCTGTTGGCTGCCCATATATCTTCTTTTGAGAAATCTCTGGAATATTATGCAGCCATAAATAAGGACAAATACATGGATTTTGCAGCAACTTGGATGGATTTGGAGTCGATCATACTCAGTGATTTCTCACAGAAACATAGAACTGAGTTCCAGATGTTCTCACTCATAAGCTAAACTTGAACAATTACAATGCTATAAGAAAGCGATTGGCAGTAGTGGAAAACTGTCGGGGGGGTTGGGACTGGCAGTTGAGGGAAACTGCTAAGGGAGGGAGGGGCACACCTCATCAACAAGGGTACCTGCATAATCAATGGTTATATAACTAACCCTGAAATGTACCCCACATCTTTATAATAAAAATTTTTTAAATAATAATAATAATTTTCTGATTAAAAATGATAAAATCTTAAAATAATGTCAACACAATAGACTTCTTCATTGGAAATAAAAGAGAGAAATGTTAAAATTAAAGAATAAATTTTACATATATTCAGGAAAATTATAGTGTTGGCCAAATGGTGACCAGCATCAAGAAGAGAAGCTCAAGAAGCATGTGCCATAGCAGCTGAGACAACTGAGAAAACTCAGTGAACTGTCACAAACATAGTCTCAAAACTATGTCTCAAGAAGGGGCTATAGACATTAGGTTTTCAGAGTCTCAAAATTTATGTAATTAGAAACCATTAGACAGGCATTGTACGATGACTACCTTAAGCCAGACTGGTATCCTCTAGGAGACACACAGATGTGGCTCAAGAGCTGGCTGATTTCCACTGGAGAATTTATTAACAGAAGTCCATTGCATACCATCCCATTACATTTCTACACCAACTCAGACAACTTTGCTTTTAGCTCAAGATTCTTCCTTTCACTGTAACTGAGACTCATTAATAACTGAAATAAACACTAAAAGTAGGTAAAAATTTCTCAGCAACTAAAGTGTCTCAGCATATTTTTTTAAAGTTGTGGCTATATTCAAAACCTAGGACATTTATTCATTCTAAATAAGCAGTTATCCTTCATCTTGAATTACAAAATAAAAGTTCTCATTCTTGAGTTTCCCAGTGGTTTACCTTAGCTGGGACAATAAATCCCACAGGTCTTTGGTGTTACCATGTTGGAAGACTAACAGAGAGGACAGAGGTGAAAGCAAAGTGCTCTTCTATAGTCCTGGTCTGTCAAGTCATCTGGTAAGGTACCTTTTAGCATTTAATGTGCCAATAACACTATGAGAAAAGAGAACTTGTGGGCTTCTAACCAGGCAAAGGCTGTAATCATGTGATTGATCCCTAATCTGACCACAGCATTGTGAAAAGTGGATAGGTGTCAATTTCTATTTTCACCTAAATCTAAGCTTTTAAAATCAGACCAAGTACAGTAAGCCCATTACATGTAAATGAGCTCCATTTCAAGAGCACATTTGTAAGTCCATTTTGTTTATGAGTCCAACAAAGTTAGCCTGAGCACCCACTAACACAATTGTCTACACAGTACTGTACTGTAATAGGTTTATAATACTTTATACACAAATAGTACATAAAAACACACACCAAAACACATTTTTTTTCATTTTTAATTTTAAAAATATGAGGTACAATTCAGGGTTAGTTATATAAATGTTCATTATGCAGGTACCCTTTTTTAAACTTTTTTTATTTTAAAGATGTGGATTACAATCCAGGGTTAGGTATAAAAATGTACATTACACAGGTCCCCTTGTTGATTAGGAGTGTACCCCCCTCCCCCGACAGATTCCCACTACTGCCAATCCCACCCCTACCCCCAACCCCAGCAGTTTCCTGCTACTGCCAATTCTTTTCTTATAGTATTACGATAATTATTCAAGATCTGCTTATGAGTGAGAACATGTGATACCCAGTTCTTTGTTTTTGTGATAGATCACTCAGTATTACAGACTCTAAGTCCATCCAGGTTGCTGTGAAGATCATGATTTTGTCCTTCATTATGGTTGCATAATATTCCATCCTGTATATGCACCATTTTTTTATCCAGTCCTCTTTCAATGGGCAGTGCACGTACTTCCATGTTTTTGCTATTGTGAACAATGCTGCAATAAATCTACATGTGCAGGTATCTTTTTCAAAGAGTGATCTGAGTTCCTCTGGGTATATTCCCAGTAGGAAGATTGCAGGATTATACAGCATCGATTTTTAAATCTTTTAGTAATCGACAAATTGTGTTCCACAGAGCTTGTACTAATCTGCACTCCCACCAACAGTGTAGAAGTGTTCCCTTTCCCCTGCATCCTCTCCAGTATCTGTTGTTTTTTGAGTTACTGATTATGGCCATCCTGACTGGAATTAAGTGGTATTTAAGTGTAGTTTCAATTTGCATTTCTTTGAAGACTAATGAGGCTGAGCATTTTTTCATGTATCTGTTAGCTGCTTGTATGTCTTCTTTTGAGAAATGTCTATTCATATCTTTTCCCACTTATTTTGAGAACTGTCTATTCATGACTTTTCCCCACTTCATAATGGGCTGTTTGTTTTTTTCCTTTTCAGCACCTTTGAGTTCCTTGTAGATTCTAGGTGTTAGGCCTTTTTCAAACATATTTTTTCCCAGCCTGTGGGCTGTCTCCCTGCTCTCTTGATGGTTTCTTTGGCTTTGCAGAAGCTTGTCAGTTTGATGAGGTCCCACTTATCTATCTTCTCTCTTATGGCATGAGCACTTGAGGTTTTCATCCTGATGTTGATTGGTTGCCAGCTCCAATTTCCATAAGGGCGTCTGCTGCATGTTCTAAGGTTCTGATAGTCTGAGGTTTTATGTTTAGGACTTTGATCCATTTAGAGTTGATTTTTGTGTATAATGATAGGTAGGGGTCTCTTTTTAATCTTCTGCATGTGGTCAGTCAGTTTTCCCAGCACCATTTACTGAATAGGTTCTCCTCTCCCCAGTGGTTTCTGAAGATGAGTTGGTTGAGAAATTGAGGTTTCGCTTCTGGACTCTCTATCCTGTTCCATTGGTCTATACGCCTATTATTGAACAATTACCAAGTTGTTTTGATTATTGTAGCTTCATAATAGTTTAAAGTCTGGGGATGTGATACCTCCCTCTTTGTTTTGTTTTGTTTTGTTTTGTTTACTGAGGATTGTTTTGGCTATCCGTGGTTGTTTATATTTTCATATGAATTCCTGTATTGTCATTTCCAGGTCTGAGGAGAATGCTGCTGGTAATTTAATAGGGATTGCATTTAATCTGTAGATTGCCTTGGATAGGGTGGACATCTTAACAATGTTGATTTTTCCAATCCATTAGCATGGAATATTTTTCCATTTGTTGGTGTCATCTTTAATTTCTTTTTGCAGTGTTTTATAGTTTTCACTGTAAATGTCTTTCACATCTCTGGTTAAGAAGATGCCAAGGTATTTCATTTTCTGTGGCTATTGTGAATGGGATTATGCTTTTGATTTGGGTTTCTGTCTGTTTATTGTTGGTGTATGAAATGCAACTGTTCATTTATTTTATACTCTGAGACTTTTCCAAAGTCCTTTATCAGTGCAAGGTTTTTGAAAGATTCTCTTGGGTTTTTGTGGTATAGAATCACATCTTCTGCAAAGAGGGATAACTTGGCTTCCTCTTTTCTTATTTGGATACACCTGATCTCCTTCTCTTGTGTGATTTCTCTAGTTGGGACTTTCAAAAATATGCTGAAAAGGAGGGGTGAGAGTCAGCATCCTTGTCTTGTTCCGGTTTTCAGGGGAAATGGTTCCAGTTTCTGCCTATTTAGCAGTATGCTGGCTGTGAGTTTCTCATAGATGGCTCTTACTATTTTGAGGTACGTTCCATCTATGCCTAGACGTTCAAGAGTTTTTATCAAGAAGGGATGCTAGACTTTATCAAAAGCTTTTTGTGCATCTAATGATATAATCATCTGGTTTTTGTTTTTACATCTGTTGATTTATTTAATTATGTTTATGGTCTTGCAAATGTTGAACCAGCCCTGCATCCTGGGATATAGCCTACTTGGTCATAGTGGATGATTTTTGAGATGTGTTGTTGGATCTGGTTTGCTAGGATCTTTTTGAGAATTTTAGCATCCATATTCTTCAAGGATATTGGCCTCTTTCTTTGCTGGATCTTGACTTGGTTTGGGTATCAGTGTGATGTTAGCTTCATAAAATTATTTGAGGAGAGTTCCTTCTTTCTCAATTTCCTGGAATGCATTCTTTTTTTTTTTTTTGAGTTGGAGTCTCACTCGGTTGCCCAGACTGGAGTGTAGTGGCCGCTCCCGGCCACCGCAGCCTCGCCTGCTGGTCTCCAGCGATCCTTCCGCCTCAGTCTTCCGAGTAGCCGGAATTACAGGCATGCACTACCATGCCCGGCTGATCTTTTTATTGTAGAGATGAGGTCTCGCTGCCCAGGCGGGTCTCGAACCCACAGGCTCAGGCAATCCACTCACCTCAGTCTCCCAAAGGCACAGGATTATAGGCTGAGCCACCGAGCCCGACTGGAATGCTTTCAATAGGATTAGTATCAGTTCTTCCTGGTATATTTTGTAGAATTCTGCTAGAAAGCCATCTGGTCCAGGGCTTTTTTTTTTTAGACTAAAAAAAACTATACATTTTTAACCTTACAGTTCAGTACCATGAAAAATAGAGTAGTACAGTACAGTGCAACAGCTGGCATATAGTGGTGGCATCTAGTGAATAGGCGAGAAGCTATATGAATGGAGAAGGGAGAAAAGATGGAGGAGCTGAAGGATAACCAGCAATAGGAGCTGGAGGGCAGCCTGCAATTTCACTCATGCCTGATGTTGATGGCACAGCTTCTTGTTCCTTGCTGGATTTCATTCTATTTACCATCTTGAAAAAATTATTCAGTGATATCCAGATAGTAACTCTTTTTTTTCAACAGAGACTGACACAAGAGCACTGGATTGTGTTCTAAGCAGCAGCTGCAACCTTCGTGTACCATTCTACCTTCCGGTCCTGTACCTCAAAAACTAACAGTGCCTCCCCAAATGAAGAAAATCCCCTGGCCTTTTCCTGCATTGTGAATCTCTTTGGTTCTTCAGTTGCTTCTTCTTCCTCTTGTCTCTCTTCATCCTTTCCCTGGGCTTCCAATTCCATCAGGCCTTCATTAGTAAACTCCTCATGTTGCACAGCAAGGAGTTCAATGAGTCGTCCTCTTGCAGATCTAGCTCTATCTTTCCATTGAGGGTCACTAAGTTACTGAAGACCTCTTTGGACTCTCACCTTCTAAAATCCATGAAAATGATGAACAAACTGTGGGCAGAAGTTCTTTCAGACCCCATTCATGGTGACTGCTGTTATCTCACATCAGGCAAAGTCCATGTTTTATATGGTCTTGTAGATGTTATAGTTCTATAAAAATCATCACAAGGTTGTTCCTGATTCATCACTCACTTTTACTGCCTGATGAAAAATGTGACATAAATAATATTCCTTGAAAGTTGCTATAACTCCCTGGTCTGTAAGTTGCATGTATGCCATAGTATTCAGGCAGATGGGGGGGTGGCCTGGAGCGTTGTTAAGCTGCAAAAAATTTTTGAATGTGATATCCTGCTCCAAGCAATATTTCCCTACCTCCAGGATAAAGTGGTAGAAAAACCAGTCCTGGAAAATGACCTGTTTAACCCAGGCTTGGGAGTTTCTTCCATGTAACAGGAAGAGAATCCCCACTATGTTTTAAGGGCTCTTGGGTTCTCTAAATAATAAGCTAATAGAGACATCAGCTTCATATCTCCAGAAGCATTGCTGCCAAACAGAGTTCACCTATCATTTGCTGCTTGATAGCCTGGCATCAACTTTTCCTCCTTACTGATGTAACTTCAGTCTGGCATCCTTTTCTGGTACACCCCTGTCTTATCCACATTAATAACCTGCTCAGATAAATACCCACCTTCATCAATAATTTCTCATTGCATTTCAAGAAATTCCAGGGCAGCTACCACATCTGCACTTACTGCCTTTCCACTTACTTTTACGTTGTGAAGATTGGCTCTCGCTTTGAACCAATGAAAGTAGCTATGGCTGGCATTAAAAGATGCACCCTCTAATTCTTCACCATGTTTCTTTTTCAAATCTTCATAAAGACTTTTAGTTTTCTCTTGAATCAGCATTAATCTGAGTATGACTTGACCTTGATGTTGATACTGCCTTTGCACACAGAGAAGTTTCTCCATCTCCTCCAACACTTTTCCACACTTCTTTGATACTATGTTGACATCATTGGCACAGCAGATGTCGGATGCTGAAAAGATCCTGAAAAGGGCACTTCCAACTTCACATCTGACAAGCCAGTGCAAAGACAATGAAGTTATTCAACAGAGCATTCAAATTCACTAAGAGACTACTGAGCCATGAAATTGAAAGCAGAAACATTTGATTTTCCTTTTTTGTTAAACCCTTCTCTGTAAAACCCACTTGTTCTAAAATTCATTTTTTAAAAAAGTAAAAACATATCACTAAGCTGAAGACATCACTGTGACACATAGTCATTAATCTTGCAAAGATCTAACATGAGATAGCTCCACAAACACCCAGCAAGTCTACAGAATTATAAAGATTAATAAGAGTACACCCAAACTGCACTAAAGACTTTCATGACCACAAGGAATGCAAGATGCTGTTTTCAGGACTGTGCAATAGTTATAGCTTAATTTCTCATTTGCAGCACCACTTCCTATGTTTAGTGGCAATTAGGTATGGTAAATACTGCAGAAAATCAGAATTTCTGGATGTGCAGAATCAATTTTACATTATTAATATGAAAGGTGCTAAACTACAGGATTGCAAAACCACTTTTTGGATGTTGAGACCACTTAAAATCTTCAATACACTCCAAACACATGGTGTTCAGACTGTTACCAGCCTGGCACCAACTGTCTGTCTGCCCAACAGGGCTTTCCCAGCACTGCCTCTGTCAGACCAGTCCTTTCTATCAAACTCTGAGTTGTTAGAATCACTGTACTCCACCACCTCAGTGGGGATTGTGACTGTGTCTTTCCCAATGGCCTCATGTTTATCTTCTTGTTCATGTAGCTCCTGCACTTTTTCCAGCTGTATCTCCATTCGAATAGCAAAAAAGAGATCATTCTGAGTATAAATTGGTGGTTGTGCAGGCTCTTTATGATTTGCCTCAGTGACTGGGGGACTGTATATTAGGAAAGACAAAGGGAGGTCTGCTGGGGGAGGCAGGGCCATGACCAGGAGTCTGGTGGTAGAAGGATGAGAAGAATGGTGAGTTTCTGGAGCCAGCTGATGTGAGAAAGGAGCACTGAAGGAGACTTGGAGTGGGTTGGCAAAGACAGTTTGTGCTAGAGGAGGTGGAGAAGAAGGAGCTCCTTTTGGGTTGCATATTCAGTCATCTGTGCTGGGAGCTTCCCATAGTCTGCAGGCCATCAGGTCCCCTGGGACCCCTCTGGGTCATGGAAGGGAAGTGAGGGGCACTCTTGAAGTCTGTTTAGGGCCTTGTGCATTGCTAAGGCAGAGGGAGGTCCTTGACTCATGCTTAGGGGCCTGGTTTGCAGACCCATTTGAAGAAGCATTGTCAGCTGCCAGCTGTGTAAGAAAGGGTCTTCAGAATGGATGGGAGTAGCACAATAAGAGTATTCACTGACGTTCCATGCATGGGGCCTAGTGCATGGGGAGAGAGATACCTTGGGAGGTACTCTGTAGTACACTCTGATACACCTTGTTGTCAGGTCTAAGCTTTTTTTCATATACCACCACCTACCATTCCTGGCACCTGTTTCTGGCTTTAAAAAAAACACACACACACTTTTCGAAGATGGCAATGGCACAGGAAGGACTGTGAGATTCTCCGAAAGTGAGTTCCCATAAAGACTCTTGTTTTCCTTACCCCATCCTCCCCCTCAACCACCACCAGCCACACCGGTCTGAGGCCTGGAAACCCTTGGTCCCACGCTTGGCTGGCTACCATGACCCCTCTGCTGCTGCTGCTCTACCCCAGGCAGCCCTGGCCCTGGCCACGTGGAGCTCCCAGCTCCCTCCCTGGCTACACCATCTCACCCGGCCCCAAGCCACCTGCCACCACCTGTGGAGGCCCTCGGATACCACCTTGTGGAGATCTGGGTTCCCTTGCTGACTACACTGATCTGCCCAGCACTCAGTCACTGCCAGCTCCCTCCCTGGCTGGGCACCCAGCCCAGTCTCAGGCCATGGTAGACTGTGGAGACCCTCCACACCCACCCATCAGAACTACAGGCTCCATTCCTTCCTGGGGCACCCCACCAGACCCAAGGCTGCCGCTGCCAATGCAGGCCCCCAGCACCCATGCCTTGGAACTCTGCACCACTGCCTGGGCTGAAGCACCCAAAACCATGGCTAGGGCTTGACCCTCAGAGTTCTGGTTCCCCACCCTGGGTTCCGGGTCCCAGCTGAACCACATCTCAAGCCACTGTTGCCCAGGGAGGCTCTAGGCGCCCATTGCTCAGAGGTGCCAGCTCCTTTCCTGGATGAAGTGCCCTGCACAGGGCCCAAAGCCACTGCCACTGCCCACTACCCGCTCTTTGGAGCTCCAGTCCCCACTCTGGCTGAGGCACCCAGCAGTCTTGCACTCCACTTCCCCCAACTCACCCCTGACTACAGCGGATCCAGAGAACAGCTAGAGCCCTATGACCAGGCAGAGACCTGCAATGACTCACCCACCCAGCTCTGCCTAACCTCCAACTTGGGAGCTAAGACCCCATTGTTGTGTAAGGGAACAGTACATCTTATGGAGTTTCTGAACAGCTGCTCTCAGCTCTTGGCTCCAGCCCAGGAAATTCCAAGGTCCATCCTCCACCCCAAGCCACTGGAGGCACACCAAATGCAGCACCCAGCTGTATCACTGATTTCCAGTGCCTAATGCCAGACACACACCACCATACCCCATCATAGTGGATTATCCATGGACCCGGATGAGTGGAGAGAAAGGATGGTGGAGAGAAAGGATTGGTAAAAAAGGAGCCACCCATCGCAGTCATTTTCCAGGCAGAGATTCGCATTGCCCTGCCCATCTACGAGTGGTCTCCACCTTGGTTTCTAAGGTAACCTCACCAAACAGGAGACAGAAGGCCCTCCCCTATGCTTAATCAGACAAAGACAATTCAGTCCTGTGGCAGACCTCTCAGGCAACAAGCCAAGGGAACCAACCCAAGCTATGAGTAAATCTGTCTGCCTGCAATGAGAAAAAGGGGAGAGGCTAGAGATCAGAGCAGAAGAGAATTTAGACACTCAGGAAAGACCCAGAACTAGTCTGGTTTTTTATTTTGATTTTTGATTTTATTGTTTTGACTGTTTGTTTTGTTCACTTTTGTTAGCTTTTTGTTAGACTACTTGTTTGTGTTGAGGAAAAGCACATCAAAAGGTGTGATTTTATTGAACTGTCTTTGTGTGATTACCGGTATGCTTTAGGAAATCTTGTTTGTTTGTTTGTTTGTGTTTTACTCTTTTCTGGCCTTGTGTCTCTTTTCATTCATTAGTTGGTATGTATGTCTCTTCCTCTTCTCTCTCTCCAACTTCCTCTTGACACCCCCGTCTTCCATTATTTTCCTTTTTCTTGCCTTCTTTGGTTCCACGGAGTAAACCTAAGCCCCACTGCATGGACAGATTGTAAGGCAGTGAGAAGTTGGTTCTAGTGTGCCCATACACCTGTTGGTGGATATTGGGATCTGCAGATAAATTCTGAATCACAGCTTCCCCCTCAATTAAATCTCAAAACTGCAAAAAGTACAGCCCCAACCCAAAATCCAGACTCAAAAGTGAACAAAGCCAGAGAATGCCCGTAAGGAAGAACAGGAGATTGAACAAAAAGAAGTAAAAGCAATCCCACATTCCCTGAAAAACAGAATTAAAGAAGGAGAGGGAAAGGGGGGGGAGAGAGAAATCTACACAAATGAAGAAAAACCAAAAGAAGAATATGGATCTCTCACAGATCCTTGGGAGGTCAGACACTGAGAACACCAACTTCGGAATGCAAACAATGAATAGCCCCCAGAATAACTGGTCTCAAACTACAAACCCAGATATCAAGACATTAATGGAAAGATTAGAAAGAATTGAGGAGCGACAAGAGGAAACTAGGAAGGAGTTCATAACTGAGGTAACAGTAGTAAAGAATACTGTGAATGAAATAAATAACAAACTGATAAGCATGGAAAGCAAAATTAGCCAAAAAGAAGAAAGAATCTCAGAACTTGAGGACCAAAATATAGAACTAACCCAAACTGTCAAAAACATAGAAAAAAAGCTTAAAAAGACAGAACAAAACCTTTAAGAGATTAGCGATTACTTCAAGAGACTGAACCTAAGAGTAATTGGACTTCCTGAGACAGAAAGAGAGATGGAAAGCACCCTGGAATAAACATTCCATGAGATTATTCAAGAAAACTTCCCTCATCTCATCAGTGATGTAAAAATTCAAACACAAGAGATTCAGAGAACTCCTGCAAGGCAACAAACAAGAAGACCAACTCCCAGACACATGAAAATTTTCCTAAATAAAGTAGGTATAAAAGAAAAATTCCTGAAGGCAGCAAGAGAAAAAGGTCAGATCACCTACCATGGAAGACCAATTAGAATAGCAGCAGATTTATCTACAGAAACCCTTCAGGCTAGGAGAGCTTGGAGACCTATCTTCAAAGTTCTAAAAGATAAACAATTTCAACCAAGAATAATCTACCCAGCCAAGCTAAGCTTCATTAGTGAGGGAGAATTAAAACCTTTCCCAGATATCCAATCCCTAAGAACTTACACTGCCACCAGACCACCTCTACAAGAAACACTTAAGAAAGTATTAAACACAGAAGAAAAGGAAAAAAGAACAACAATGTTCTTCACAAGAGTACAGGCAAAAGACTAAAAACACACACGAACCAACCTCAAAACCAAAAGAAAGACAACAAACAAACAGGAACAGCAACAACAACTCTATAAGAACATCATGAGCTGGGCTCGGCGGCTCATCCTGTAATCCTGCACCTTGGGAGGCTGAGGTGAGTGGATTGCCTGAGCCCAAGGGTTCAAGACCCGCCTGGGCAACTTGGCGAGACCTCATCTCTACAAATAAATAAAAAATCAGCCGGGCATGGTATCGCATGCCTGTAATTCCGGCTACTCGGAAGGCTGAGGCAGAAGGATCATTGGAGCCCAGTGGGTCAAGGCTGCAGTGATCAGGAGCAGCCATGCACTCCAGTCTGGGTGACAGAGTGAGACTCCAACTCAAAAAAAAAGAACATCATGATAGGAATCAACTCTCACATTTCAATAATTAGCCTGAATGTGAAGGGACTAAATGCACTGAAAAGACATGGAATGGCAAATGGATAAAATATCACCAGGCAACCATATATTGCCTTCAAGAGAAAGGATACTCACAGATTCAAAGTAAGAGGATGGGAAACAAATTTTCAGGCAAACGGAAAACAAAAGAAAGGAGGAATCGTGATCTTAATCTCAGACAAAATACCCTTTAAGCTATCAAAAATTTTAAAAGATACAGAAGGCCACTACATAATGATAAAAGGTTCAATTCATCAACAAGAAATATCTATCCTAAAGATATATGCACCCAACATAGGAGTGCCAACTTTCATAAAGCAGCTTCTAGGTAAACTCGAAAAAGATATTGACTCTAACACTATCATAGCTGGAGACTTTAATACCCCACTCACAACTCTAGACAGATCATTAGGACAAAAATTCAGCAATAAGATCCTCAATGTGACCCTTGACCAAATGGACTTAATTGATACCTACAGAACACTCCTCACAATGACCACAGAATATACATTCTATTCACCACCACATGGAACGTACTCTAAGATTGACTACATAATTGGCCATAAATCAAGCATAAACAAATTTCAAAAGATTGAAATTTTGCCATGCATCTTCTCAAACCACAGTGGAATAAAAATAAACATCAACACCAACAAGGTTCCCCCCAAACCCCCAAAGACATTGACACTAAATAAATAGCATGATGCTAAACAACTCCTGGGTCAATGATGAAATCAAAACAGAGATTAAAAGATACCTGGAAACAAGTGAAAATGAAGAAACATCTTACCAAAATCTCGGGATGCCATGAAAGCTGTAGCAAGAGGGGAATTCGTATCTCTACAAATGCACCTGAAGAAAATGGAAGGATCACAAATTAACAGCCTAACAAGTTACCTAAGGAGGCTGGAAAAGCAAGACCACCAAAACCCTAACTTCAGCAGAAGAATCCATATCACCAAAATAAAAGCTCAAATCTGGGACATAGAAGTCAAAAAGATCAATGAAACAAAAATCTGCTTCTTTGAAAAGATAAACCAGATCAATGGTCCCCTAGCTAGACTGACAAGGAAAAAAAGAGAAAAAGTCCAAATAAACACAATCAGAAACACAAAAGATGAAGTCATATCTGACCCTGAAGAAATACAAAAGATCATTACAGACTACTATGTACACTTGTATGGAAACAAACTTGAAAACCTTAAGGAAATGGAGGACTTTCTGACATCACACAACCTGCCTATGTTGAAATGAGAAGAAACTGAGACCCTAAATAGACCAATAACAATCAAGGAAATTGACTATGTAATAAGAAAACTACCTACAAAAAAAAAGCCCTGGACCAGATGGCTTTCCAGCAGAACTCTATAAGACATTAAAGGAGGAGCTGATACCAATCCTACTGAAAGTATTCCAGGTGACTGAGAAAGTTGGAACTCTCCCCAAATCATTTTATGAAGCTAACGTCAAATTGATACCCAAGCCAGGTAACGACCCAACAAAGAAACAGAACTACAGGTCAACATCTTTGATGAACATAGATGCTAAAATTCTTAATAATATCCTAGCAAACTGGATTCAACAACACGTCTCAAAAATCATCCATAATGACCAACTAGGCTTCATTCCTGGGACACAAGCCTGGTTCAACATTCACAAGATCATAAATGTAATTTAATACATCAACAGACGTCAAAGAAAAATGCATTATTATATCATTAGATGCAGAAAGAGCTTTTGATAAAATCCAGCACCACTTCTTTATAAAAACCCTTGAACATCTAGGCATACATGGAACATACCTCAAAATAGTAAAAGCCATCTACGAGAAATTCACAGCCAGCATACTCCTAAACAGACAAAAATTGGAACCATTTCCCCTGAAAACTGGAAAAAGACAAGGATGCCCACTCACACCCCTCCTATTCAATATAGTATTGGAAGTCCTGGCTACTTCAATTAGAAAAAAGGGGATCAAAGGCATCCAAATAGGAAAAGAGGAAGTCAAGTTATCTCTCTTTGCAGATGACATGATTGTATACCTTGAAAACCCAAGAGTATCTGTCAAAAGCTTCCTTGCACTGATAAAGGACTTTGGCAAAGTCTCCGGGTATAAAATAAATATGCAAAAGACAATCGTATTTCTTTACACCAATAACAAACAAACAGAAATCCAAATAAAAAGCACAATCTCATTCACAACAGCCACAGAAAAAAATGAAATACCTGTCATGTTCCTAACCAGAGATGTGAAAGACCCTACAATGAAAACTACAAAACACTGCTTAAAGAAATCAAAGATGACACAAACAAGTGTAAAAATATCCCATGCTCATGGATTGGAAGAATCAACATTGTGAAAATGTCCATCTTACCTAAGGTAATCTACAGATTTAATGCAATTCCCATCAAATTACCAGCAACATTCTTCTCAGAGCTTGTAAAAACAATACAGGAATTCATATGGAAACACAAATGACCAAGAATAGCCAGACAATCCTCAGCAAAAAGAACAAAGCAGGAAGTATCACAGTATCAGACTTTAAACTTTATTATAAAGCTACAATCATCAAAACAGCTTAGTATTGGTACAAGAACAGGGAAATAGACCAATGGAATAGAATTGAGATTTCAGAAGCAAAACCTCAATTTCTCAACCAACTGATCTTTGACAAAGCCTCCACCACCTACCACTGGGGATAGGAGAACCTATTCAGTAAATGGTACTGGGAAAACTGGCTGACCACATGCAAAAGATTCAAACAAGATCCCTATCTATCCCCATACACAAAAATTAACTCTAAATGGATCAGAGACCTAAATTTAAAACCTCAAACCATAAGAACATTAGAAAATACAAGACACACCCTTATGGAAGTTGGAACTGGCATCCAATTCCTGAGCAAAACCGGAAACGCACAGGCCATAAGAGATAAGATAGACAAGTGGGAACTCATTAAACTGACAAGTTTCTGCAAAGCCAAAGAAACCATCAAGAGAGCAGTGAGACAGCCCACAGACTGGGAAAAAGTATTTGCCAACTCCATGTCTGGCAAAGGTCTAATATCTTAGATCTACAAGGAACTCAAATGTGCTGAAAAGGAAAAAACAAACAACCCCATTACAAAGTGGGCAAAAGATATGAACAGTCACTTCACAAAAGAAGACATACGAGCAGCCAACAGACATATGAAGAAATGTTCAACCTCACTAATCATCAGGGAGATGCAAATCAAAACCACACTGAGATACCACCTAACTCCAGTCAGAATGGCCATTATCAGTAACTCAAAAAATAACAGATGCTGGAGAGGATGTGGTGAAAAGGGAACAGTTCAACGTTGTTGGTGGGAGTGTAAACTAGTGCAACCTCTGTGGAAAGCATTGTGGCAATTCCTAAAAGCTCTAAATATCAGCCTCCCATATGACCCCGCAATCTGCCTACTGGGAATATACCCTCAAGAACTCAAATAACTCTATAAAAAAGATACCTGCACACGTATGTTTATCGCAGCATTGTTCACAGTAGCAATAACCTGGAATTAACCATGCTGTCCATCAAAAGAGGACTGGATTTTTAAAATGTGGTAAGCCGGGCTCGGTGGCTCAGCCTGTAATCCTATGCTTAGGGAGGCTGAGGTGAGTGGATTGCCTGAGCCGGCGGGTTCGAGACCCACCTGGGCAACTTGGCGAGACCTCATCTCTATAATAAATCAAAAACCCCTGGGCGTGGTAGTGTGTGCCTGTAATTCCGGCTACTCAGAATGCTGAGGCAGAAGGATCGCTGGAGCCCAGAAGGTCGAGGCTGCAGTGGCCGGGAGCGGTCACTGCACTCCAGTCTGGACGACAGGTGAGACTCCAACTTAAAAAAAATGTGGTACATATACACAATGGAATACTACGCAGCCATAAAAAAGAACAAAACCATGAATTTTGCAGCAACCTGGATGGAACTAGAGTCTATAATACTGAGTGATGTTTCACAGCAACAAAGATCTGAGTATCACATTTTCTCACTCATAAGTGGACCTTGAACATCTATCGTAATACTATAAGAAAAGGATCAACAGTGGTGGGAATGTATGGGGGGGACAGGGAGGGCAAGTGTGGTGGGATTAATGGTAGTCAATATCTGTCTGGGGACAAGGGGACACCCCTTATCAACAAGGGTGCCTGAACTATGCATATTTGTATACCTAACCCTTAACTGTACCCCACAATTTTAAAATAAAAAATGTTAAATAAATAAATACAATTGTATCTTATTTTCATCTCAAAAAAAAAAAGAAAAGGGAACATTTCCATACTGTTGGTGGGAGTGTAGACTAGTGCAGCCTCTGTGGAAATCAGTGTGGCGATTCCTAAAAGCTCTAATAATCTGCCTTCCGTATGACCCCGCAATCCCCCCTACTGGGAATATACCCTGAAGAACTCAAATCACTCTATAGAAAAGATACCTACACATGTATGTTCATCTCAGCATTGTTCACAATAGCAAGATCATGGAACCAACCATGCTGTCCATCAAAAGAGAAGTGGATTTTTAAAATGTGGTACATATACACAATGGAATATTATGCAGTGATAAAAAAGAACAAAATCATGAATTTCGCAGCAACCTGTATGGAATTATAGTTTGTAATACTGAGTGATCTCTCACAGAAACAAAGATCTGAGTATCACATGTCCTCACTAATAAGTGGACCTTAAACATCTATCGTAATAGTATAAGAAAAGGATTGACAGTGGCGGGAAACTATGGCGGGGCAGGGAGGAGAAGGGAAATGGGATTAACGGTAGTCAATATCTGTCTGGGAACAGGGGCACACCTCATCAACAAGGGTACCTGCACAATGCATTTTTGTATACCTAACCCTTAACAGTACCCCACAATTTTAAAATAATAAATAAATAAATAAATAAATAATAAAAAACACTTTTCACCTAGCAGGTGATGCCATCTATATGCTTTTGCTCCTGTTCATGTCTTTTCTCTTTCCTTTTGTCCTCTGTGTCCTGCATTATTTTTTCTTTCCAGAGTTCAAAGAAATAGGAAAGGTCGGCATAGAACTTCATCTCATTCTTGTCATCACTGTGTTGTGTCAGGATATCCAGAGGACGTGATCGATCACTGGTTAAATGTCAGCAGCAGGAATGGGAATGCTGCTCTTTGACGCTACCTCTGGGCTTGAACTGTGGACCTTCTGAGAGCCTTTTCCATGTTGATATTCCTGTAGTGACACCAATCCCACTGCTAAATCCAGCTTGATGCCTTAACAGCAAGGTGGTTTAATCTGTCTTGAATCGAATTTGCTCCAGTAAAGAAGTTCTTGGGCTAGTAAAATAATTCACCAAATATGTGTTCAGCATGTTTGCCCAGACTGCTTAGCTGTCTTATAATAGCAGCAAGAACGCTCTAGTTCACATGTTCAAGTTCACTGGTAATCCCTCTGGGCAGAGCTCCCAGTACAAGTGCTGGGTTCAATGATCCTCTTCACTGAAGGCATAGCTCATAATGAACCATTCGTTGACTTTCGTGTTCAGAAATTTCCCCAAAATATCATCACCACTTTGGCTCAGATATCAGTAGTAACAGCAATCAAAATTAAAATGATTGGTGGTCCCACCTGCTTGAAGACTGTGCTGGGAGTTTCCTGGACTGCTGGACAGTCCCACACCACCCACACACAGCAGAGCTTGCTATGGCCAGCCTACCTGTGATTTTCTAGGTGGTTATTCTGCTTACATTTGTTGAACTTCTTAGATGTAAGCTAAAATTCTTCACCAAATTGGGGGACCTTCAAATTTTTTTTCTGAACCTATGTTTGTATCTTCTTTGAGACTCCAACTGATGATCAGTTTGAATGCTCTATATTCTCTTTTGGGTTCCTGAGGTTTTGTTTTTTTTTTCATTTTTCTTTAATCTTATTTAACTCTGTGTTTGGAATTCTTGGACTGGGCTATTTCCACTAGTTTATATTCAAGTTGACTGACTAATGTTTTATTCTGCCATCTCAAAACTTCTGTAGATCTCATCCAAACTTTCATTTTTATTTTCAGTTTGAGAATTTCCACTTAGTACATTACATAGTTTTCATTTATCTGTCTATTCACTCTTCAACAATGCTTCCTTTAATTCCTTTGATATATTCCTTCATTTCTTTCAATATATTTCTTAAAGCTGTTTTGAAGGATTTTGTGCTAATTCCAACACCTGGCCACACTGGGAATCCACTTCTTTTAAATTTTTCTCCTTTTGTATATTTATTTCTTTTTCTTTCTTTCTTTTATTTTTTATTTTTTTGAGTAGGAGTCTCACTCTGTTTCCTAGGCAGGAGTGCAATAGCACGATCATGGCTCACAGCAGTCTTGAGCTCCTGGGCTCAAGTGATCTTTCCACCTCAGCCTAGTAGCTGAGACTATAGGTGTGTGCCACAATGCTTGGCTACATCTATTTTTTGTAGAGATGATGCCTTGTTATGTTGCCTAGGCTGCTCTCAAGTTCTTGGCCTCTAGTGATCCTCCCACCTTGGCCTCTCTAAGTGCTAAGATTTGCATGTGTGAACCACCATGACTTGCCTGATTTTCCTCCTGATTGTGATCACACTTCTCTCGTGTTCATATGTTTGGTCATATTTAACTGAAAGTGCACGTTGTATTTTATGTTTTAGACGCTCTGGGATCTCAACTATTTATCTAAGGATTGCTCTTACCTGCGCCCCTGAAAGTAGTTAACTTTTCTGGACAACCCTGAAAATTGTTACCCATGCAATGGACTATAGCTGATATCTCTGTTCTGTTTACCAATATCCACTTGGTGCATTTTCTGCAGGGTTCTCTGATATCTACTCTGCATCTGTGTGATTTAGAGGTTGACCAAGTATTTGGGCCATTTCTACTCAGATTTTGAGATTCAATCTCTCTATGGTTGCTTTATTTCTAGAATTATCTCTGAATTTCCAACTGTTAGCTCCAAATGCAACCATTTTACTCCTCAAGCCAGTAAGATTTTTGCTTTCTTCTGCCTGAGCTGTGTGCAGGTTGGCAAATGCGCTCAGTCCATGTTACTGCAGACTTGTAGATCTCACTAGAATCATTTATCTTTTTCAAGGGTGGACCTCTCTCTAGATTCCTTCTGACTTTCCACCAGGTTCTCATGAGTGTCTGACACCCATGTAGAGTTTGGTGTTCAACCATGATTGTGGGTGTATTTTACACTTAGATTTTGGAAATAAACTCTTCTTCGGCTCTCCTTCAAAACTCTCTTTTAACTTTCTAGCTGATTAGGGCCCTGAATTCTAGAAATGGTCCCCTTGAGTCAGTAATACTGCAGTTATCTTCTGGGAGGTTGGGGAGCACACACAGGTAAGAAGAGAAGACCAGCAACTTCAGTTCCTACCCAATATAGTTGTAGTCATTCAAGATCAAATCTCCCATCACATTTCTAATTGCCTTTGTTTTCCACTGACTTCAAATATTTGTTTTAGTATTTAGTCCAGTCTTTATATTACTATTTGGAGAAAAACTTACTGATCTATCTCTTCATGCTACCATTATCAGAAAGAGTAAAGTCAAGCTTCTTGAAAGAGACTTTCTAGAGAAAATGTCACAGTCCACAATGTCAACATATGAGACAAATATAAACCCACACACTAAAGAGTCTCCATTCAGGTTTATCAAACTGAAATGAAATTAGCCCTGGCCTTTGTGACCCCAAATCCCTAAGTGAATCACTGACTTTATATAACTCACAATGATTTTTTTTTAAAAAAAGGACACCCTACACATGATTAGCCTTTTTAATATTCAGACAGCTCATTCTTACCTGAGAATTTTCTGATAGTCAGTTGCCAATCAAGTCACAAATGCCAGTTAAATTAGAATGGAGACTGTGGAAACGATTCAGCAAATTGTAAAACAGGTACTGCCTTTAACCTCTATCCCCTCCCAAATCTGTGCAGTCTCACATGTATTTATTCAGTCCTACAGCAGGGTGTGGCCCTGGCAATGAGACTCCCCCATTATTCAGGTCCTTGAACTTTCCAACTTAAAGAATTTTTTTAACTTTAAAAAATAAAAGCCCTTTGAGAAATAACTGTACTGATGTTATTGAACCCTAATGAAGACAGATCATTTCACCAAAGAAAAAGTTCTGAATTCTTATCTTGCAAGGTAATTTCTCTGACCAAAGTCCCATAAGGCAGTACAAGTACAAAATTTTGCAAAAGAAAAAAAATGTCACTGTGGTCCAGTAGTAGTCAAGCATACCTAGCATTTGATCCTAAATTCCCTTTTCAATAGTGTTGAGAGAGGGAAAAGTGTGTGTTTTTGTGAAGCAGTCACAGGAGCTCACTGCCCAAGTTTCATGGTTTTGCAAAAAGCTCTATTCCTTATTCTTCCTTTAAGCAAAGTTCCTTGATTGCTACTGGGCCTTTGTGGATTCTGGATGCCATGGTCAGAGACACAAATGATGCAGTGACATGAGACGTCTATTATGACCAGGGTACTATATGTTCAGTCATGCTCACCAGCGCTTAGTCATCAAGGGAAGAGAGCACATACGGCATCAGACTGGAGCAGGTCCCACGAGGCTGAGTAAGCTACACAGTCATGTACACTACACTCCAAGTATTCTTATCACTGCTGCAGAGTCCACTCTCCTTGTCTCAATCTTGATGTCTTGAAAAGTTTCCTAAGACTTTTGACTACAGAGGAATAAATTTGGATATGCTTTGAATACCTGGAAGTAGACTGAAAAGCACTGCAGTCCCTTTCAGCCATTGTCATGAAGAACAGTGGAAAGAAAATATTCCCCAGTGAGAAGATGTTTCAATCAAACCTCCTGGGATTCCACTTCAAGAGGAAAATGTCTTATTGTTAGACCCTTATCAATGTATGGGCAGTGGCTAATAGTTTGATCAGATATGCAATGACTTCAAAGGAATAACATGGAAAAGTTTTTGATAAGGGGCTTTGGGGATGAGGTGTGAACTACTAATAAAACACATTATAAAAGTATTGCAAGGCTTGCACCTCAGCAAAAACTGTCTAATCAAAAATTAGGGAGCTCTGGATTTACTTTTGTGCTGAACTCATTTACTTAATGTGGAATAATTAAGCTTTAGTCCTCATGGCCTCATAAGGCATTTGGAAGAGAAAGCAAAGCTCAGGTAGCATTCAAAGTGGGAAATCCCATGGGATGATCACCCCCATTTAGACAGGATCCCTAAGACCAGTTCCTCAGTGTAAGGGATATGTCCCATGAACAAAAAACTACAGGAACAGTCACCTTGGATCTGAGTGGAGTGGAGCGAGAAACTTACTCCTAAGATTAAAGGCAAGAACCTCATTACATGGACTTGCAGCCAAATTCACACAAATTCACCTGGTAGTCTAAAAATCATTAAACCATGAATTCAATTGAAACAGTTCAGACACCAAGAATCCTCGCAAAAGCAAGCAAAATTCTCTCTGGAAGAATGTATTTTCAGGGTTTGCACTTAACAGTTAAAAATGACAAGAAAAAAAACTATGTTCATAAGAGATGAGACATCATGAAAGAACAAGCAAATACAATACATTGCAGAATCACACAACTTAGCAATTAGAATAAGATATAAAATTGCCATTCTTTCTGTGATTAAAAAAGTTTTAAAATATTTTCAATGAATTAGAAGCTACAAATAATCTTCAGGAAAATTTGAAAAAACAAATGCACAGCATTTATCAATTAAAATATTATAATTAAAATGAAAATCTCAGTGGATTTTTCCAGACAAAAGACAATTTGACACAAACACACATTAACTAAAAGAAGTTCTAAATAATGAACATCAGGAAAAAGAAGAGATTCTAGGTGGAAGGTATTAGATGAAAGAAAAACAAATAAACACAAAATTAAAGTAAATGTGTGGTTAAATTTAAATGAAGGTAAACTTAAAAAGGATAATATATAAACTGTGAGGGAATACATATGCACATAGTAAATTAAGAATCTAAACGTGTCAGGGTGTGGTGACTCACACCTGAAATCCCAGCACTTTGGGAGGCCGAGGAAGGAGGATGATTTGAGCCCAGGAATTTGAGACCATCCTGAGTAACATAGGGAGACTTCATCTCTACAAAAATTATAAAAATAATGATAAATAAAAAACCTAGCCAGACTAGAAACTATGGGGGAGGCAGGGAGGGGAAGGGAGGTGAGATTAACGGTAATTGATATCTGTCTGGGGGACGGCGGGGCACATCTCATCAACAAGGGTACCTGCACGATGCATAGTTGTATACCTAACCCTTAACTGTACCCCAAAATTTTAAAATAAAAATATGTAGTAAAAAAAACTAGCCAGACTAGAGGATTATCTGAATCTAGAAGTTGAAACTGAGGTGAGTCATGCTCATGGCACTGTACTCCAGCCTAGACAACAAAAAGAGATACCAATTTTTAAAAATCTAAATGTATTCTCTGTTTTCCCCCACAATATTGCTGGATTGTTTTTCTTTATACTATGATTAAAATTTCTAGATAAACTGGGCACTGTGGCTCAAGTCTGTAATCCCAGCACTTTGGGAGACAAGAGGTAGAAGGATTATTTGAGCCCAAGAGTTCAAGACCATCATAGGCAACATAGTGACACTTCATCTCTACCAAAAGAAAAAAAAACAGGGCATGATGGCATGCACCTGTAGTCTCAGCTTCTAGGGAGGCTGAGACAGGAGGATCACTTGAAGGTTGAGGTTGCAATGCACCAAGATTGCACCACTACACCCCAACCTGGGAGACAGAGTCTGATCCTATCTCTACAAAAAAGGAAAGAGCATAGCCAGGAGTGGTGGTACATACTTGTAATCCCAGCCACTTAGGAGGCTGAGTCGGAAGGATTGCCTGTGTCCAGGAGGTCAAGGCTGCAGTGAACCGGGATCTGACCTTCGCATCCCAGCTTGTGTGACAGAGGCTCTGATTCAAAAATAAAATTCAAGATAAAATTCTCTCTCATAGCGTGGTCTATTTTGATTTTGTTTTGTACATTTCAGTATGAAGCATATAAAGAGAATATTCTGTTTGGATTTTCTACCTCATTAATAATAAATGTACACATTTAGATACACAAATAAGAATGTCGTTCATCAGGATAGGGATTCCAGAAGCAAAACTTCAATTTCTCAACCAACTCATCTTCAACAAACCCTCCACCAACAACCACTGGGAAGAGGAGAACCTATTCAGTAAATGGTGCTGGGACAACTACCTGACCACACACAGAAGATTGAAACAGGATCTATCACCATACAAAAAAAATCAACTCTAAGTGGACCAAAGACCTAAACATAAAACCTCAGACTCAGAACCTTAGAAAATGCGGGAGACACTCTTATGGAAATTGAAACTGGCAGCCAATTCCCAATCAAAACCCCAAGTGCCCGTGCCATAAGAGATAAGATAAACAAGTGGGACATCATTAAAATGAAAAGCTTCTGCAAAGCAAAATAAACCATCAAAGAGTGAGAAGACAGCCCACAGAATAAGAAAAAGAATTTGCCAACTGTATATCTAAAAAGTCCTAACATCCAGGATCTACAAGGAACTCAAACATGCCCAAAGGAAAAAAAAAAACAACCCCATTAAAAAATGAGCAAAACATATGACTGGACACTTCTCAAAAGAAAATATACGGGCAGCCAGTAGACACATGAAAAAGTGCTCACCCTCACTAATTATCAGAGAAACACAAATCAAAACCACATTGAGATACTACCTAAGAATGACCATCCAGTAAGATGGCCATCATTAATAAAACAAACAACAACAGATGCTGGTGATGATGTGGAGAAAAAGGAATGCTTCTACACTGCTGATTGGGAATGCAGACTAGTGCAATCGTTTTGGAAAACAGTGTGGCAATTTGTAAAAGCACTATACATTGACCTTCCATATGACCCAGCAATCCCCCTACTGGGAATATAGCCAGAAGAACTCAAATCATTCTACAGAAAAGATACCTGCACACACATGTTTATTGCAGCACTATTTACAATAGCAAAAACATGGAAAACAACCGAACTGCCCATAGAAATGGACTGGATTTTTAAAATATGATACATATACACAATGGACTATTACACAGTCATAAAAAAGGACAAACATATGGACATCGCAGGAACTTGGATGGATTTAGAGTCTATCACACTCAGTGATCTATCACAGAAACAAATAAAAGAGTACTACATGTTCTCACTCATAAGTGTACCCTGTTCATTTGCCATAATACTGTAAGAAAGGGATTGGAGGTAGCAGGATACTGCCGGGGTGGAATGTGGATGGCACAATATCAATAAGAGTACCTGATCTCAAATCAGGAAAAGTGGGGACCAAATGGAGGCACAAACTACATCTGTATGATGACCACTTGTGTACCTAATCCTGAATTGTACCCCACATCTTCAAAATAAAATTAAAATTAAAAAAAGAAAAAATGAATGTAGTTCATGAGATTAATGGGATCTGCCAGTTTGTCTTTCAGAACCACGGACAGATATACCTGTGCTAGGCTGTAGGGAGCTGGAGTCCCTCTCAACTGGATACAAAATGGAATACCAGGGAGGAGAGTTTAAGATAAACCCCAATAGTCATGAAATAGTGATTTTTAAACAAAGTCAGTAATCGCAGCCTCAATATTGCATCTCTTTCCAACCTCCTCTGTCCCCAATACTACCTTAGCCATGTGCTTTATGATCACTATAATAGAATTCAAAATATATCTTGCAGAAGCTGACATTTTAGATTTATAGTTTATAGGTCTCTGACAATGTTTTATATTTTTCTTAGAAGAAATGTAGAGAGCACATATTTAATGTTAGATACTTGTGCAAAAGTATCTCATAGATATCTGTGCATAGGCACTCTGAAATTGCCTGTAAGAAAGACAGGTTATAAAGTAATTTCTAGAAGACCAAGTTCAAAATTTAGTGACATAAGCAATTAATTTTTTTCTTTTAATTTTTTTTATTTTAAAGATGTGGGGTACAATTCAGGGTTAGGTGTACAAATGTTCTTTATGCAGGTACCCTTGTTAATGAGGTGTGCCTCTCCTTCCCCAGGCAGATTCCCACTACTGCCAACCCCGCTTCCCTGCTCCCCTCCCAGCAGTTTTCCACTACTGCCAATCTTTTTCTTATAGTATTATGATAATTGTTCAAGGTGTCCACTTATGAATGAGAACATGTGATACTCAGTTCTTTGTTTCTGTGAAATATCACTCAGTATTATAGACTCTAAGTCCATCCATGTCGCTGTGAACTTCATGATTATGTTTTTCTTTATGGCTGTGTAATATTCCATTGTGTACGTCTACCACATTTTTTTATCCAGTCCTCTTTTGATGGGCAGCACAGTTGGTTCCATGTTCTTGCTACTGTGAACAATGCTGTGAAAAACATATGTGTGCAGGTATCTTTTTTATAGAGTGATTTGAGTTCTTCTGGGTATATTCCCAGTAGGGGGATTGCAGGGTCATATGGAAGGTCAATTTTTAGATCTTTTAGGAAACACCACAATGTTTTCTACAGAGGCTGTACTAGTTTACACTCCCACCAATAGTGTAGAAGTGTTTCTTTTTAGCCGCATCCTTTCCAGCATCTGTTGTTTTTTGAGTTATTGATGATAGCCTTCCTGACTGGAGTTAGGTGGTAATTGTAGTTTTAATTTGCATTTCTTTGATGAGTAGTGAGGCTGAGCATTATTTCATGTATCTGTTGGCTGCTCATATGTCTTCTTTTGAGAACTCTCTATTCATATCTTTTGCCCACTTTGTAATAGGGCTGTTTGTTTTTTTCTTTTTAACACGTTTGAGTTCCTTGTAGCTCCTAGATGTTTGGCCTTTGTCAGTTGGCAAATACTGTTTCCTATTCTGTGGGCTGTCTCCCATTCTCTTGATGGTTTCTTTGGCTTTGCAAGAAGCTTGTCAGTTTGATAAGATTCCACCTGTCTATCTTATCTCTTGTCGCATGGGCATTTGGGATTTTGATCAGGAATTGGTTGTCAGTTCTAATTTCCATAAGGATGGCTCCTGCATTTTCTTTCTTTCTTTCTTTTTTTTTTTTCCTCTTTTAATTTTTATTTAAAATTGTGGGGTACAATTCAGAGTTAGGTATACAAATATTCACTGTGCAGTTACCTCTTATTAATCAGGTGTGCCCCCCCTTCCCCAGGCAGATATCGACTACTGTCAATCCTCACCTCCCCACTTCCCCACCCCCCTCCCTGCAGTTTCCCACCACTTTCAATCATTTTCTTATAGTAATACCGTAGTTGTTCAAGGTTCACTTATGAGTGAGAGCGTGTGATACTAAAGCTCTTTGTTTCTTTGAGATATCACTAAAAAACTCTAATTCCATCCAGGTTGCTGCGAAGTTCATGTTTTTGTTCTTCTTTATGGCTGTGTGGTATTCCATTGTGTATATGTACCACATTTTTTTTATCCAGTCCTTTTTCGATGGGCAGCATGGTTGGTTCCATGTTCTTGCTATAAAACTGGCTGATCACATGCAGGAGATTAAAAGACAAGATCCCTACCTATCCCCATATACAAAAATCAACTCTAAATGGATCAAAGACCTAAATGTAAAACCTCAAACTTTAAGAACCTTAGAAAATGCAAGGAGACTATTAAAGCGTCTCTTAGAAAATGCAAGGTCTCCTGCATTTAGGTCTTTGATCCATTTAGTGTCAATTTTTGTGTACGGTGATAAGGTAGGGGTCCTGTTTCAATCTTTTACACGTGATCAGCCCATTTTCCCAGTTCCATTTACTGAATAGGTTCTCCTCTCCCCAGTGGTTGTTGCTTGAAGGCTTTGCCAAAGATGATTGGTCGAGCAATTGAGACTTTGGGTTTTGGAATCTCTACCCTGTTCCATTGCTCTATGCCTGTTCTTTACCAATACCAGACTGTTTTGATTTTTGTAGCTTTATAATTGAGTTTAAAGTCTGGGAGTGTGATACCTCCTGCTCTGCTGTTTTTTTGCTGAGGACTTGTTTTGGTGATTCATGGCCATTTATACTTCCACATGAATTTCTGTATTGTCATTTCCAGGTCTGAGAAGAATGCTGCTTTGGCAATTTAATGGGTATTGCATTGATTCTGTAGATTGCCTTGGGTAAGATGGACATTTCTTTAATTAATATTGGAAATTTTTTCCCAATTTTTTTCCATTTTTCGCATTTTTGGATTAAAATTTTTTTCCCAATTGGTTTTTGGGGTTCACCCTTTGATTTCTTTGGGAGCAGGTTTGTTTTTGGGGGAGTTTTCATTGGGGGGAAAATCCCCTTTTACATCTCTAGTTAAGAAGATGCCAGGGTATTTGATTTTTTTGTGTGTGGCTATTGTGAATGAGGATTGTACTTTTTATTTGGGTTTCTGTTTGTATTTTTTTTGGTGTATAGAAATGCAACTGTCTTTTGCACACTGATTTTATACCCTGAGACTTTGAAATCAGAAATGCAAAAGGTCAAGTCACAGCTGACCCCAAAAAATACAAAATTATTCGAGACTATTATGAACACTTATATGGAAACAAACTTGAAAGCCTAAAGGATTCTGACATCACACAAACTTCCCAAGTTGAAACAAGAGGAAATCGAGACCCTAAACAGACCAATAACAATCCAGGAAATATCATAAGAAAATTACCTACAAAAAAATAGCCCTGGACCACATGGCTTTCCAGCAGATTTCTACAAAACATACAAGGACAAACTGATACCAATACTACTGAAAGTATTCCACACAATCAAGGAAATGGAACTCTTCCCAAATCATTTTACAAAGCTAGCAACACATTGATACCCAAACCAGGTAAAGATCCAGCAAAGAAAGATAATTACAGGCCAATATCCTTGATGAACATTGATTCTCAACAAGATCCTAGCAAATAGGATTCAACAACACATCTGAAAAATCATCCACCATGACCAAGTAGGCTTAATCCCTGGGATGCAGGACCGGTTCAATATTCATAAGACCATAAACATAATTAAATAATCAACAGATGTAAAAACAAAAACCACATGATTATATCATTAGTCGTGGAAAAAGCTTTTGTTAAAATCCAACACCCCTTCTTGATAAAAACCCTCGAACATCTAGACATAGATGGAACATACTTCAAAAAAGTAAGAGCCATCTATGAGAAACCCACAGTCAGCATACTACTAAACAGACAGAAATTGGAACCATTTCCCCTGAAACCAGACAAGGATGCCCACTCTCACCCCTCCTTTTCAACATCGTTTTGAAAGTCCTAGCTAGAGCAATCAGACAAGAGAAGGAGATCAGCGGTATCCAAATAGGAGAAGAGGATGACTCTATACCTCAAAAACCAAAGGGAATCTGTCAGAAACCTCCCTGCACTGATAAAAACAATTAATTTTTTTAAAGAATCACTAGCCACATTTTTTCATCTAGTTGAAAAACTGGTAACTGCATCTGGATAGTCTCAATATTTGACCTGGAAGGAAACATTAGAATTTATCACAACCAAATACTCTGTTTAAAAAAAAAAATCAGTAGCTTTAGGGGTGCAAATAGTTTTTGGTTACATGGAAGCATTGTGTAGTTGTGAAGAAGGTTGGGTTTTAAGTGTGCCCATCACCCCCACTAGTGCACATTGTATTTGATAGGTGACTTTTCATTCTTCCCCCCACTTTCAATTCTTTCCCTTGAGTCGTCAATGTCCGTTATTACATTCTATATGCCGTTGCAGACCCACAGTTTAGCTCCCATGTATAAGTGAGAACATGCAGAAATACTCTCATTTTCTTTTTTCTTTTCTTTTTTTTAGTGAGAAAGCAGGATTTATTGAGAGGACAGAAAAGTTCCCACAATGGGAGGGGACCCAAGGGGTTGCCCCAATACTCTCACTTTCAAACGAATTGAAAAATCAGTAACTCAGAGCTTCTGAAATCTTGAACTAGTATTTTCTAATTATGTTTTTACCATTTTTATTTCAAAATATTATTTCTAATTCTATATATAGTTCATTGTAATTACATTTGATATATGTAATACTAATGGTGATTTCATATACATGAACGACCCAATCCTATGGACCTATAAGATTGCCAGAGAATAGCTGATTATTCTTTTTTCCAATAAATAAAGCAAAACTCAAAATTCTAAATGAAATCCTTCAGAGCTCCTGGACATACAGATCCCCTGACCGTCCAAATTGTCCTCACTCCTCTCCTTTAAAAGCATGGGGAAACGTTCTGATTGATGGTATCTCCTTATCCTAATAATTACATGACTGAAGTGAAAGAAATATGGGGACAACCTGATATCAGAATTTAAAATTTTATTTTATCTTGTCACTCCAAAGTAGTTTTTAAAATGTACATAAACTCACAAAAGACAGTGTTTTGGGAAATTAAATCATAGCACCTATTGAAATTCCTCCAATTAGTAAGCTTTCAATACTTGTTAAATAAATTTATATATAAAGGATAAAATTCAGAAAACAAAAGAGAGCCTAAAGGAAGAGCATAAACAAAAAAGCTTCTTTATCCCTTAGATGAAATCATAAATGCCCTATAAGTGAGAGAGGACAGTGGGGCTAAGAATATAGGTGAATGTTTGGGAAAACTGCCAGAATGTGATGCCTGACCTCTCAAAGGGAGAAGGAGAGAAGAAAGGTAGTTCAAAGGTGAACTGAGTGATGAAAGTAGAGGTTAGGAGTACTGGAGTGTGGTGTGGTGTATGCCAAACACAGTTGCCCATGATCTTCTAGAATTTTGAAAAGATCAAGATGTTCTACTGGTGGAGAGTTGACTATGCAGGAATTCATGACATTGTATTAGGTAATAACACCCTATCTTAAATATGACACCAAGAGCACAAACAAAAAAGATGAATTGGATATCATCAAATTTTAAAACTTGGCATCTAAAGATACTATCAAGAAAGTGAAAAAACAACCTGCAGAATAGGGGGAAATTGTTGCAAATCATACACACGGCAAGAGAGCAATTTGTACCTAGAAGATGGGTCCATCAGGGAGGAAGAATGCAGCCTAGAGCTCAAGAGGGCCAATTCTCCAGAGAAGTTGTACAAAAGGCCCATAATCACATAGAAACACGTTCACTATCATAAGTCAACAGGGAAATTGCAAATAAAACCCACAATGAGATTTCACTTCCTACTGACTAAAATGGCTATGATAAAAAAAGATAATAATAAATATTGGTGAGGATGTGGAGAAACTGGAACCTTCATATATTGCTGGTGGGAATAGTAAGATGCATAGCGCCTTTGGAAAACAGGCTAGCAGTTGCTCAATAGGTTAAACATTAAGTAACTGTATGATCCAGCAATCCCTTCCTGGTTACACATTATAACCAAGAGAAATGAAAACATGTTCACACAAAAACTTATAAATGGGCCAAGCCTGGTGGCTCACCTCTGTAATCCCTGCACTTTAGGAGGCCAAGGCAGGGAAATTTCTTGAGCCCAGGAATTTTAGATTAGCTAGGCAATATAGTGAGGCCTCATCTCCACAAAAATTCTTTTTTAAAAATTAACCCAAAATGGTGGCAAGTACTTGTAGTCCAGGTACTGGAGAGGCTAAAGTGGAAAGATTGCCTGAGTCCAGAAGATCAAGGCTGTGGTGAACTGTGATCATATCATTGCACTATAGCCTGGACAACAGAGTGAAACCCTGACTCAAAAAACTAAAACTAAAGCAAAAAAACTTACACACATTAAACGTTTACAGCAGCATGATTACTAATAGTGCAAAATGAAAAGAACACAGGTGTCTATCAACTAATAAATGAATGAGCAAGTTATAGTATATCCATTCAGTGGAATATTATTCAGTAATAAATAATAGTGAAGTACTAATACAAGCTACAACCCAAATGAATCATGAAAACATTATGGTAAGTGAAAGAGGCCAGATACAAAAGACAAAACGTGACTTAATTTCATGAAATGTCCAGAACAGACAAATTTGTAGAGCTGGAACATAGGTTGTTGGTTGCCTAGGACTGGGATTCAGGAAAAATAGGGCGTGACAGCTATTAGTTATGAGTTTTTTTGGTGGGGTGTTAAAAATGATTTAAATTTGATTGTAGTAATAGTGGCACAACTCTGTGAATATACCAAAAACCTCTGACTTGTACACTTTGAATGTGTGAATTTTATAGTATGTAAATTAGATTTCAAGTTTTTTTTGTTTTAAGATATGGGGTCCTGCTATGTTGCCCAGGGTGATCTTGAACTCCTGGGCTCCAGTGACCCTTTCCTGCCTCAGCTCTCCAAAGTGTTCATATTACAGGTGTGAGCCACCACACCCAACCTGACCTCAAGTTTTTGTAAAAATTATGAAATTGAGAAAGTAGAAATATAAAGAGAAGGAGGAAGGAGAAGATGGCAGTGGAGCCAGGCGGATTATGTGAGTCCCAGTGTGAGCAAGTGAGTGAATGGAAAATTTTGTGTATGTGCTGGTGAGCAAGTGGGCATGTGAGTGACTGACTGAGTGAGAGCTAGGGAGCTAACGGCCAGGGCTCTCTTTGTGCAGCAGCTGGTGCTACAGCTGCTGAGCATGGACCCTGGTGATTCCTGGGATGCAGAAGCTGAGCGCCATTGTCTTTCTTTCTTTTTTTTTTAATTAACAAAACTCTCCCTGAGAAGAAAATGTTGGGAAAGACTTCAAGTGGGGGCTCAAGAGCAAGTGGCCAAGCCCCTGGTGCAATAGCTGGTGCTGCCACTTCTATGCTTGGTCCCTGGCTCTTCAGAGGTTGCAGAAACTGAGTGCCATTTTTTTAAACAGACAGAAGTTTTTCTCTGAAAAGTGGCGAGGAGAGACTGTCGCCCCAGGCTCTCATCACCTATGGGCAGGATAGACTGCCAGCTCCAGGCTTTGCCTCACCACTTCAACACCTCACAGGGCACTGGCAGCAGGACTGTGGAGGGAGTCCAGAAGTAAAGTCCCACGGAAGAGGACAGGAGAGGCACCCCACCACCATCTTGAAGGTGGGGTAGGAAAGTGTTCTGACTTGCTCACTATGAAGCAACAGACCCGATCTCTGTGACTGGTGGATCAATCACTCAGGGATTGATCTGACCCAGAGGGAATATCCTGAAAGCACAAAACTTCAGAGGGAACCTAATGAGTGTTGAGTCCCAGATGCCCCACCTGCTACCATGAACCAGTCGCGGGACAAATGGTGTAGCCAGAAAAGGACGAGAAAGGACTCCAAAGAGATCAGTGGTGAGTCCGGGGTTGACCCAAACCCCTCCTCCCCAGCAACCCTCTGAAAGTCAGACCCACACAGCTGGGTCACAACTGAGAGGGACAAGCCCTGGCGGAGCCTGGAGGTCAGTCACAATAGGGGAACTCCATTCCAGGATAGGCATGGCTGGGGCACCCCCTATAAGTATATAATGGGGAAGAGACAACCCTGCACCTCCCAGGAGGAGATCTCCCTGACCATGAGAGAGTGGGAGGAGAGGACTGCAGCCCCACCCACCTCCTCTGCCCCTTCTCCTTCCCTGCTCCAGACACTGAGGAGAGGTGAAAGAGGTGACTCTGCAGGAGAGACCTGATAGAGGAACAATTACAGAGCCTGCCACTAGAAGGCAGGGGTTCTTTTTTTTTATTTTTAATTTTAAAAATCTTTGACTTGTTGGGAGCCAGCCGTGGAGGCCCACCTGAGTGTTAGGGATCCAGGCGGGCTGCGGACCCTGAGACCAACAGGTTGGGTTCAGGAGCTGAAGGCCCATTCCCTCCTCCCTTCTTTGTTGTTTGGCATGACCCACTAGCAGGGACTTTGATGATCTAAGCATGAAGTTCTGAGAGTATGACAGGCATGACTGACCTTAGGGATCCATTGTTCCTGTTTCTCACAGACTGTGGTTTTGGCTTTGAACTTAACACAGTTCAAACTCAGGTCACATTTGGGAGCCTTATATAGGCTACAAGCTTCTTTATAAGATTTAAAAGTATATTTGTAGAATTAGTATATACATTTGGAGAACTGTTTCCAGCTTTAGATGGTATAGATGATTATCTAGAGTTACCAGAAATGGCCCAGCACAAACTTTGAACTGGGCCACATTCCTAAGGGCCCAGCGTCCACTTTGGGCTGGGCTGCATTCTTTTAAACTGGTTCTTTAGCTTCAATTAGTGTAGATTTTTTCTACTTATAATAGAAATTGAATTTATTTTATTCATAGAAAGTATTGTAGAATAGGTCATGCTATGTCAGGGAATTATGTTAGTTCAAGCATGATCAAACATGATATTTTAAAGTTTTATAAGAATACAGCTAACTTTAGAAATCTCATTGTTCCCATTTTCTACTAATTGCAGTTTTGGCTTTGGTACAATTTGCAGTTTGTGTTTGGGTTTTATTTTAGAAGCTTTATTGCTGATGATTCAGCTTTATATATTAGGATTAGGAATTAGAAACTTTTATAGAAATTAAGATAGATACATAGGATTTTAGAATAGCCATTTTGTTAAGAGATTATAATCAATTGTTCCTGGAAATGACCCACCGTGATCTTTAGACTGGACCACATTCTTTAGGAACTGGTTCAAGCTATAATTAAGAGTTTTTTATAGTACAGGTAAAATTAACACAGAATAGAAAGGTATTAGGATTTAATCAGTCATTAGGTGTTGGGAATGCATAAGTTTTAGAAGTTATTGATTATTAGAATATTATGACGTTAGAATTGTTGTATTGTTTGTGAGGAACATTAACCAAGCATAAGGAACTGTGAAATAATATTGGGATTGTCCTTCCTCATGCTTGAGGAAACACCTGGTGGATGGAGGGACACCCCTCATCCACCTGGCTTTGTGTTCATGTGAAAATCTTGTGATCCTGCCTGTGAAACCTTAGGATAAAAGGCTTGCGGTTTGCCCCATTAAATCGGTTTCTGCACTAGACAGAGTCCAGTCTCTTTCTTTCTCTTTATTTCTCCAGAATATTCACCAATGCCGCCACACCTTCCAAGGGACCTGCTAAATCTCTTTGCAGGGGCTGGCCCCCCGCATTGACTGTTTGTTAATTCATCTATTTTTTAAATATTTTTCCTTTGTGCATGAATGTGTATGTGAGGGTTTGATCTGCATCCCCCCCAATCTTTTATTCTTTTTCTGTTTCTTTCTTTTATTTGTTGTTTTCTGTTTATGTGTGTATATGAATGATTGAGCACTTATCTTTCAATTGTGTTGTTGTTATTAGTTTGTTTTGGCTCTTTTGTTCTTCTAGGGTTTTTTATTTTCATTTTTTATAATGTAATTTGTGTGTCAATATATGTGTTAGGGTTTTTCTGAATTCCTTTTTTTTCTGATCTTTCTGATTTTCTTCTCTATTCACTTTGTGCTAGGCATGTGTGTGTGTGTTTAGTTTTTTGTTGTTGTTTGAAGAACACTTTGTTGTTCTTTGCACTTGTTTTGGGATGTGTGTATATGTCTGTGCCTGTGTTCAATTGTTTTTTCTATTGGTTTTCGCTTTGCATCATCATATAGAGTGGTGATGGGGAGTGGATCTCAGGGAACACATAGCACAATAAGTGAACATTGTAATTTGTCAGTGGTTTCTGAATCCTAGCAATCCATTCCCAACTTTAATCAAATTTCAAAACCTACAAGAGACAACAAAGCTTCCCATCCACCATTCTATCTCAAAATAGAACAGATCCAGAGCCCAGATCAGGGAAGAATAGAGGACTGAAGCAAACATCAGAAGGGAAAACCTCTCCCACTGACACTGAATAACAGAACTAAAGAGAAAAACAAGAGATATGTCACAAATAAGCAAAAACCAAAGGAAGACTACAAGACAATTCAAGTGTACCAAAGACAAAACTCCTGAAAAATCAGACCTTGGTGCCCAAAAGATGGAAGTCACCAACAACTGGCCTCAGAATATGACAAGGATTAGGGAATGGATGGAAAGAGTAAATAAGACTCAAGAAAGATAAGATGCAACACTGAAAGAACTTGTAACAGAGATTTTGGCAATAAAAAATTCCATCCAGGAAATAAATAACAAGATGACAAGCATGAAAGCAGAATTAATCTAGCTGAAGAAAAAATCTCAGAATTTGAGACCAGAACATGGATTTAACCCAATCTGTAAAAAACCTAGAAAGAAGACTCAGGAAGAAACAACAAAACCTACAAGAGATGTGCGATTATATCAAGAGGCTAAACCTATGCCTGATTGGTATCCCAGAAGAAAAAGAGAAATGGAGAACAACTTGGAGCAAGTATTCCAGGAGTAATCCAAGAAAAATTTTTCCATCTCACCAGAGATGTGACCAACCAAGCACAAGAGATACAGAGAACCCCGACAAGACATCAAAAGAGAAGACTAACCCCTACACAAAGTAATTTGTCTACACAAAATAGGCACAAAAGAAAAAATCCTAAAGAAAGAAATGTCGGACTACTTATCAGGGAAAACCAGTCAGAATAGCAGCAGACCTATCAGAGAAACACTACAAGCAAGAAGGGACTGGAGCCCTATATTCAAAGTCCTCAAAGATAAAGATTTTCAATCAAGAATTTCCTATCCAGCCAAGCTCAGCCTCAACAGTGATGGAGAATTAAATTCCTTCCCAGACATCCAATCCCTAAGAGATTATGCAGCTTCCAGACCAGCTCTACAGGAGACACTTAAAAAGATATTAAGCACAGTAGAAAGAAAGAAAAGAATGACCACACATTCCCAAGAGAAACAGAATCAACAGAGAATACAGTGCAACAAGAGACTCAAAAACACACACATACATCAACCCCAAAGCCCCCCCCAAAAAAGCAAACAAAGAAAAAACTTTACAAAAACCTCATGACAGAGATAAACATTCACATTTCCATAATCAGTCTGAATGTGAATGGACTAAAAGATACAGAAAGGCAAACTGGATAAGAAACCATGACCCAATTATTTGCTGCATTCAAGAGACTCATCTCACCACAAGCGATGTACATAGACTCAAAGTTAAAGAACGGTAAGTGAGTTTCAGGGCAAATGGATCACAAAAAAGGCAGGAGTTGCTATCTTAATATCAGACAAAGCAACGTTTAAGCTATCAAAAATTTTAAAAGATACAAAAGAACACTACATAATGATAAAAGATTCAATCATCAACAAGAAATATCCATCTAAACAAATATGCACCCAACACAGGAGCACCAGCATTTATAAAGCAAAAACTAAGTAAACTAAAAAAAGATATTAACTCTAACACTATTATAGCAGGAGAAGTGAATACCCCATTAACAACCCTAGATAGATCATTGACGCAAAAAATCAACAGGAAATCCAGAAACTAAACTTGACACTCGACCAAATGGACTTAATAGATAGGTACAGATTATTCCACCCAACAACCACAGAATATGCATTTTACTCATAACATATGAAATGTACTCCAAGATTAATCACATCCTTGGTCATAAATCAAGCATAAACAAATTCCATAAGGTTGAAATCTTGCCATGCACCTTCTCAGACCACAGTGGAATAAAAATAAATATCAACACCAACAACATTTCCCCAAAACCCACAAAGTCATGGACACTAAATAGTATGATGCTGAACAACTACTGGGTCAACACTGAAATCAAAGCAGAAACTAAAAGATTCCTGGAAACAAATGAAAATGAAGAAACATCTTACCAAAAACCCTGGAATGCCATGAAAGCATTTCTAAGAGGGGAATTTATATCTCTCTGAGCACAAATCAAGAAAACGGAAAGATCACAAGTGGAGAGCCTAACAAATCACCTAAGGGAGCTGAAAAGAGAAGACACCAAAACCCAAACTTTAGTAGAAGAATCCAAATCACCAAATAAGAGCACAAAGACAGGACATAAAAGACAAAAATATCATAGAAAACATCAACAAAACAAAAAGCTGGTTCTTTGAAAGAATTAACAAGATTGATGAACCCCTAGTCTGAATGACCAAAAAAAGAGAGAAAAAACCCAAATAAACACAATCTGAAATACAGAAAAATCAAATCACAACTGACCCCAAAGAAATACAAAAGATTATCAGAGATTACTATGTATACCTATATGGAAACAAACTTGATAACCTAAATGAAATGGAGGACTTTCTGATATACACACAACCTCTGAAAGTTAAACAAAAAGACACTGAGACACTAAATAGGCAAATAACAGCCCAGGAAATTGACTCTGTCATATGAAAACTACTACTACAAAAAAAACCCTGGACCAGATGACTTTCCAGCAGAATTCTACAAAATGTACAAGGAGGAGCTGATACCAATCCTGTTGAAAGTATTCCAGGCAATTTAGAAGGATGGAATATTCCCCAAATCATTTTACAAAACTAACATCACACTGACACCCAAACCGGGTAAAGATCCAACAAAAAAGAGAACTACAGGCCATAACCTTATGAACATAGATGCAAAAATCCTCAACAAGAATCTAGCAAATTGAATCCAAAAACACATCTCAAAAATCATCCACCATGACCAAGTAGGCTTCATTCCCAGGATACAAGGCTGCTTCAACATTTGCAAGACCATAAATGTAATTAAATATATCAACAGATGTAAAACAAAAACCACATGATTATATCATTAGATGCAGAAAAAGATTTTGATAAAATCCAGCATCCCTTTTGATAAAAACCCTTCAAAACACCTAGGTATAGAAGGAATATACCTCAAAATAGTAAACGCCATCTACAAAAAAACCCACTTCTAACATTTTGCTAAATTGTCAGAAACTGGAAACATTTCCCCTGAAAACTGGAACAAGACAAGGCTACCTACTCTTACCCCTCTTTTCCAACATTTTGTTGGAAGTACTAGCTTGGGCAGTTAGAAAAAGGAAATCAGGGGTATCCAAATAGGAAAAGAGGAAGTCAAGTTATCCCTCTTTGCTGATGATATGATTCTATACCTTGAAAATCCAAGATAATCTGTCAAAAACCTGCTTGCACTGGGCAAAGTCTCAGAGTACAAAATAAATGTGCAGAAGACAGTTGCATTCCTATACACCAACAACAGGCAGGCAGAGACCCCCCAAAAAAGCACAATCCCATTAACAATAGCCACCAAAAAAATGATATACCTCGGCATCTTCCTAACCAGAGAAGTGAAAGACCTTTATAATGAGAACTACAAAACACTGCTCAAAGATATCCAAGAAGACACAAACAAATGAAAAAGTATTCTATGCTCATGGATAGAAAGGCTCAACATTGTTAAAATGTCCATTCTACCAAATTGCAATCTACAGACTCAATGCAATACCCATTGTTACCAACATCATTCTTCTCAGACCTGGAAATGACAATACAGAAATTCATATGGAAACATAAATAACCATGAATAGCCAAAACAATCCTTAGCAAAAGAAACAAAGCAGGAGGTATACAGATTTCAAACTTTACTATAAGCCTACAGTAATCAAACCAGCCTGTTATTGGTACAAGAACAGGAACACAGACCTATGGAACAGAATAGAGATTCTGGAAGCAAAGCCTCAATTTGTCAACCAACTCATCATTGACAAAGCCTCAACAACAACCACTGGGGAGAGGAGAACCAATTCAGTATATGGTGCTGGGAAAACTGGCTGATCTCATGCAGAAGATTGAATCAGGACCCCTACCTATCACCATACACAAAAATTAACTCTAAATGGATCAAAGACCTAAATGTAAAACCTCAAACTATAAGAATCTTAGAAAAGGCAGAAGACATCCTTATGGAAATTAGAACTAGCAATCAATGCCTATTCAGAACCCTAAATGCCCATACCTTTAGAAATAAGATAGACAAGTGGGACCTCATCAAACTAACGAGTTTCTGCAAAGTGTAAAAAACCATTAAGAGACCAGGGAGACAGCCCAAAGAATGGGAAAAAGTATTTGCCAACTGTATATCTGACAAAGGTCCTAACATCTAGGATCTACAAGGAACTCAAATGCTCCAAAAGGAAAAAAACAAACAGCCCATTCAAAAGTGGGCAAAAGACATGAATAGACACTTTTTGAAAGAAGAAGTATGGGCAGCCACAGACACATGAAAAAGTGCTCAGCCTCACTCACCATCAGAGAAATGCAAATCTAAACCATATTGAGATACTATCTAACCCCAGTAAGAATGGCATCATTAACAAAACAAACAACAACAGATGCTGGCAAGGAGGTGGAGAAAAAGGAATGCTTCTACACTGCTGGTGAGAATGCAAACTAGTGCAACCTCTTTGGAAGGCAGTGTGGTGACTTCTGAAAGAACTATAAATTGACCTTCCATATGACCCAGCAATTCCTCTATTGGGAATATACCCGGAAGAACTCAAATCATTCTACAAAAATACCTGCGCACGTATGTTTGTTGCAACTCTATTCACAATAGCAAAAACATGGAACCAACAATGTGGCCCATTGAAGCTGTACTGGATTAAAAAATGTGGTACATATACACAGTGGAATATTATGCAGCCATAAAGAAGGACAAACACATGGGCTTTGCAGCAACTTGGATGAATTTAGAGTCTATCATACACAGTAATCTGTCACAGAAACCAAGAACAGAGTACCATTGTTTTCACTCATAAGCGAACCTTGAACAATTATTATAAACTATAAGAAATGGATTTTCCGTAGTTGGAAACTGTCATGGGAGGGGGGTGCAATTGGCAGTTGAGGGAAACTGCTAGTGGAGGGAGGGGTATACCTCATCAAGAAGGATACCTACACAATCAACGTTTATATACCTAACCCTGAATTGTAGCCCACACCTTTATAATTAAAAAATTAAAAAGAAATGTTCATCCTACCTAAGGTAATATACAGATTTCAACACAATACCCATTAAATTACCAACACCCTTTTCAGACCTGAAATAACAATACAGAAATTCATATGGAAACAAACTACCATGAATAGCTAAAACAATTCTTAGCCAAAGAAATAAAGCAGGAGGTATCACACCTCTAGAATTGAAAATTTACTATAAGTCTACTATAATCAAAATAGCCTGGTACTGACACAAGAACAGGCATATGAACCAATGGAACAGGATAGAGATTCCAGCAGTAAAACCTCAATTTCTTAACCAACTCATCCTTGACAAAGACTCCATCAACAACCACTGGGAAGAGGAGAACCTATTCAGTAAATGGTGCTGGGAAAACTGGCTGATCACATGCAGAAGATTGAAACAGGACCCCTACTCTCACCATGCACAAAAATTAACTAAATGGATCAATGACCTAAACGTAAAACCTTAAACTATAAGAGCCTTAGAAAATGCAGGAGACACCCTTATTGTAATGGAACTGGCAATCAATTCCTGATCAAAACCCCAAGTGCCCATGTCATAAGAGATAATATAGACAAGTGGGACCTCAACAAACTGAAAATCTCCTTCAAAGCAAAAGAAACCATCAAGAGCGAAGAGACAGCCCAAGGAATGGGAAAAAATATTTGCCACCTATATATCTGGGAAAGGGCTAACATCCAGGATCTATAAGGAACTCAAACATGCCAAAAGAAAAAAAACAAACAGCCCCATTAAAAAGTGGACAAAAGACATGAACAGACACTTCTCAAATGTAGATATACAGGCAGCCAACAGACAAATGAAAAAGTGCCCAGCTTCACTAAACATCAGAGAAATGCAAATCAAAACCACATTGAGATACCACCTAGCTCCAGTCAGGATGGTCCACGTCAATAACACAAAGAACTTCAGATGCTGGAGAGGATGTGGGGACTAGAAAACACTTCTACATGGTTGGTGGGAGTGTAAACTAGTACAACTTCTGTGGAAAACAGCGTGGCATTTCCTAAGAGGTCTAAAAATTGACCTTCCATATAACCCAGCAATCCCCCTTCTGGGAATATACCTGGAGGAACTAAAATCACTCTATGAAAAAGACACCTGCACACACATGTTTATTGCAGCATTTTCACACTAGCAAAAACATGGAGCCAACCATGCTGCCCATCAAAACTGGACTGTATAAAAAAATGTGGTACACATACACAATGAAATATTATGCAGCCATAGAGAAGAACAAAAGTATGAACTTCGCAGCAACTTGAATGGATTTAGAGTCTGTCATACTCTGTGATCTATCACAGAAACTAAGAACAGAGTACCATATATTCTCACTCATAAGCAGACCCTGAACAATTATCATAACTCTATAAGAAAGGGATTCGCAATAGTGGGAAACTGCCAGTTGGGGTGTGGGGGGCACACTTCATCAATAAGTGTACCTGATCTGAAACCAGGCAAAGGAGAGACCAACAGGAGGCCCAAACTTTACCTGTAGGATGACCACTTGTATATCTAATCCTGAATTTTACCCCACATCTTTTTATTGTTTGTTGTATTTTGAATCAGAGTTTCACTCCGTCTCCCAGGCTGGTGTGCAATGGCACACTCACGGCCACACCAGCGACGACCCACTGGGCTCAAGTCATCTTTCCACCTCAGTCTCCCAAGTAGCCAGAACTACAAGCATGTGCTACCATGCCCAGGTAATTTTTTTATATATTGTAGAGACGAGGTCTCATCAAGTTGCCCAGGCTGATCTCGAACCCCTGGGCTCAGGCAATCCTCTCACCTCAGCCTCCCAAAGTGCTGGAATTACAGGCTTGAGCCACCGCTCCCAGCCTTACCCCACATAGAAAATGCAAATATATAAATGGATGTGGTTTAAAGACATCGAGTTTGTAGTAATATCTTATACAGTAATAGAAAATTAATACACAGGCTCAACAGATAACCACACATTTTCTTCACTGCAATACATCTGTGAACTGATACACACAGTTCATGATATGCATGAAATAAAATCTTTCTGCATTGGCAGTAGTGGGATACTGCCTGGGTGGGGGTGGGGACACAACATCAATAAGGGTACCTGAGCTCAAACCAGGCAAAGTGGGGACTGAAAGGAGGCCCAAACTTTACCTGTACAATGATGTCTACTTGTTTAACTAATCCTGGATTGTACCTCACATCTTTAAAATAAAATATATATAAAAGAAATAAAATCTTTCCTAACATTTTTGGTGCTTTTTCATTTATAATTTTATGTGATGCAATTAAATTTTAATACAATATTTTATTCCTTCATTGAACAAAAATTAATTTAATGCCTACTATGTACGAGGTATGACTTTATATGCACAAATACAACTTAGATCAAAACGGCGCAAAGTTCCTGTGCTCATGTGCCTTACATTCTAGAGGATCCGCAAGAGTGACATGGAGCCACTGAAGCATTATAAGTCAAAAAAATGACATGACTTGATTCACATTAGCAGGACTGTTGACCACTGTGAGAAGAATAGTCATGGGTAGCAAGTGAGGGGTTAGCACTAATGTCACAATTCAGTTGGGACAGGGTTATGGGGACTAAGAAAAGAAGAGGACCTGAGGGATGGGAGGGAAAGAGAAAAGGGCTGGAAATGCAGGAGGTAAAGAAAAGAGCAGAGGGGGAAAATTCTAAAGCAGTGGAATTCTCAGATTTACATAGTGTTTTGTACGTTTTTCATACACCTGTCTACAGAGCCTAGTAGGGTGTCCTTTGCATTTATTAGTTAATACATTTGTGGACTGCCTAAAAACAAATGTCCTTAAGTTAATCAGTTTCCAAAAAATACCAAGTGTCCCCATGAAATACCCCATACCTCAGATGTGAGTCATTCATAAAGACCAGCAGTGCAGAAACACAAGCAAAAGGCATTTTGACTGCATTGAGCACTTGAAATTCTGAGGTCATTCGAGTGTGTGCAGGCTCCTGGTTGCAACATACAGTAACAAATCGTGCTTCTTTGTATCTATATGTCCTGGGCTAACGCACAGAAACTCAGGG
Organism: Cephalopachus bancanus; assembly: GCA_027257055.1. Lineage (NCBI taxonomy): Eukaryota > Metazoa > Chordata > Mammalia > Primates > Tarsiidae > Cephalopachus > Cephalopachus bancanus. The sequence goes on along the minus strand of JAPVLO010001093.1, from coordinate 152,394 downwards.
CTATGGAATAAAGATAAATTAAAAATACAAAATCCCAGAGTCACAGATACATAGACTAGGAAAATAAACTTGGGAACTTTGTCAGTGTGATTGCAATGCTGTTTAGACACATTTACCTATGAAGGGGCCAAAGCCACCTCTTTTTACTGATTAGAGTCCTGGCCTCTCAGTGGTTACCAAGATTGTTCCACCCTCTGTAGTTAGTAAACAAAGAGAAACTGGTCTCTAGGAGACTCTTTCGGGTGCCTTCAGACACAACTTCTCCAGGTTTAAAGAGAAAACTCGTGTCTCTACACCTCCTTCAAGGGATCTTCTCTGGATACAGAGATTGTTAGGAGTTTTTCAGAGTCTGGAGAAGATTCAGGAAGGAGAGTGGGGAAGGATTTCAGGAGGGATGGGAGGCTGGGCCCAGTCTGGGGGGTTCTTCCTGGTTTCCACAGACAGATCCTGCGCCAGGACTCGGGGAAACAGTGTGACAAAGAGCGCTCGGTGCAGGAGAGGGATCAGGGCAAATCCCAGGTCCCTGGGCATGGCTCTCAGCGTCCCATCCCCTGAGTTTCACTTCTCGCCCAACCTGTGTCGGGTCCTTCCTCCTGGATACTCATGACGCGACCCAACTTCTCATTTTCACTGGGTGTCGGGTTTGAAGTGAAGCCAATCAGCGTTGCCGCGGTTCCCGGCCATGAAGTCCTCAAGGACCCACAGGAACCCAGAGTCTCCCCAGACCCTGAGGATGGGGTCATGGAGCCCCGAGCCCTTCTCCTACTGCTCTCAGGAGCCCAGGCCCTCACGGAAACCCGGGAGGGTGAGTGCGAGGTCGGGAGGGAAAGGGCCTCTGCGGGAAGGAGCGAGGGGCCAGCCCAGCGAGGGCGTAGGACCCGGGGTAGCCTCGTCCCAGTCGCCCCCGGCCCTTCCCTCCCCTCCTCTCCCTTTCCCACTGCCCCTTTCCGCCTCACAAGCACTCTCGCCCCCTCCTCCCCTCCTGCCCATCAACCTCGGAACTGGGGATCTGGGTCTGGAGGAGGGTCGGGCAGCGTCTCAGTCCCTCTCTCCCCCCAGGATCCCACTCCCTAAGGTATTTCTACACAGCCGCGTCCGGACCCGGCCATGGAGAGCCCTGGTACACCTCCATCGGCTACGTGGACGACACTCAGTTCGTGCGGTTCGATAGCGACGCTGCGAGCCGAGAGGAGCCGCGAGCGCAGTGGGTGGAGCAGGAGGGGCAGGAGTATTGGGATCGGAACACACGGATCTGCAAAGAACCTGCGGACCCTGTGTGGCTGCTACAACCAAAGCGAGGCCGGTGAGTGACCCCGGGCCAGGGTCACAGGTCACGACCTTTCCTATCCCCTACGGACTGCTTGAGTCGTCCAAGTCTCTGGGTTCGAGATTCACCCAGAGGCTGCGGGACCCTCAGAAACCCGGACCTGGGAAGAGCCTCAGGGGACTTTGACTAGGTTTCAATTTTGGTTTAGGCCAAAATCCTGTGGACTGGTCAGGGCGGGGAAGGGACAGAGTGGGCGGGGCTGACCGCGGGGGTGGGGCCAGGGCCTCACACCTTCCAAGTGATGTATGCTGCGACGTGGGGCCGGACGGGCGCCTTCTCCGTGGGTACACACAGTTCGCCTACGATGGCGCAGATTACCCTGCCCTGAACGAGGAAATGCGCTCCTGGACAGCGACGGACACGGCCGACTCAGATCTCGAAGCTCAAGCTAGAAGCGAGTGGTGTCATGGAGCACACCAGGGCCTACCTGGAGGGCAGGTGTGTGGAGTCCCTCAGCAGACACCTGGAGAACGGGAAGGAGTCACTGCAGCACGCGGGTACCTGGGACCACGGGGGCACCTCCTCGATCTCCTGCAGATCTCCCGGGCTTGACCCCCACGGGGAAGGGAGGAAAATGGGGACAATGCTAGAATATCGCCCTCCCCGTGGTCCAAACAGGAAGAATCCTCCTGAGTATCCAGATCCTGTTCCAGAGAGTGACTCTAAGGTCCCCCTTCTCCTTGGGACAATAAGGGATGGAGTCTCTCAGTGAAGAGAGGGAAGACAATCCATGAAAAAATGGATCAGCGGTTCCCTTTAACCCCCGCAGCAACCTTGGGCACCTTAACTTTCTCTCAGGCCTCTTTCTCTACCTCACACTCAGAGTGTTTGGAGGTCTGACTCCAGCTCCCCAGAGTCACTTGGACTCCACTCAGGTCAAGACCAAAAGTCCCTGTTCTCCCCTCAAAGACTAGAATTTTCCAAGGAATAGATTATTCCAGTTGCCTGTGTCAGGCTGGCGTGCGAGCTTTATGCTCCCTCCCCAACCCCATTGTCCTGTCATTCTCAGGATTGGTCACCTGGGTGCTGCTGGAGTGTCCCATGAGGAATGCAAAGTGCCTGAATTTTCTGACTCTTATTCAGATCCCCCAAAGACACATGTAACTTACCACTCTCACCCTGATGGGGTCGTCACCCTGAAGTGCTGGGCTTCTACCCTGCGAAGATCACACTGACCTGGCAACGGGATGGGGAGGACCAAACTCAGGACATGGAGCTTGTGGAGACCAGGCTTTCAGGGGATGGAAACTTCCAGAAGTGGGCAGCTGTGGTGGTGCCTTCTGGAGAGGAGCAGAGATACATGTGCCATGTGCAGCATGAGGGGCTGCCAGAGCCCCACATCCTGAGGTGGGTAAGGAGGAGGATGAGAAGTCAAGTCACTTCTCAGGGAAAGCAGGAACCCTTCTGGAGACTTTCAGCAAGGTCATAACTGAGGCCTGGGGTCAGGGCCCCTCACTTTCCCTTCCTTTCCCAGAGCCATCTTCCAGATCGCTATCCTCCTCATGGGAATCATTGCTGACCTGGTTTTCCTTGGAGCTGTGGTCACTGGAGCTGTGATGTAGATTAAGAGCTCAGGTAGGAAAGGGGTGAGGAGTGGCATCTGGGTTTTCTTTTCCCACTGAGAATTTCAAGTTTTAGGTAGATGTATGTCTTGCCTTCTTACTGGGAAGTATCTACCACACATAGGTGCTTATCCTGCCTGGGGCCTTGTGTGACAACACTTACCTACTCTTTTGCATAGAATATATGGAAATAAAAGAAAGACATTTCACTTTTTTGGCTGTGGTGATGGGGACCTGATTCCCAATAGTCACAGGTTGCAGGGAATGTCTCTACTCAGAGCAGACCTCCAGGGGGCAGTTGGTTCAGTTCTTAAACATTTCCTTTCCTCTTGTTTCTTGATTTTGCCCTGGGTCATAGTTTGGGAAAATTATCTGGGGTTCAAGATTAGGGTTTCCTCTAGGAACTCATGGCCCTGTCTCCTCCCTGGCCTCTCACTGAACATTTTCTTTCCACAGAAAATGGAGGGAGCTACTCTCAGGCTGCAAGTAAGTATGGTGGCCATGATCCCTCAGATTCTTGGAATAGTGTAGATAGGAGCCCATGAGGGAGCTCACCCACCCCATAATTCCTCTTGTACAACATCTCCTGTGGACTCTGACCAGGTCCTGCTTTGTTCTACCCCAGGTGGTGACACTTTCCAGGGCACTGATGTGTCTCTCAGCTTGTAATGGTGTGACCCTGGGGGACCTAATGTGGTGGGGGAGGGAGTAGGACTAAGGGGACACTACTGGGCTATGCAGATTTAGGGGACATTTTGAGTGTGTGGTGGATTGTTCAGCAGTTCATCACTCACCATGACTGACCTGCATCTGTTCTTGACTTTCCTTCACAGCTTTGACTTCACAGCTTGACTTTGTTCTTGACTTTGACTTCACAGCTGCCTTTTGTGGGACTGAGACACTGATTTGTTCATGACTCCCCTTTGTGACTTCAAGAGCCTCTAACTTCTTTTTCTCCAAAGGACATTTGAATGTGTCTGCATTCCTGTTAATATCATGTGAGGATGCAGAGAGATGATCAACCCACCCTCTTGTCCACATTGACTCCCTTCCCCACCCTAACCTGTGTGCCTCCCCTGATCATCTTTCCTGTTCCGGAGAAGTGGGGCTGGGATGTCTCCATCCCCATCTCTATGTCATGATGTACTGAGCTGCAACTTTTACTTCCCTAATGAAAATAAGAATCCAGCCAGGCTCGGTGGCTCAGCCTGTAATCCCGCGCTTTGGGAGGCCGAGGTGAGTCAATTGCCTGAGCCCGTGGGTTCAAGACCCGCCTGGGCAACTTGGCGAGACCTCATCTCTACAATTAATAAAAAAAATTAGCCGGGCGTGGTAGTGTGCGCCTGTAGTTCCAGTTACTTGGAAGGCTGAGGAGGAAGGATGCCGGGGCCCAGCAGGTCGAGGCTGCAGTGACCAGGAGCATGCCACTGCACTCCAGTCTAGGCGACAGAGTGAGACTCCAACTCAAAAAAAAAAAGAAAGAAAAGAAGAATCCAAATATAAATTTGTGTTTTAAATTCTTGCCATGAGAGGTTGATGAGCTAATTAAAGAAGAAGATTTCTAAAATCTGAGAGCAGAAGTAAGTAGAAGATCAGAGAACCTTCTAGAATCCACATATTTGTTGAACTGAGTCTGTTGCAGGTGGGGAAGGGGAAGGCTGTGAGGAAACAAGTGTGGATGGGGCCTGTGCCCAGTCGATCTTTAGTTTATTATGTATTTTGATGTGGTCATTCCTCAGCTGTGTCATCTTCACTGCTCCTTGTCCCTATTCCTTTAGTAGAAGCTTTTCCCAGGAGGACTTGTGACCACAGAGACTCAGACATCACCCAGGATGGCCCCTGTACAAATGTATCTGTGTGGTATCAAGAGACAAATTTGCAGACCCATCCATCTCTTGCTATCCTTCTAGGGCTCTTGCTTGCATTATATTTTTCTCATCTTTTCTTCAACCTTTTTAGTATTTTATTTTGTATTTCTTTTTCATTTTTATGGGTATGTAATAGTTGTACATATTTATGGGTACATGTGATATCTAATACAAGCATATGATGTGCAGTGATCATATATGGGTAATCTGGATATCCATCACCTCAAATATTTATTATTTATTTTTGTTGGGAACATTCCAAATCTTCTCATGTGGCTACTTTGAAACATTCAATACATAATTGATAACTATAGTTGCCCTGTTGTACACCCTATTATACTAGGTCTTATTCCTTCTATCTAACAGTGTTTTTATACTCATTAATCCTTTTCACTTAACATAATATCCTCCAGTTCCATCTGTGTTGCTGTGTCCAACCTTTTTAGAGGAACCAACTTCTGAAATTAGCACAGAGGAAAGATCCCATAGTTACCATCTTAGATAAATCTCTGTTGGAATTCCTCTTTTACTCTGCTCTCCTATCCCTTCTCCATGCCCTTAGTTCTATTAAATCCAGTGTTGGCTCCATTCCAAACTCATGGGTTTATAAAGTCAAGTCTCATTTAGATTTATGTATGTTTGGAATATTGGACCCATATTCAAGGATTGTTCTTTCCTGAGAAAGAATTATAATTGTGAGTTGCTGTGTGCAGGAAGGTTCAGATAGGAGAATGTATGGAGAGAGGGTATTAGAAACAAAATGGTGATTCATTTTCAAAATGGTAATTTGTTACATCACTTCCTGGTTCTTCCTCCTTTCTTAGTGGGCTTTCTCTTTTGGCAGGCTTCCTTTGGTGGGCATTGAGACCCAATCAGAATTCAGAAACATATGTTTCTTATTTGTGTAGAAATTGCTTTGTTTTACCTTATTTGTACAAAATTATTGCTTAGGCTATGTCCAGGAAAGTGATGTAATCTCTGAAGTACTCAGCCAGTGGGGAACCAGAGCATGGACTTGCACTTTAGAAGTATAAATACACTGAATGTAACTGCCTCGGTATGCCTGCCCAATCTCTGAATCTCCATGTTGTGCTTGGATGACAAAACTGAGGAGGGTCGATTCCACCTCCCACAGCCATGGGGGCTCATCCAGGAGACCTGCGACTGTGAGGCCAGACCCCCATCAGAGGGAGAGATGTGTCCCACCCAGTTTTAGGTGGCTCATTCTGGCTGGGCAATCCTGTCTCCCACTGCCCTACAGATAAACCTGAGACCATTATCTGAGACTCAGAGGTGGAGACACTGAACAGGCAACCCGGTTACCTTGTGCACAAGCCAAGGTAGAAAAATTGGAATATAAGTACTGCCTTGGGGGTCGGAGAAATTCTCGGAGGTTGAGTGTGTGTGGCTGAGACATATCTCAAGATACAAAGTGAGTCCTAATATTTGCAACCTCCAGTAAGAGGGGTTTAGCACTTTAGGGTCCTAACACTTACAAGAAATCTCCAGTAAGGGAGGTTGAGCACTTTAGGAGGAACTCAGAGACTACACAGCTCACCTGGTAACCAAGAATCAGTGTAGGCCTAGGAAGGGAGGTCAAGAGGACCCTCTTGAAATTCCCCCAGATAGTCTATTAGGGTGACTATTAAAGAATTGGAAAAATGATTCCAAAACTGAAGGAAAGGGAAAGAAGAAAATGATTGAATTTGGTTGCTTTATATGAACTAGGGAACCAATTCGCCAGCCCTAAATGTTTTGGCTAAAAGTTGGCTTCAATGAGAACTGTCTTTGTCAGACTTTAGTAATCTATGTAAACAATAAGCCCTCTGTTTCACCTGAGTAAAGGAATTATGTCCTGAGAACCCTGTCTGTATGTCCCCTTCAAATGAGAAATGAGGAAGGGAAAACATCTGGGCCTCTAGAGGAGAAAAAGAAACCTTGGGATATGCTCTCCTGTATTCCCCCCCCCCTTAGAACTCCCAAGAAGACCAGAGATCTGGGGGGACAATGGGAAATGCAGATCTATCAGAAACTCAAGAATTGAGATCTCCAAGCCCTAAACTCCGGTATCCTAGTTTGAAAAGGGAATTGGGACAATGCAAAAGGAATATTTTAAATTCCATTTCCCCCTGGAAATCCAGATGAAGATTCAAAATTGTTCCCGCTAAGGGAGGTTCCCTTGGGGCAGGGAGAAATTGATTTTGTTAATGCCTCTACTTACTAGTACTGAAGTAAGAAATTTTTTAAAAATAGAAGAAGTCATTATTAAATGATCCTTTAAGATTAACTGACCAAGTTGACCAGTTTCTTGGACCTAAAAATATATATATATACATGGGTAGAACTGATGTGTATTATAAACATTCTATTCACTGGTGAAGAAAGGGGAATGATTCAAAGGGCTGCTATGTCTATCTGGGAATAAGAACATCCACCGGGCCCAGGAGTAAAACCAGCTAAACAGAAATATACAAACACAGACCTGAAGTGGGATAATAGTAACCCAGGAGATAGAGTTAAAATGCAAGATTTAAGAAAATTAATAATTAAAGGATCAAAGAGTCAGCCCCGAGATCCCAAAATGTTTCAAAGATCTTTTAAACCCAGCAAGGAGGAAACTCCAATGGCCTTTTTAGAACAACTTAGAAATCAAATGAGAAAGTATTCAGGGTTAAACCAAAAAAATGCTGGTAGGACAGGGCCTTCTAAAGGTTAATGTCATTAACAAATTTGCCCAGACATTGCAAGAAAGTTACAAAAGCTGTAGGAATGGAATGAAAGATTTATTGAGAAATTGTTAAGAGAAACACAAAAGGTATTTGTGAAAAGAAATGTGGAAAAGAAAAAAGAAAAAAAAAAGCTATAATCATTGTAAGCACTGTAGAAAGGGTAGTTGGAAAGAAATTTTTAAAACCCTGGGTATCAAAAGAGACAGATTAAAGGAAGGCTTAATCCAAAAGGAACTATGAAAAGGGAATTTAATCAAAGGGGAGCTGGATGTTATCATTGTAAGAAGTAAGAAACCAGGGTATTTCGAGAGAGATTGTCCTGAACTGAAAAATAAAATAAAGTCTCCCTTATGGCACTAGATGCAGAATAGGGAGTCAGGGGTTCCCCTTTTTCAGACCCCACCAGGAACCCTTGATAAATCTGAAGGCGGGGCCTAATGAGGAGTACCATCTTCCTCGTTGATATTGGGGCAACTCACTCCTCCCTAATCTTCTAATCCTAAAATGTTTGATTACCAGAAAATCTTCTAGTCTCCAGAGTAAAAGGAGAAGGATTTCAAGTTCCTGTATTTGAACCTATGATTATAAAACTGAAACTGAAACAATGACAAGGTCATTTTTATTTGTCCCAGAACCAGAAATAAATCTCCTAGGTACACAACTGTATATCTAACAAAGGTCTAACATCTAGGATCTACAAGGAACTCAAATGTGCCAAAAGGAAAAAAACAAACAGCCCCATTAAAAAGTGAGCAGAAGACATGATTAGACACTTCCCAAAAGAAGATATATGGGCAGCCAACAGACACATGAAAAAGTGCTCAGCCTCACTCATCATCAGAGAAAGGCAAATCAAAACCACATTGAGATACCACCTAACCCCAGTAAGAATGACCATCATTAATAAACCAAACAACAACAAATGCTGGTGAGGATGGAGAGAAAAAGGAACAGTTCTACACTTGCTGATGGGAATGCAAACTAGTGCAATCTCTCTGGAAGACAGTGTGGTGATTTCTGAAAGAACTAGAAATTGACCTTCCATATGACCCAGCAATCCCCCTCTTAGGAATATAAGAGGAACTCAAGTCGTTCTACCAAAAGATACCTGCACACACACGTTTGTTGCAGCTCTATTCACAATAGCAAAAACATGGAAACAAGCATGCTTCCCATCAAAGCTGGACTGGATTTTTGAAATGTGGTACGTACACACAGCAGAATATTATGCAGCCATAAAGAAGGACAAACATGGACTTCACAGCAACTTGGATGGATTTAGAGTCTATCATACTCAGTGATCTATCACAGAAATAAAGAACAGAGTACTATATATTTTCACTCATAAGCAGACCTTGAACATTATCATAATACTACAAGGAAGCAATTGACAGTAGTGGGAAACTGCCAGGGGAAGGGGGCAGGATTGGCAGTTGAGGGAAACTGCCAGAAGGGAGAGGGGCACACCTCATCAACAAGGGTACCTGCATAATGAACATTTGTATACCTAACCCCAAATTGTACCCCACATCTTTAAAATAAAAAAATCTCCTAGACAGAAACCTAAGTGTCCAAATGGGCCTTAATGTAGGAACAAAGCAAAGTCAACTTAAGGTCTGGAGTGTCACTGCACTCCAGCCTGGGCAACAGGAGTGAGACTCCAACTCAAAAAAAAGAAAGAAAGAAAGAAAGAAAAGAAATAAAAGCCTATCTCACAGAGGAAAAAACAACAACAACAACAAAATAGCTCTAAAGTATGGGTGAAAGAAGGAAATAGAAAAGATGAGAAAGGTAGGGGCTGCTCTCCCCTGTTGGAAGAGCGAGATGGTTAACAAACTGATTATTAGCAAATTAATGACTATATTACACAAGGAAAGACATTGGGGAACTCAAGCAATATGTAACTCACTCTTAAAAACCTATGGATGTATAGGTATTTATACTAATGCCAAACAAATCTTTGAAGGATGTATAATTTGTCAGAACATAAATAAAAGGGTGACCAGGCGCAATGACTCAACCTGTAATCCCAGCACTTTAAGAGGCCGAGGCAAGAGGATTGCCTGAGTCTGGGGGTTCAAGGCCAGCCTGGGCAACTTGGTGAGACCTTGTCTCTACAATAAATCACAAAAACTAGCCAGGCATGGTGGCATGCATCTGTAGTTTCAGGTATTTGGAAGGATGAGGCAGAAAGATCACCTAAGCCCAGCAGGTAGAGGCTGCAGTGGTCGTGAGTGTGCCACTGCACTCCAGCCTGGGCAACAGGAGTGAGACTCCAACTCAAAAAAGAAAGAAAGAAAGGAAGGAAAGAAATAAAAGAGTAATCAGAGGTCATTAAAAGGGGAAAAACCTCCAGGATTAAGACCTTTCCAAAGTATACAAATTGATTTCAATGAAATGCCCAAGATTGGACAGCATAGTATCTGTTAATTGTTGATCACCTTAGTGGGTGGATGAAGGCATATCCAACAACAACAGTTGCAACAGGGTCTGTAATAAAAATACTTTTGAAACAGGTAATCCTTAAATTTGGTCTAATAGAAACATGGATTCAAATAATGGAAGACATTGTATCTCGAAGGTATTACAAGGCATTACAACAGCACTCCAAATGCAATGGGACTTTCATACACCCTGGCATCTGTGTCATTCTCAGGATGGATAGAGCAAATGAACCAAACTCCAAAGACCCATATTGCTGGAGTCCAGCTCGAGGAGAGAGTCAGGGCTTCAGACGGGGGAATCGGGAAGCAGCGAAAAAGAAAAGACAAAAATGACAGGAATTATCTTCCTGAGGAGAGCTCAAGACTCTGCCAATTTTTATTTATTTTCCACAAGCTTATATAGGTTTTCCACTCAGCCCTGCACCCACAAATGTATCTTATGTTGCTAACCAACGCCCACGTACATCCCTCTTGCACTCACAATAAAGTTGACCTTTAACAATTTCAACCACAGATGGTGTTTTTCTTAAGTCAAATATTTATGAACATCCTGGTTTTCTTCCTAACTTTCTTATAACTATTTAGTATTATAGGCCTATAATATCCTTACCCTATAAAGCTAAACCCTAACCCTAAGTCTTATTTAATTTACTTACTACTATATATTTATTCTCTTAATCTTATTTCTATCCTTATGTCTCTATATTTTCTTAACTATCACTTATACTAGTATATATCTCTTATCTTACTAGTTTATCTTATCTTACTATCTTATTATTAATATTCTAAATTCTATCTTCATTAAACTGCTTATTTAATCCTAAAATATCTTAACCTATTTTTTATCTCAAACGGTTGTTTTCCACCAACTCTCAGCTGGGGTCTGTTGTTTATGAGGAAGTGGCCCACTCATTCTTCTCGGACTCCTGCTGTTACTGAAAAACATCCTTACACACCCTAAGGGGCACCCTTTTTGCTGCAATCTCACCTCCATTATGCCTAGGTATAATTTTTGCTGTCAAATGCCATCAACCATTTGCACATCTATTATCTCAATTAAAGAGGGAACATTCTCAAGCCTATGCACGCAATCCTTCAAAGTTAGGGAAGGTCCGTCAACAGGATCCATGGGGCTTTGCCTCCTTCATGGCCGCATTTTACTGGGGCCTTGCTCCCAGCCGGCGTTTTTCTGTTTTCAGGTCCCTTTTACCTTCACTTTTACTAGTGATTGCAGCTCCCGGCACCATATAATTAAACTAATGTTAAAAAATAAAGTTCTCCTGGGTCAAATGTCTTCTTATAGTTCTCCTCCAAATTAGAACAGCCTCAAAGGGATTTGGGTTTGTCACCCTATGAACTATTATATGGGTTGCCCTATCTAGGTAAAGCAACAGATTGACCAACCCTGAAAACCAAAGATCAATTTTTAAGAGAATATGTTTCAGCCATTTTCTCTACTCTATCTTCTATTAAATTAAAAGTACTCCTTGCTCAAACTCCTCCTCTTGGGTTCACAGTTCACCGTTTTCAGCCTGGCGACTGAAGATTAATCAAGACTTGGAAAAAAACTACGTGCCAACCAAATTGGGAAGAACCATACCAAGTGCTCCTGACTACTAAAATAGCTGTCCAAACAACAGAAAAGGTGTAAACACATCATACTTGAGTCAAGAAATCAATAACAGGCACTATGGTAAAACAGAGACAAGTTCAGTAGGAAGTCTCTCAAATACAGTCTCTAAAGACAAAAGTAAGAAAAAGTTAATTTAAAGTTTAGTCTCCAAGAATGTTCTTGGTGTTCATAGTGTCTGCTCTTATTGTCCTATCTGTTTTATTAGACATTTCTGTCAAGGACCTCTTAATTCTGAATACCCATGGAACTGTTTCCTCCCTTGAGAACCACTAAAATATCTAATTACTTGCAGACCTTTATTATTATTGCTACTTTATGGGCCATTAATGTACAGGCAACCAAAGGTAAGCCTATTTCTTTTGCACTAACTTATTAATCAATGAAATTAAAACCTCATCACCTCAAACTATAAAATTTGGTGCAAATCAAATTTTGCCTTATGAAAGCCTAGAGGAGCAAAAACAGTTCTCTCAGGCAGACAAATATCTTTGTCCTGAGTCAGATATAGGTGTGGAGGATTTAAATTTTAAAAACTTTGAGGAACCTCCCCAAACCCACAAAAGCCCCAGTCCCAGTTGAAATAACAGAAGGTGAGCTACCCAAATTCAATGTTGGATGACAAGCCCCCAGTAAACAATAAAGACCTTACAGTCCTTAAAACCCAAAATACACTTACCTAAGGGAATTCCAGCAGCAGCCTGTGGAGATTTAGAATGTAACCCTACATATATGACAATTAATGATCCTGCTACTTTAGATCAAAAGCCTGAGGTGCCACCTCGAGTTTACAAATTGAGAGCCAACATTTCAAGATGAGACCATCAAGGACAATTAACCCTTCTTTTAATCAAAACTGTAGCTGTAGGTACACTGAAAAAAACCCCAAGCCCCAGTGATTATTATGACTTCCCTAGCAATGATCCCAAAAAGGTAACTATAGTTGAAATTATTTTATTTCCCTCTTTAAATTTTTATTTAAAATTGTGGGGTACTACTCAGAGCTAGGTATACAAATATTCGTCATGTAGGTAATCTTATCAATGAGGTGTGCCCCCCTCTCCAGGCAGATATCAACTACTGTCAATCCCACCTCCCCACTCCTCCACCCTCCTTTCCACAGTTTCCTGCCACTTTCAATCCTTTTCTTATAGTAATACGATAGTTGTTCAAGGTCCACTTGAGTGAGAACATGTGATACTCAACTCTTTGTTTCTGTGAGTGATCACTCAGCATTATAAACTCTAGTTCCATCCAGATTGCTGCGAAGCTCATGAGTTTATTCTTCTTTATGACCTCATAGTATTCCATTGTGTATATGTACCAAATTTTTTTTTTAACCCAGTCCTCTTTTGATGGGCAGCATAGTTGGTTCTATGTTTTTGCTATTGTGAACAATGCTGCAATAAACATACATGTGCAGGTATCTTTTTTATAGAGTGACCTGAGTCCTTCTGGGTATATTCCCAGTAGGGGGATTGTGGGGTCATATGGAAGGTCAATTTTTAGAACTTTTAGGAATTGCCACACTGATTTTCACAGAGGCTATATTAGTTTACACTTCCACCAACAATGTAAAAATGTTCCATTTACACCACATTCTCTCCAACATCTATTATTTTTTGTGTTATTGATGATGGTCATTCTGACTAAAATTAGGTGGCATCTCAGAGCACTTTTAATTTGCATCTCCTTGATGACTAGTGAGGCTGAACATTTTTTAATATATCTGTTGGCTGCTCTCACGTCTTCTTTTGAGAAGTATCTATTCATATCTATAGCCCACTTTGTAATGGGGCTGTTAGTTTATTTTGTTTTGTTTTCAGCATATTTGAGTTTCTTGTAGATCCTTGATGTTAGGCCTTTGTCAGACATGGAGTTGGCAAATATTTTTTCCCAGTATGTGGGCTATCTCCCTGCTCTTTTGATGGTTTCTTTGGCTTTGCAGAAGTTTGTCAGTTTAATGAGGTCCCGCTTGTCTATCTTATCTCTTTATGGCCTGGGCGCTTCAGGTTTTGGTCAGGAATCGGTTGCCAGTTCCAACTTCCATAAGAGTGTCTCCTGCATTTTCTAAGGTTCTTGCAGTTATAGGATTTACATTTAGGTCTGTGATCCATTTAGAGTTAATTTTTGTGTATGGGAATAGGTAGGGAACCTGTTTAATCTGCATGTGGTCAGCCAGTTTTTCCAGCACCATTTACTGAACAGGTTCTCCTCTCTCCAGTAGGGGTAGCGGAGGCTTTGTCAAAGATGAGTTGGTTGAAAAATTGAGGTTTTGCTTCTGGGATCCAATTCTATTCCATTGGTCTATATGTCTGTTCTTGTACCAATATCAGGTTGTTTTGATTACTGTAGCTTTATAATAGAGTTTAAAGTCTGGGAGTGTGATACCTCCTGCTTTGTTTTTTTGTTTTGTTTTGGATTTGGTTTTGGTTGTTGTTGTTGTTGTTGTTTGCTGAGGATTGTTTTGGCTATTTTTGGTCATTTATGTTTCCATATGAATTCCTGTATTGTTTTTTCTAGGTCTGAGAAGAATGTTGCTGGTTATTTGATGGGTATTGCATTAAATCTGTAGATTGCCTTAGGCAAAATGGACATCTTAACAATGTTGGTTCTTCCAATCCATGAGCATGGAATATTTTTCCACTTGTTTGTGTCATCTTTGATTTCTTTGAGCAGTGTTTTGTAGTTTTCATTGTAAAGGTTTTTTATGTCTCTTGTTAGGAAGATTCAAAGGTATTTCATTTTTTTGTGGCTATTGTAAATGGAATTGTGCTTTTTATTTGGCTTTCTGTTTGTTTATTATTGGTGTATAGAAATATGATTGTCTTGTGTACATTTATTTTATACAAGAAGACTTTGCCAAAGTCCTTTATCAGAGCAAGGAGGTTTTTGGAAGATTCTCTAGGCTTTTCAAGGTATACAATCATGTCATCTGCAAAGAGAGATAGCTTGACTTCTTCTTTTCCTATTTGGATACCCCTGATCGCCTTCTCTTCTCTGATTGCTCTAGCTAGAACTTCCAAAACTATGTTGAACAGGAGGGGTGAGAGTAAGCATCCTTGCCTTGTTCCAGTTTTCAGTGGAAATGGTTCTAATTTTTGTCTGTTTAGGAGTATGCTGGCTGTGGGTTTCTCATAGATGGATTTTACTATTTTGAAGTATGTTTCACCTATGCCTAGATTTTCAAGGTTTTTTATCAAGAAGGGGTGCTGGATTTTATCAAAAGCTTTTTCTGCATCTAATGATATAATCATGTGGTTTTTGTTTTTATGTCTATTGATGTATTTAATTACATTTATGGTCTTACAAATGTTGAACCTGTCTTGCATTCTGGGGATGAAGCCTACTTGGTCGTGATGGAAAATGAATAAAATATCGTGATGGTTTTTGATATGGTTTTTGATATGTGTTATTGAATCTGGTTTGTTAGGATCTTGTTGAGAATTTTAGCATCTATGTTCATCAAAGATATTGGCCTGTAGTTCTCTTTCTTTGTTGGGTCTTTACCTGGCTTGGGTATCAATGTGATGTTAGCTTCATAAAATGATTTGGGGAGAGTGCCATCTTTCTCAATCACCTAGAATACCTTCAATGGGATTGGTATCAGTTCCTCCTTGTATGTTTTTTAGAATTCTGTTGGAAAGCCTTCTGGTCCAGGGGTTTTTTTTTTTTTTGGTAGGTAGTTTCCTAATGACATAATCAATTTCCTTGATTGCTATTGGTCTATTTAAGTTCTCAGTTTCTTCTTGTTTTAACCTAGGGAGGTTGTGTGATGCCCGAAAGTCCTCCATTTCCTCTAGGTTTTCAAGTTTGCTTCCATACAATTGTACATAGTAGTCTCTGATAATCTTTTGTATTTCTTCAGGGTCAGTTGTGACTTCATCTTTTGTGTTTCTGACTGAGGTTATTTGTGCTTTCTCTCTCTTTTTCTTGGTCAGTCAGGCTAGAGGACTATCTTTTTTATCCTTTCAAAGTACCAGGTTTTTGTTTTGTTGACTTTTTGTATTATCTTTTTGTCTTCTATGTCCTGGATTTGGGCTATTATTTTGGTGATCTGGATTCTTCTGCTGAAGTTAGGGTTTTGGTGGTCTTGCATTTCCAGCTTCCTTAGGTGACTTGTTAGGATGCTAACTTGTGATCTTTTCATTTTCTTCATGTGTGTTTGTAAAGATATGAATTCCCCTCTTACTACTGCTCTCATGGCATCCCAGAGGTTTTGGTAAGATGTTTCTGCATTTTCATTTGTTTCCAGGTAACTTTTAATCTCTGTTTTGATTTCATCATTGAGACAGGAGTTGCTTGTCATTGTACTGTTTAGCGTTCATGTCTTTGTACATTTTGGGGGAACTTTGTTGGTGTTGATATTTATTTTTATTCAACTGTGGTCTGAGAAGGTGCATGGCAAGATTTCAATCTTATGAAATTTGTTTATGTTTGATTTATGTACAATGATGTGGTTGATCTTGCAGTACATTCCATGTGGTGATGAGTAGAATGTATACTCTGTGGTCATTGGGTGGAGTATTCTGTAGGTATCAATTAAGTCCATTTGTTCAAGAGTCTCATTAAGGTTCTGGGTCTCCTTGGTGATTTTTTGTCTTGATGATCTGTCTAGGATTGTGAGTGGGATATTAAAGTCCCCAGTTATGATAGTGTTAGAATCATCTCTTTTTTAAGTTTACCTAGAAGATGCTTTACAAACATTGATGCTCCTGTGTTGGGTACATATATGTTTAGGATAGATATTTCCTGTTGGTGAATTGAACCTTTTATCTTTATATAGTGACCTTCGTCATTTTTTTAAATTTTTGATAGCTTAAAAGGTATTTTGTCTGAGATTAAGATTGCAACTCCAGCTTTCTTTTGTGTTCCATTTGCCTGAAATTTATTTCCCATCCTCTTACTTTGAGTGCCCTTTCTGGTGAGATGAGTCTCTTGGAGACAATATATTGTTGTCTCATGATATTTTATTCATTTTGCCATTCTATGTCTTTTCATTGGTGCATTTAGTTGTTTCACATTCAGGCTAATTAATGAAACGTGATGGTTTATCTTTGTCATGAGGTTCTTATAGAGTTGTTGTTGTACTTGTTTGTTTGTAGTCTTTCTTTTGGTTTTTTGGGTTGGTTCATGTGTGTTTTCCATCTTTTTCCTGCACTCTCATGAAGAACATTGCTGTTCTTTTTCCCCTTTTCTTCTGTGTTTAATACTTTCTTAAAAGTTTCTTGTAGGGGTGGTCTGGAGGCAGTGTAAGTTCTTAGGGATTGGATGTCTGGGAAAAATTTTAATTCTCCTCACTGATGAAGCTTAGCTTGACTGGGTAGGTTATTCTTGGTTGAAATTGTTTATCTTTGAGAATTTTGTATATTGGGCTCCAAGCTCTCCTAGCCTGAAGTGTTTCTGTTGATAAATCTGCTGCTATTCTGATTTGTCTTCCCTGGTAGGTAGTCTGACCTTTTTCTCTTGCTGCTTTTAGGATTTTTTCTTTTATAGCTACTTCATATGGATTATTATTTGCCTAGGAGTTGGTCTTCTCATTTATTGTCTTGAAAGAGTTCTCTGAATCTCTTGTGTTTGAATTTTCATATCACTGATGAAGTGAGGGAAGTTTTCTTGTATAATTTCATGGAATATTTGTTCCAGGGTGGTCTCTGTCTCTGTTTCTGCCTCAGGAAGTTCAATTACTCTTAGATTCATTCTCTTGAAGTAATCACTCATCTCTTGAAGGTTTTGTTCTGCCTTTTTAAGTTTCTTTTCTATGTTTTTGACAGTTTGGCTTACTTCTATATTTTGGTCTTCAAGTTCTGAGATTCTGTCTTCTACTTGGTTAATTCTGCTTTTCATGCTTATCATTCTTTTGCTGTTATCTCAGTATTCTTTTGCTGTTTAATATTAAAATATTAAATATTATCTCAACTCCTTCCTATTTTCCTCTTATCTCTTCTCAATTCTTTTTATTCTCTCTATTAATGTCTTGGGTTTGTAGTATGTGACTAGTCATTCTGGGGGCTCTTCATTGTTTACATTCTAAAGTCTGTTTTCTCATTATCTGATCTCCCACGGGTCTGTGTAAGACCTATATTCTTCTTTTGGTTATTCTTCATTTGTGTAGCAAAACCTATATTCTTCTTTTTCCTTTTTTTCTCTGTCTTCTTTAATTCTATTGCTCAGGGGTGGCAAGGTTGCTTTTACTTCTGCTTGCTCCATCTTCTATTCTTCCTTGTGTGAATCCTCTGGCTTTGTTCAATTCTGTATCTGGACTGCAGGTTGGGGGCTATACCTTTTGCAGTTTTGAGATTTATTTGAGAGGGAAGCTGTGATTCAAAATCTATCTGCAGATTCCAGTATCCACAGACAGGTGTATGGATAGCCTGGAACCCACTTCCCACTGCTTGAAATCTGTTCATCCAGTGGGAGCATAGGTTTGCTCCCTGAAAGTAAAATGAGGTAAGAGAAAGTAAAGAAATGGAATGGGGGGAAGCAGAAGGTGGAGAGAGAGAAGAGTAAGAAAGAAAACAGACAAAGGTTCCAACTAACAAATGAAAATAGACATGAAGACAGATAAGAGTAAAAGAAAAAAGACCAAAGCAAACAAACAAAAACAACAATGACAGAACATACAATCATACAGACACACGAGCTGACCAACCTCCTTATGACATATTATTCCCCTACACAAATGTGAAGTCTTAGCTCTCAAGTTGGATGGTGGTGGGTGGGGAAATGCAGGTCTCTGCCTGGTCACAGGGCTCCAGATGATCTACGGTTCTACTGAGGCCTTGTCCACTGGGGGAGGCAGAGTGCAAGATAGACAGATGCTGTAGGTCAGCGTGTCACATGCGGCTTGGGCCTCTTTTTCTTTCTTTGATCTTAGGTCCCAGGCTGGAGGCTGTGCAGAGCTGGGCGGAGCTCATGGGGCAATGCAGGTCTCTGTCTGGTCTCGGAGCTCCAGCTGTTCTCTGGTCCTGCTGTGGCCAGCGGAGAGTCAGGGGAGGTGAAGTGCAAGATTGCCGGGTATTGCTGGTCAATGTAGTGCAGGGCAACTGGGGGCAGGGTGGTGCAGCCGACAAGGGAGACTGGGGCTCCACGGGGTGGGAGCCGAGGGCCTCCGCGGGCCTCCTCGAGCAGCAGTATCTTGGGGTGGAGTGGGGCACTGCTGACGGGGGGACTCCAGAGTTCCGCGGGGCAGGAGCCAGGGGCCTCCACAGGTGGCAGCAGGGGCTTGGGGTGGGGCAGGGACATTAAAAATATTAAATAGCCGGGCTCGGTGGCTCAACCTGTAATCCCGCGCCTTTGGGAGGCCGAGGTGAGTGGATTGCCTGAGCCCGCGGGTTCGAGACCTACCTGGGCAACTTGGCGAGACCTCAATCTCTACAATAAATCAAAAAATCAGCCGTGTGTGGTAGCGTATGCCTGTAATTCCAGCTACTCGGAAGGCTGAGGTGACAGGATCACCGGAGCCCAGCAAGTCAAGGCTGCGGTGGCCGGAAGCGGCCACTGCATTCCAGTCTGGGCAACAGAGTGAGACTCCAACTCAAGAAAAAAAAAATTAAATAGATTATAGAACTTGAAACTTGTTATAAGGAAACAAATGCCTGGATGAAATGGATAAACTTTACAGTATCCATTCTAAATAAGAGTGATTGCTATGCATGTGCCTCAGGACAGTTGTGGGATCAAGTGGTTCCATTCCCTATCAGCTGGGATACAGACCCCATCAGAATGAGTTGTATGCTAGCCCTGTTCGGAGACAAGGATGCATGGGGAAATGAGACATGCAAGAGCCTGTCCTTGCTTCACCCTGCCTTGCAGAAATCAGATTCAAAGGTAATCCCTTTCTTTTCTATGGGTAAGTTGAATCACTCCTTGTGTTTCTTCAAATGGGAGGAAAGGTTCACTATTCCTGTAGTGCAACTGCAAACTTGTACCCTCCTGGGTGTCTCAGAGGTAAACGAGGGCAACTACTCTCACTTTAACATCCCTTGAGTGAATGTTTGGTGGTACTGTGGAGACAAGAAATTTAAAAACCTGTTACCAC
Source organism: Cephalopachus bancanus (assembly GCA_027257055.1). NCBI lineage: Eukaryota > Metazoa > Chordata > Mammalia > Primates > Tarsiidae > Cephalopachus > Cephalopachus bancanus. Next base: position 132,793 of record JAPVLO010001093.1, on the reverse strand, counting down.
CCAAATGGGCTGGAACCTGTTCTTTGGTTCAATTGGTCATCCCATTCACCCTGACATTTTATTCCAACCTAAAAATTCATCCTCAAGACAAAAGCAAAAGGTCATTAAAAGGATCATTTGATCCCAACATATATATCAATGCTACAGGAGTTCCCAGAAAAGTCCCCAATGAATTTAAAGCTAGAAACTAAATAGCTGCAGGATTTGTGTCTATGCTCTTCTGGTGGTCAACTGTTAATAAGAATGCAGATTGAATTAATTACATTTACTATAACCAAAAAAAGGATTATTAATTATACTAGATATGCTGTCAAAAAAATTGCGGAACAACTGGATGCCACCAACTGAATGACTTGGAAAAACAGTATGGTTTTAAATATAATGTTAACTAAGAAAAGGGAAGTCTATGCTATATTGGGGCGAAATGTTTTGCCTTTATTCCAAATAACACAACCCCCAATGAAACTATCACCAAGGTGCTACAAGGACTAACTACTCTGGCCAATGAATTGACTAAAATTCTGGAATTAACAATTCTTTTACAAATTGATTAGAAGACTGATTTTTTAAAAATAGAAGGGAATAAAAGCCTCAATCTTAACCTCCATTGTGTGATTTTAGCAGGAATATTAACAACTGTAGATTGCTGCATAATTCCCTGCATTGGAGACTTAGTCCAAAAACTTATAGAAACTGCTATAGATAAATGCCCATGGGCTATTCCCCCAAAATCTCATGATAATGGAAACTACATTAAATTTTAAGAAAGAAAATCAAAAACTATTTTTAAAAACTGAGACAAACTTGAATTATAATGAAAATAAAATCAAAACTACTTAAAAATAAAAGAGGAGGGAACTGTAAGAAACAAATTGGTAGCCGGGCTCGGTGGCTCAGCCTGTAATCCCGTGCCTTTGGGAGGCTGAGGTGAGTGGATTGCCTGAGCCTGCAGGTTCGAGACCCATCTGGGCAGCGAGACCTCATCTCTACAATAAATCAAAAAATCAGCCAGGTGTGGTAGCGCATGCCTGTAATTCTGGCTACTTGGAAGACTGAGGCGGAAGGATAGCCAGAGCCCAGCAGGTCGAGGCTGCGGTGGCCGGGAGCAGCCACTGCACTCCAGTCTGGGTGACAGAGTGAGACTCCAACTCAAAAAAAAAAGAAAGAAACAAATTGGTGATTCATTTCTAAAATGGTGATTTGATACTTCACTTCTTGGTTATTCCTCCTTTCTTTGCAGATTTTCTCTTTTGGCAGGCTTCCTTTGGTGGGCATTGAGACCCAGTCAGAATTCGGAAACGTGTATTTTACCTTATTTGTGTAAAAACTGCTTGTGTTTTCCCTTATTTGTACAAAATTATTGCTTAGGCTACATCTGGGAAAGTGATGTAACCTCTGAAGTACTCAGCCAATGGGGAACCAGGAGAGAGACTTGCGCTTTAAAAGCATAAATAAACTGGCTGTAACTGTCTTGGTGTGCCTGCTCACCTGGGAGGCACCCGTTCATGCAAGAATGAGATTTAAAAAGCTGCTTTACTCCCCCGATCTCTGAATCTCCATGTCATGCTTTGACGACGAAACTGAGGAGTGTTGATTCCACCTCTCACAAGGGGACACACAAGCAACAATGGCAATAAAAGCACAGGTGACATTGATGTCAGTGTAAGAGGACACTGTGCTGTAGGTTCCACAAAACAGCACTTGGGCTGAGGCTACATTAACAAAGATTGTATCTCTAGAATAGGAAGGTGCTGTTCAGTGATTGTTCATTCAAGGGACATTTGTTGTTGCCAGGTATATGACAGACTGTTTTTGCATGTGAGGAACATCATTAAAATAGAAACAGAAAAATTGCTGCCCTTGTGTTGCATATGTCCCAGAGGGAAGAGATAGATGATAAATACAAGGACTGGCAATTAATTTTGTGAACTCATCCTAGAAAAAGCGCTACATATCTCATTGCTGAATATCACTATGGTCACCTTCAAAATACTTTCCTTGGGAAGCTATGCACTGATGCCAGCACCAAGTCCACCTGTCAAAGCAATTTTGGAACTCTTTTTTTGGAATGGCCATCAAAGCTGTCATCGTATTACCCTTGATGTCCAGAATGTCAGAATGTCTTCCTTTCAGTATTTCCTTTATCTTTGGGTAAAGAAAAAAGTCCTTGGGGGCCAGATCAGGTGAGTAGGGGGGTGTTCCAACAGTTATTTGTTTACTGGCTAAAAACTCCCTCACAGACAGTGCTGTGTAAATTGGCACATTGTTGTGATACAAGAGTCATGAGTTGGTGGAAAGTTCAGATCATTTTCATCTAATTTTTTCACACAGCCTTTTTAGTAATTCCAAATAGTAAACTTGGTTAACTGTCCAGTTGGTAAAATTTTACAATGAATAATCCCTCTGCTATCAAAAAAGGTTAGTAGCATTGTTTGGACTCTTGATTTGGACTAACATAGCTTTTTTGGTCATGGAGAATTGGCTAACTTCCATTGTGCACTTTGATGCTTTGTTTCAGGGTTGTATTAGTACACCCATGTTTCAGTACTCGTGATAACATGGCCCAAAACATGGTCTTGCCTTTCTAAAAGATCTTGGCAAACTTTGACTCTCCTTTGCTTTTGTTCCTCAGTGAGCTCCTTTGGGACCATTTTTGCACACACCTTTCTCATGCCAAGATTTTCAGTTAAGATTTTCCTGTTTCTCTATAGATGTTTATTTGATCTGCTATGCTTCTCACAGTCAGCCAACAATTTTGACATACAACTTGATAAATGTTTGCAATGTTTTCATCAGTTCTGCTTGTTACTGGTTGTCCTGACCTCTCTTCATCAGTGTTGCTTTCTCTCTTCTCAGAAAAATGATAAATTCATTTGTGCACTACCATTTTCCTCGTGGTATTATCCCCATAAACTAGCACTGACATGTCCCCAATTTCACTTTCACTCTTGCCAAGTTTAACAAGGAATTTAGTGTTTGTTCATTTCTTTAATTCAAGCTCCAACATCCTCATGACAGCACACAAAAACACATAACAATAATGCCACAGAGCAAGACAACCTCATGTCAATGCAAACAGCTGTGAGACACTGCTATACCAAGGTTATCAAGTTGTTTGTACACTGCTGGCAACTTACGTGCATGGTGGCAAGTTTGCAAACTTAATTATCAGACCTCAGACACTATAAGCAGATCAAATAAGGAAAGTGTTTGTGTTGGAAGGTGGTAAGTGCTGTGGGCAGGTGGCCTAGAGTGTGGGTGTGTGAGGACAGGGAAGATGCTGTTGTTCAGGAGGTCAGTGTGGGCCTTGTGGCAAAGATGACCTTTGAGGAAAGATTTGTAAGACATGAGAAATTACCCACAAGAATGTCTGGGAAGATTCTTGCAGGGGGATCCTCCAGTGCAAATGCAACAGGTCAGGTGTTTGTGTTTTGGGAACAGTGAGACAGCTAGGAGGACTGGACTGAGTAGCTGAGGTGAGCTCAGAGCTGCCACCAGGGTAGGTAGGCCTGGAGAAAATGGGGAGGATATGGGGAGTTAGGGGACAGTTTTGAGAAAAGGGACATGGTATGACGTCACTTTTAAAAGGGTCTTTCTGGCTGCTATGCTGAGAACAGAATTTTGAGGCGAGAGACAAGCAAGGCAGGAGGGAGAACAGTAGGCAACAAGTGCAATGTTCCAGGCTGGAGTGTTGGTTACCTTAACTGAGTGTGAGCAGTGAAAAATCATAGGAAGTGATGGGATTCTGGGTACATTGAAGGTGGATGTCACAGAATTTTCTACTGGACTGTCTGGGGTGTGGGAAGAGGAGTCAAGGACACCCACCCAGTTTTGGACTGTGTGAGTAGAAGGACGGAGCTACTGTCAGTGGAGACAGGGAGACGCTTCAGGAGATACTTAAGGAGGGGGCATTGCAGGTGCTCAGTGGAGGAGACATCTGCTAGAAATGCAGGGGAGGGAACTGGGGTGGCAGCTGGACAACAAATCTGGAGTTTAGAATAAATGACTGGGACCATTTAAATGAAACTTAAAGCCTCGAACATGGATGAGGGCACCTAGAGAGTGGCTACAGAAGAGAAAGAGAGCAAGGACTGAACCCTGGACCTCCAGTGCTAAGGAATCTAACCAGACTACATGCTCAGAATAGACTGCACAGTTCTGACACCACATCTTGATGGCACATAGACCAGTGAGTCCCAGATTTTCCTGTGTGCAGGAGTCACCTGGGTGGAGCTGAGGAACAGGAAGTCTGGAGTCGAGCGTGAGATTCTATACTCATGATCAGGTTGGAACTCACACTGCTGGTCAGATCACACTTCTAGTAGCAAGAACACAGGCCAGGATCTCACATGTCTGTGCATTAGTCTTACCTATGAGGCTTGTTTAGTAAGCAATTTCTTGGTTTTGTGTGTAACAGTGTGCTGGCGGTTCTGGGGAGAGCCTGGATATTTTCTCAGCATTCTTAGTCTCAGGCAGATTGGGAATCAGTGGTCAGTAATCAGAGAGTGCTCAGGGTAGGTGAGTGGAGTGAACTTTAAACCCATATTTTAAATGTCTTTTTCTTTTTTCCTCAGAAAGAAAAGTGAAAACATATATCAGCAATTAAAAGGTGCATTGTTGAGATATCCATATCATTCTTTCTACCTTTGGGTATAGCCAGGTAGAGGATTCTGGTAGAAGGTTCTGGAAGTGGCTCTCAGCTCTTCATGAAAAACATCTCTGAATGCTGTTCTTTGACATTATTCCCCAGAATGATTTCTTACGCATGTGTTGAAGCCAACTATGGAAGCCAAGTTTTCTAATTTGCACATAATTTAGTATTCATGGCATTGGGTGCTAATTTTATTGTGGGGGAGGCCACAGAACCAGGCGTGAGGTTACATAGCCAGGATCAGAATTTTAAAATAGTTTTCAAAACTGTAGGCATTTCAGACATACAGTGCATAGAAATGTATAACCAGCAGACCTGCACTATAATAACTACTTAATTCCTATGGGTGTAAAGAAAATTATACTGAAGGGAAATATGTACTGGAAAGCACAAGAAATGACAACTCCATGAGTAGATACATAAGTTTTTTTCAGAATTTTTAATCTTTTAAAAAGACAATTGTAGTGATTTCACCAAAAATAATGGAGCAGAGAATTATAAAAAAAATTAATCCCTCCACAATCGTAATAAAAAATTTTTTTTTTTTTTATTGGAAAAAAAATCCCCAAATCAACATTTCTAAAGTCTGGAACCTTAAAAAAAACTTACACCAACTAAGGGAGTGCTTAGTGAAGACAAAAGCTTCTAAATTTTGGTAAGAGAGCACGGTGGCCTTTTTTCTTAGGCATCTATTCACTGCCACCCCCAAACCCTCTGCTATGAGGCAGCCATGAGGATGGTGCCCACATTCCTGTGACAGCTTCCTGATAGCAGATGAAGCAATGTAGACTTTGTTGACAAAGAATCATGGTTGTGTCTTTCCAACATATGATGGCCCCCTGAGGGATTAGCTCAGAGACATTTCTTTATTTCTTTGTTTCACCTCCTTTTGATCTTTTCCAGGGCTGGAGTGGTCTTTATAGCAAAATTGTCAAAATCATTTAAAAGCATAAACTAGTCACAGATTTCTGGAGTGTGGGATAACAGATGGAACAAGCAGCAGACAGATTGAAAAACTGGGAAGATAGAGCATGGAGAAGGAGACACATGGGAAATAAAGCTTTGAAAGCTCCCCACATACGCTGAGGAATCTAGAAGGCCTCATCCACGCCCAGGGCTAAACGCATGCTCAACAACACCTGATGACCTTTAGCTTTCACCTCTGGCTGCTCTGCAGGTTCCGTGTAAGCAATAAAGAAAGGCTAAAGTGAAGTTGTAAACAGCCTGGTTAGGTGTTGAAGTAGAACCCCAACTCAGAGCCCATCTGTAAAACTTGGCAGAGTATTACCAATTTTTTTGGTTCCAGCTGTTTAGGGAAACCTATGTGAAATTATCTGTTGAGCACTAAGTTAATGACATAGACTTTAGTGACTATACATGATTTAAAAACAGTCTTACAAAAATAGTTTTTAAAAGTTACTAAGTAAGGAAACAAATACAATCCGCAGCATGTAGCAAGAAGAAACTCCGGGGAGGAGTAAGAATCAGATTCCATATTTACTTAATGATAGTATTCAAAATGTCCAGTTTTCAATAAACAGTTATGAGGCAAACAAAAATTCATGAAAGTGGGCTATTAACTGGAAATAATCAATGGACACCATCTCTGCATAAGCCAAGTCATTGAACTTACTAGTCAAACACTTTACTTTTTTTTTTTTGAGTTGGAGTCTCACTCAGTCGCCCAGACTGGAGTGCAGTGGCTGCTCCCAGCCACCGCAGCCTCGCCTGCTGGGCTCCGGCGATCCTTCCGCCTCAGCCTTCCGAGTAGCCAGAATTACAGGCATGCGCTACCATGCCCGGCTGATTTTTTGATTTATTGTAGAGATGAGGTCTCGCTGCCCAGGTGGGTCTCAAACCCGTGGGCTCAGGCAATCCACTCACCTCAGCCTCCCAAAGGCACGGGATTACAGGCTGAGCCACCAAGCCTGGCTTCAAACACTTTACTTAATTCAATTGTCTTACATATGTTCAAAGAGCTAAAGGAACCAGAAAAATAATATCTCTCCAAATCAAGACTATTAATAGATAAGTGAATATTATCATAAATAATCAGATCTAAAATCCTAGAGTGGAAATATATTATTACTGAAATTTAAAAAATATATATATAGGCCAGGTTAACAGAAGACTGGAACAGGCAGAAGAAAGAATCAGCAAACTTGAAGACAAGCCATTTGAAGTTATAGAGTGTGAAAAACAGGAAAGAAGTAAAAAAAAGAAAGAAAGAAAATAGAACATAGATGGGGTAACTTATGGGACAGCCTCAAACTGACTAATATATGCACAGTTTAGCAAGAGAAAGAATCAACAAATTGAAGACAGGTCAGATAAGATTTGCAATCTGAGAAAGGAAAAAGAGTGCAGGCAAATGATCAGAGCCTATGAAATCTCTGACCACCATCAAGTGTACTAACATACGCATAATGAGAGTTCCCAGTAGAGAGGAGAAATAGAAAAACAAAAACAAAAACAGTAAGGATGTTGTGTGAAATAATGGGAGAAAATATCCCAAATTTGATAAAAGGCATGAATCTACACATTCAAGAATCTCAATGAAATCTAACAAGGTTAAACTCAAAGAGAACCACATGAAGATACATTAAACAAACCGTTAAAAGAGAAAGAGTATTCAGAAAGCAGCAGGTAATGACTCATTACGTACAAGGCATACTTCTTTAGATTAGCAGTTGATTTTCTATCAGAAACTGTTAAGGCAACACAGTAATGGGATAATATGCTTAATGTGCTGAAGGAATAAAACTATCAAACAGAATTTCCATATCTAGAAAGTTATCTTTCAAAAATACAAATCTAGAGCTTTGAAAGATAAAGAGTTTGAGGGATTGGTTGCGCAACAGTGTGAATGTTTTTAATAGTACTTAACTGTACAATTAAAATAATTGAGATGGCCGGGCTTGGTGACTCAGCCTGTAATCCTGCGCTTTGGGAGACTGAGGTGAGTGGATTGCCTGAGCCCGCGGGTTCGAAACCCGCCTGGGCAAGTTGGCAAGACTTCATCTCTACAATAAATTAAAAAATCAGCCGGACATGGTAGCGCATGCCTGTAGTTCCAGCTACTTGGAAGGCTGAGGCGGAGCACAGCAGATCGAGGCTGCGGTGGCCGTGAGTGTGTCACTGCACTCCAGTCTGGGTGGCAGAGTGAGACTCCAACTCAAAAAAATAAAGTAAAATAAAATAAATAAATAATTAAGATGATGCATTTTATGTTATGTGTATTATATAATAATTAAAAAGTAAAATAAATGATGGAGAAATTAAGACATTCCCAGTTAATTAAAAGCTGAAAGAGTTCATTGCTAAGAGAATTTCCCTACAAGACATACGAAAGTGAGTCATTCAGGCTGAAATGAAAAGGTAGTAGACAATAACTCAGAGCCACATGAAGAAATCATATATAAAGAAGACCAATAAAGGTATCAAGACCATTCAATGAGGGAAAGAATAGACTCTTCATCAAATGCTGCTGGAACGATTGGATATTCACATGCTAACCCTACTTCACACCTTGTATAACAATTAACACAAAGCATTAACAACCCACATGTAAGAGCTGACACCACAAAACTCTTAGAAGAGAATAGAATGGACTTAATTTTAGTTATCTTTTCTGTTTGTCTATCCCAACTAAGTACTTCACTCTTTAGTCAGGGTAGTTTTCAAGTACCCCTTGATATATGGTAGTTTAAGGCCTCCAGTTTGTGTGTGTGTGTGTGTGTGTGTGTGTGTGTGTGTGTGTGTGTGTGTGTTCAAGATTGTTTTGGCTATTCTGGGTATCTCATATTCCTTATACATTTTAGAAGAAGTACATCGATTCCCAGAAAAAAATCTGCTAGGATTTTGATTGGCATTGCATTGGTACCATAGAACATTTGTGGACAAATGACATCTTAGCAATATTGTCTCCCAGTCCATAAATGTGGAATCATTCTCCACTTAATTTGTCTCAGCAGTGTTTGGTAATCTTGAAGGAGGTTTTGTATATCTCCTGTTATATTTATTTATTTTAAAAAGTTATGTTTCTGTATGCTATTGTGAATAGCATATTCAAAGTTTAAAGAATCTTCTCATTATTTATTACTCATATATCAAAATGTTACTTTTTATTGTCTATTGACATTGCCAAATTCACTTGGTATTTTTAATAGCCTGTTCATAACGTTTTCTAGATTTTCTACATACAGATCATATTTTCTGTGAACAAAGACAATTCTATTTCTTATCTAATCTTAAAGTTCTTACTATTGGTCCTATAGCGCAGTGTCAAGTAGAAATGATAACCTAGGACATGCTGACTTTTTTCATAACTCTTACTCTATTAGATTAAGAAAGTCCTCTTTTATTTGTAGTATATTGAAGAGTTGTTGTTTTTTTTCCTGAGTTAGAGTCTCACTCTGTCACCCAGGCTGGGTGGCAGTGGCATGATCCCAGTCTTGATCTGCTGGGTTCAGGCTAAACCTCCACTTTATCCTTCTAAGTAGCTGGGACTGTGGGTGTGCCCAACCATGCCCAGCTAATTTTTTTTAATTGTAGCAAAGAAGACTCATCATGTTGCCCAGCCAGGTCTTGAACGCCTAGGCCAAGGCAATCCTCTCACCTTGGCCTCCCAAGTCGCTGAGATTACATGTGTGAACCACCACACTCGGCCCTATTGAGAGTTTTTGTTATGAATGGTTGTCAAATTTTCTCAAATGATTTTTCTGCATCTCTTGAGATGACCACATATTTTCCACTACTTTCTGTTCATGTGGTAAATTGCTATAATTTTGTTTTGAAGTTAAAGCAATCTTGCATTTCTCTTATAAATCCCATTTGTTCATTATATATTATCCTTTTCATATAACGCTCAGTCTTATTTACTAATATTTTAATTGAGATTATTGTGGCTAAGTTCAGGAATGTGTTTTTTAAACACTTGGTGTGTTTTTTAAATTTCTTTCATTGTAATGTTCAGATCCTTATCTAAATATTGATGCCTCATAAAATGAGTCAGGAAGTTTTTAACTATTTTTTGTGGAAGTGGGAGGGGGAGAAAAAGAAATTTCATTTTTTAAATTTCAAGCTTCATATTCATAATACGTAATATATAAACTTGTCTTTAGGATATCAGTATTTGACTTGGACAATATTATTTCATCTGTGTTTATTTGGAGAAATACACCTTAGTCATTCTGTTTATAAGAATCAAAATGTGTGAAATTAGAAAATAGGGGATTGACCATCAGAATTTTTTTATTATTTATTTATCTATTATGGAGATGTGAGGTACAATTCAGAGTTAGGTATATAAACATTAATTATGCAGTTACCCTTGTTGATGAGGTATGCCCCTCCGTCCTCTAGCAGTTTCCCTCAACTGCCCATCCCACCGCCTTCCCCTGTTTTCCACTACTGCCAATCACTTTCTTATAGCATTATAATTGTTCAAGGTCCATTTATGAGTGAAAACATATGGAATTCAGTTCTATGTTTCTGTGATAAATTACTGAGTATTATCGACTCCAAATCCATCCAAGTTGCTGCAAAGTCCATATATTTGTGCTTCTTTATGAATGCATAATATTCTATTGTGTATATGTATCACATTATTTTTATCCAGTCCAGCTTCAATGGGCAACACGGTTGGTTCCATGTTTTTGCTATTGTAAATAGAGCTGCAGCAAACATACGTGTGCAGGTATCTTTGTCATAGAATGATTAGAGTTCCTCCAAGTATATTCCAAATAGGGCAATTGCTGGGTCATATGAAAGGTCAATTTCTAGTTCTTTCAGAAATCGCCACACTGTCTTCCAAAGAGGTTGCACTAGTCTGCATTCCCACCAGCAGTGTAGAAGTGTTCCTTTTTCTCCACATCCTCACCAGCATCTATCGTTTTTTGTTTTATTAATAATGGCCATTCTTACAGGGGTTGGGTGGTATCTTAATGTGGTTTTGATTTGCATTTCCCTGATGATGAGTGAGGTTGAGCACTTTTTCATGTGCCTGTTGGCTGCCCATATACCTTCTTTTGAGAAGTGTCTATTCAGGTCTTTTGTCTACTTTTTTAAGGGGCTGCTTGTTTTTTTCCTTTCAGGGATTTGAGTTCCGTGTAGATCCTAGATGTTAGGCCTTTGTCAGATATACAGTTAACAAATTCTTTCTCCCATTCTCTGGCCTGTCTCCCTGCTCTCTTAATGGTTTCTTTTGCTTTGCAGAAGCTCGTTAATTTGATGAGGTCCCACTTGTCTACCTTATTTCTTAAGGTATTGGCCTTTAGGGTTCTGAATAGGAATTTGTTGCCAGTTCAAATTTTCTTAAGGGTGTCCCCTGCACTTTCTAAAATTCTTATAGTTTGAGGTTTTACGTTTAGATCTTTGATCCATTTAGAGTTAATTTTTGTGTATGGTGATAGATAGAGGTCCTGTTTCTGTCTTCTGCATGTGGTAAGCCAGTTTTCCCAGCACCATTTACAGAAGAAGTTTTCCTCTCCCCAGTAGTTTTTGTTGGAGGCTTTGTCAAAGATGAGTTGGTTGAGGAATTGGGGCTTTGCTTCCAGAATCTCTATCCTGTTCTATTGGTCTATGTGCCTGTTTTTATACCAATACCAAGCTGTTTTGCTTACTGTAGCTTTATAGTAGAGTTTGAAGTCTGGAAGTGTGATACCTCCTGCTTTGTTTCTTTGCTAAGGATTGTTTTGGCTATTGGTGGTCATTTATGTTTCCATATGAATTTCTGTGTTGTCATTTCCAGATCTGAGAAGAATGATGTTGGTAACTTAATGGGTATTGCTTTGAATCTGTAGATTGCCTTTGGTAGGGTGGACATCTTAACAATGTTGATTCTTCCTATTCATAACCATGGTATATTTTTTCATTTGTTTGTGTCTTCTTGGATTTCTTTGAGCAGTGTTTTGTTTTTTTTTTTTTTTTGTTGTTTTTTTTTTTTTTTTTTTTGAGTTGGAGTCTCACTCTGTCGCCCAGACTGGAGTGCAGTGGCCGCTCCCGGCCACCGCAGCCTCAACCTCCTGGGCTCTGGCGATCCTTCCTCCTCAGCCTTCCGTGTAGCCAGAATTACAGGCATGCGCTACCACGCCCGGCTGATTTTTTGATTTATTGTAGAGATGAGGTCTCGCTGCCCAGGCGGGTCTCGAACCCGCGGGCTCAGGCAATCCACTCACCTCAGCCTCCCAAAGGCGCGGGATTACAGGCTGAGCCACCAAGCCCGGCTTGAGCAGTGTTTTGTAATTCTCATTGTAAAGGTCTTTCACTTCTCTGGTTAGGAGGATGCCGAGGTATTTCTTTTTTTTTTTTTTTTTGTGGTTATTGTGAATGGGATTGTGCTTTTTATTTGGGTCTCTGTCTGCTTCTTGTTGTCATATAGGAATGCAACTGACTTTTGCACATTTATTTTGTACCCTGAGACTTTGCCTAAGTCCTTTATCAGTGTCAGCAGATTTTTGACAGATTCTTTTGGATTTTCAAGGTATAAGATCATATTATCAGCAAAGAGAATAATTTGACTTCCTCTTTTCCTATTTGGATACCCCTGATTTCCTTCTCTTGTCTAATTGCCTTGGTTAAGACTTCCAACACAATATTGAACAAGAGGGGTAAGAGTGGGCAGCCTTGTCTTGTTCCAGTTTTCAGGGGAAATGTTTCTAGTTTCTGCTCATTTAGCAATATGTTAGCTGTGCATTTGCCATAGATGGCATTTACTATTTTGAAGTATGTTCCTTCTATGCCTAGGTGTTTGAGGGTTTTTATCAAGAAGTGATGCTGAATTTTATCAAAAACTTTTTCTGCATCTAATGAGATAATCAAGTGGTTCTTGTTTTTACATCTGTTGATGTATTTAATTACATTTATGGTCTTGTGAATGTTGAACCAGCCCTGCATCCTACGGATGAAGCCTACTTGGTCATGGTGGATGATTTTTGAGATGTGCTTTTGGATTCTATTTGCTAGAATTTTGTTGAGGATTTTTGCATCTATGTTCATAAGGTATATTGGCCTGTAGTTCTCTTTCTTTGTTACATCTTTACCCATTTGGGGTATCAGTGTAATGTTAGCTTCATAAAATGATTTGGGAAGAATTCCATCTTTCTCAACTGCCTGGAATACTTTCAATAGGATTGGTATCAGCTCTTCCTTGTATGTTTTGTAGAATTCTGCTGGAAAGTCATCTGGCTAGGGCTTTTTTTTTTATAGTAGTTTTCGTATGACAGAGTCAATTTTCTGAGTTGTTATTGGTCTATTCAGTGTCTCAATGTCTTCTTGTTTCAACTTGGGTAGGTTCTCTGTGATGTCAGAAAGTCTTCCATTTCATCTAGGTTACCAAGTTTATTTCCATAGAGGTGTACATAGCAATCCCTGATAATCTTTTGTATTTCTTTGGGATCAGTTGTGATTTGATCCTTTGTATTTCTGATTGTGTTTATGTGGGCTTTTTCTTGGTCAATCTGGCTAGGGGCCCATCAATCTTGTTAATTCTTTCAAAGAACCAGCTTTTTGTTTTGTTGATATTTTCTATGATATTTTTTGTCTTCTGTGTCCTGCATTTGTGCTCTTATTTTGGTGATTTGGAGTTTTCTACTATAGTTGGGATTTTGGTGGTCTTCTATTTCCAGCTCCCTTAGGTGGTTTGTTAGGCTCTCCACTTGTGATCTTTCCATATTCTTGATGTGTGCTCATAGAGATATAAAATCCTCTCTTAGAACTGATTTCATGGCATCCCAGAGGTTTTGTAAGATGTTTCTTCATTTTCATTTGTTTCCAGGAATCTTCAATTTCTTCTTTGATTTCAGTGTTGACCCAGTCATTGTTCAGCATCATGCTGTTTAGTGACCATGTCTTTGCAGGTTTTGGAGAAATTTTTTTGGCGTTGATATTTATTTTTATTCCACTGTGGTCTGAAAAGGTACATGGTAAGATTTCAATCTTATGAAATTTGTTTATGTTTGAGTTATGGCCAATGATGTGGTCAATCTTGGAGTACATTCCATGTGGTGGTGAGAAGAATGTATATTCTGTGGTCTTTCAGTGGAGTGTTCTGTAAGTATCAGTTAAGTCCATTTGTTCAAGAGTCTCACTGAGGTTCTGGATGTCCTTGCTGATTTTTTGTCTTGATGATCTGTCCAGGATTGTGAGCAGGGTATTAAAATTCCCTGCTATGATAGTGTTAGAGTCAATCTCTTTTTTAAGTTTGCCTAGAAGCTGCTTTGCAAAGATTGGTGTTCCTATATTAGGCACATATATGTTTAGGATGGATATTGCTTGCTGATGGATTGAAACTTTTATCATTATATAGTGACCTTCTTCATCTTTTTTGATTTTTGATATCTTAAAGGGTATTTTGTCTGAGATTAAGATTGCAACTCCAGCTTTCGTGTCCCATTCACCTGAAAATTTGTTTCCCATCCTCTTACTTTGAGTCTGAGTGTCCTTTCTGGTAAGATGAGTCTCTTGGAGACAATATATTGTTGTCTCATGATATTTTATCCATTTTGCCATCTGTGTTTTCAGGGGTGCATTTAGTCCATTCACATTCAGGCTAATTACTGAAATCTGAGGGTTTACTTTTGTCATGATGTTCTTATAGAGTTGTTATACTTGTTTGTTGTCTTTCTTTTGGTTTTTTGGGTTGGTTCATGTGTGTTTTCAATCTTTTTCCTGAGCTCTTGTGAAGAACATTGTTGTTCTTTTTCCCTTTTCTTCTGCGTTTAATACTTTCTTAAGAGTTTCTTGTAGGTTTGGTCTGGAGGCAGCATAAGTTCTTAGGGATTGATGTCTGGGAAATATTTTAATTCTCCCTCACTGATGAAGCTTAGTTTGGCTGGGTAGGTTATTCTTGGTTGAAATTGTTTATCAGCCGGGTTCAGTGGCTCATCCTGTAATCCTGCGCCTTTGGGAGGCTGAGGTGAGTGGATTGCCTGAGCCCGTGGGTTTGAGACCCACCTGGGCAACTTGGCGAGACCTCATCTCTACAATAAATAAAAAAATCAGCCGGGCATGGTAGTGCATGCCTATAATTCTGGCTACTTATAAGGCTGAGGCGGAAGGAATGCCAGAGCCCAGCAGGTCGAGGCTGCAGTGGCCAGGAGCGGCCATTGCACTCCAGTCTGGGTGACAGAGCGAGACTCCAACTCAAAAAAAAAATCGTTTATCTTTGAGAACTTTGAATATTGGGCTCCAAGCTCTCCTAGCCTGAAGTGTTTCTGTAGATAAATCTGCTGCTATTCTGATTGCTCTTCCCTGGTAAGTAGTCTGACCTTTTTCTCTTGCTGTTTTCAGGATTTTTTCTTTTATATTTACTTTGTTCAGGTGGATTATTATGTGCCTAGGAGTTGGTCTTCTCATTTGTTGTCTTGCTGGGGTTCTCTGAATTTCTTGTGTTTGAATTTTCACATCATTAATGAGGTGAGGGAAGTTTTCTTGAATAATTCTGTGGAATGTTTGTTCCAGGGTGGTCTCTGTCTCTCTTTCTGCCTCAGGAAGGCCAATTACTCTTAGATTCATTCTCTTGAAGTAATCGCTCATCTCTTGAAGGTTTTGTTCTGTCTTTTTAAGATTCTTTATTATGTTCTTGACAATTTGGTTTAGTTCTATATTTTGGTCTTCAAGTTCTGATATTCTGTCTTCTGCTTGGCTAAGTCTGCTTTCCATGCTTATTTGTTATTTATTTCAATCACAGTATTCTTTACTGCTGTCTCATTTATCAACTCCTTCTTATTTTCCTCTTGTCTCTCCTCAATTCTTTTTATTCTCTCTATTAATGTCTTAATGTCTGGGTTTGTAGTATGTGATCAGTCATTCTGGGAACTCTTCATTGTTTGCAATCCGAAGTCTGTTTTTTTCAATATCTGATCTCCCAGTGGTCTGTATGAGACCTGTGTTCTTCTTTTGATTTTTCTTCATTTGTGTAGATTTGCCTCACCACTTTTTCCTTTTTATTTTTTTCTCCCTCTGTCTTCTTTAAATATGTTGTTCAGGAGTAGCGGGGTTGTTTTTTTTGCTTCTGTTTACACAATCTTCTATTCTTCCTTATGTGAATCTTCTGACTTTGTTCTATTCTGAGACTGGACTGTAGATTGAGAGTTATACCTTTTGCAACTTTGAGATTTATTTGAGGGAGGAGCTGTGATTCAAAATTTATCTGCAGATCCCAATATCCACTGATAGGTATATGGATACGCTGGATCCTGCTTCCCACTGCCTTGTAATCTGTTCACGAAGTGGGGGTATTCGTTTTCTGTCAGAAAGTAAAATGACGTAAGAAAAAGGAAAGAAATAGAACAGGGAGAGGCGGAAGCAGAAGGTGGAGACAGGAGAGTAAAAGGGAGAACAGACAGAGGTACCCACTAATAAATTAAAATAGACCTGAAGACAGATAAGAGTAAGAGAAAATAAAAATAAAAACAAACAACAGTAACAATAACAAACTAGGACATATAATCATACAGACACACTAGCTGACCAACCTCCTTAAGATGTACTTACACAACCATGAGGTCTTAGCTCCCAAGTTGGAGGTTAGGCAGAGCTAGGTGGGTGAGTCACTGCAGGTCTTTGCCTGGTCACAGGGCTCCAGCTGTTCTCTGGTCCCGCTGTAGTCAGGGGCGAGTTGGAGGAGGTAGAGTGCAAGACTGCTGGGTATTTCTTGTCAGCGTAGTGGTCAGCGTGGCTAGGCAGCAGGGTGGTGTGGACACCAGTGGAGCCCAGAGCTCCAGGGGGAAGGAGCCTTGGACCTCCCTGAGTGGTGGAGGCTTGGGGCCTGGTGGGGCACTTCAGTCAGGGGGGAAGTCCGCAGCTTGGCACATAGGGACTCTGAGGGCAGTGGCAGCTTGAGGCAGGGTTAGGCCCTTCAGCCAGGGTGGGGACTTGGAGCTCCCAAGTGCCTGGATAGAGGCCTGGAGTTTCAAGGCACCTGCACACGGACACCAGGTGCCTCCGCGGGGGTGGCGGCTCGACGTTGTGCTGGGTGCTTCAGTCCAGGCAGGGGCCTAGAGCTCTGAGTCATGGGCACCAGGGGCCTCTGCGGGGGCAGCAGCTCAAGGCGGGGTTGGGCACTTCAGCCCGGGTGGGGCACAGAACTCTGAGGCGCAGACGCTGGAGGCCTGCATGGGTAGCAGTGGCTTTGGGCCTATGGGGGACCCCAGGAAGGGATGGAGCCTGCACCTCTGAGGGGCAGGTGCCACAGCCACCCTGGGCAACAGCGACTTGAGATGGGGTTGGCAACCTCAGCCAGAGCGGGGACCCCAAGCCCCAAAGGGCGGGAGGCGGCAGTGGCTTTGGGCCATACGCAGGGCACTTCAGCCAGGAATGGAGCTGGTATCTCTGAGGGTCGAGGGCCTAGAGCCTCCCTGATGATGGCGGCTTGAGATGAGGCTGGGCACCAAAACTGCAGTTTGTGGAAGAATGGGAGCAATGAGCTTCTAAAGTTAGCTTGTGTTCATCCCGGTCTCAGAGTTTTTATGTTTTGAGCTCACAGGAGCTTAATCTGGTTAGTGCTGAGTAGAAAGGGGGAGGAAATGGGGTCAATAGCTCCCAAATGCATCCTAGTGGTCTCGGGGTCAACGGCCCTTCCTGATTCCTAACGCTCAATGGGCCTCCGTGGCCAGCTCCCAACAGAGACACCCTTTTTTATTTTTTAGCACGAAACCATGAAACTTCATATTGAGCTGACTCTTCTTTAGCACTCTGAAGACGATTAGGAGTAAACACAACAACAAAAGAATCACTGCTCCACAAATGCCCACATTGATGAGCATAGACATTAATGTTTTTTGGTTAGCAAATGATGCCTGAATTTCTTGATGTAATTTAGTAAGGTCTATACTCAGGTCTGAATGGTTCCAAATTCCAAGTTACTTTGTCCCAAGTATGGACAGATTTAAACTCAGAGTGACATTGGAGAGCCAATTTCTTTTTTAAGATCACAAGTTCTTGCCCTACTGCTAAAACTCCTTCCTCCAAAGCACTAACCTTACTTTCCAACTTCTGGTCTATGATTTCCTGAATAGCTATGGCAATAGAAACGTTTTTAGACAGCCGATCAGCAAACATAGTTGTATGAACTTCCCTAGGTAATGCTACAGCTCAAAAGTAGCTATTAAAACTCCTAAAATTAAAAGTAGCCAAAAATCTTTTCTGTCTTTCTAAAAGAGCATTAGCCTCATACAATATCTGTAAACCATATGTATCATACCAATGAGATGACAATTATATAAGAATCATCAAATAAGATGACTGCTCAAGAATAACAAAACTTTCATAAAAGGTATTAGTTAAACAATTAGTTAAAAACACACCCAGTACAAGACACCTTATAAACATTGTGTAGAGCCATTGAAACCCCAGTCACTAATATATAGTCTTTCACCAGGTACAGTGTAGTTCACCTTAGAGTTATAAGCACAGTCTCTCCATTTCAGGAAGCCAGTATCTCGCTGGATGAGTGACCAGTCCTTTTTCATATCATTGAAGAGGCAAGCAGGTATGCTGAGAGGTGGTGTCCATTAAACACAATTGAAAAGTTAGGGTCACAGCTGTGATTGAGCAAAGACATACTAGGATACAGGCCAACACCCACTTCCTGCATCTCTGAAGTACAGGTGATGAAAGAGTTGCAGATCACCTTGTCCTGGGTTTGGCATCAGATACAGTCACACTTAAAGCAGTATTGGTCCCTCAGCTGCTTCCGGAGCTCCTCACTGGTCATCAGCATATCCAGGTAGCAGATGGTGAGCTCTTCTCTCACCTCGATGTCTCGGACTGCACGCAGTAAGTTTGTCTTATGTTTCTGGTCCTGCATTCTTTTCTGTTGTTAAAAGACTTTAAAGGCTGTGTCCAATAGTTACAGTTGAGGGGTTTGTGGGCCCTTTTCTAATTCTTGGAGTTTGCGCCAGTGCTGACTGAGAGATAAAATACATCCAAAAGAACTTGTCCTTCCAGTCTAGTCTGCTTATTAACACCTATTTTGTAGTTAGCTAACAGGATTCACTTATATGATTCCTTTACTTCCGTCTGTGAAAGTTGAACTTGAGAGAAATTTATCATAAAAAGACAACAAAGAAGAATTTTTAACATCCTTTTGTCCGAGTCACCCCCTTGAGAAGGGGGGGTGAGAAGTCTGGAGGTTGGGGTTAGGTGCCGAGGCCTTTGGCACCCACCCCTTCTCCAAAGGTAAAAGAGAGACTGGAGGCTGGGGTCAGGTGCCATGGCCTTTGGCACCTGCCCCTTCTCTGATGGTAAAAGAGAAAGACTGGAGGCTGGGGTCAGGTGCTGTGGCCTTTGGCACCTGCCCCTTCTCCGAAGGTAAAAGAGAAAGACTGGAGGCTGGGGTCAGGTGCCATGGCCTTTGGCACCTGCCTCTTCTCTGAAGGTGAAAGAGAAAGACTGAAAGTCAGAGCTAGACGCCACGGCCATAGATGCCTGCCCTTCCTTCCCAGATAAAGGCGAAGGGACTCACAGAACAAATTACAAGAAACAAGAGTAGTAGGGAAGGCAGGAATTGGGGTTGTAGGAGGAATAGGAGAGGACAAAGGAAGTGAAAACCCTTATTTTGTTTACGTTTTTCTCCAGTCTATTCCTTTGATTCAATAAGATTCATGCCACCCATCTCAGTCTTTGGGTTAGAGGGGGCATTTCAAATGAATTGATCAGGAATTCAAACAGGAGTTGACGCATCCTGTGGAAATATGCAAGCATATGCTCTCCCACTGGTTAGTAATATATCAGGCCCTCTCCATCAGCCTGTGAAAGATCCTTCCATTTTACCACAGGTTTAACATTTCCTTCTGGGTTCCAGTGTCTAGCCATAGCTGAATTGCCTGAAGCATCCAAATTTAAATGGTTTATAACAAATAAAGCATGATTTAAAACATGATGAGGAGAACTATACCTAAACTCCCCCTCTTGTAATTTATGTATTTGATTTTTTAAAGTTTGATGGGCTCTTTCAACTATGGCTTGACCCTGCGGGTTATAAGGAATTCCTGTAGAATGAAAAATATTAAATTGAGAACAAAACTGTTGAAAAGATTTTGATGTATATGCAGGACCATTGTCAGTCTTAAGTTGTTTTGGCATACCTAATTGTGAGAAACAAAAAAATAAATGTTGCACCACGTCCTTGTAAGCTTCTCCAGTTCTTGCTGAGGCTAAAATAACATGAGAAAACGTATCCACAGTAACATGCACATAAGACAATTTTTCAAATGTAGGTGCATGAGTTGCATCCATTTGCCATAATACATTAGGTTTTAATCCTCGTGGATTAACTCCTGCTGGAACATTAACAAAAGTAGGACATGCTGGACAATTCTTTACAATCTGCCTTGCTGCTTCCCTAGGTATCTGAAATTCATAACGTAAAGCAGTAGCATTTTGATGATGAATATTATGAGATAGTTGAGCTTGAGTGACTGCCTCTGTCTCCAAAGTTGCATAGATGGCAGGTTTTGTTAAATTATCAGACAATTGGTTACCCTCATGTAGAGGTCCCAGAAGGCCGGAATGAGATCTGACATGGCCAATGAAAAATTGCTCTTTTCTAACATGAATCAATTGTTGCAGTTGTATAAGCAATTCCAAAATTGTGGTTTTAGTAGCAGAAATAGTTGCTGTCTCAATATGAGGAAACAGCCCTTGAACATAATGAGAATCAGTATACAAGTTAAATCTCTTGTCTTTTAGAACAGTAAAGGCATATAAGACAGCTCTTAATTCTGTTTTTTGTGCTGAAGTCTCTGAAGTACTTAAAACATGAGGTTTGTCATTAATTACTGCCACTGCTTTACCATTAGAGGAGCCATCAGTAAAAACCAATACTGCTCCCTCAAGAGGGACTAAGGAGCATGCACAAGGAATAATTATAGGATTACATTTCACAAACTGCAACAATGGATTTCTAGGCAAATGAAACAAAGTTTGTCCTCTAAAATCAAAGCCACTTGCCAATCATCATTAGTTTGCAACAAGGTTTGAAACTGAGTTTTGTCATATGGGATGATGATATTATCCACATCTTTCCCAAACAATTCCATGCTTCTGTCTACCTTTGATTATTAACAAAGCTACTAAGTACGGATAAGATGCTAAAATTTTTTTAGAGGAAACCAGTAAATGTAACTATTCCATAGGTCCTTCCTGCCACAAGCACCCTGTTGGGGTATGAGGAGTAGCCAACACAGTTAACTCCCATGGTATATCATAACTTACTCTTTTCACCCTTTGGGACTCAATGGCCTTTTCCACGAGAGTTAAGGCCTCTTTTGCCTTGGGTGTTAAGACTCTTTTAGAAGTGGGGGAGGGATCCTTCTGCAGCATATCAAAAAGAGGCTTTAAATCTGCAGTAGTGACATGTAAATAAGGTCTCAGTCAATTAATATCTCCTAATGATTTCTGAAAATCATTTAAGGTAACCAAATGATTCTTCCTTAATTGTAGAGGTTGATGACTCACAGTTTGAGTGTTCAACACTCGGCCAAGATAAGTAAAGGGCAGGTTGTTCTGAATTTTTTCAGGAGAAATTTTCAAACCACAATTAGCCAATGCTGTTACTGTTTCATTCAAAACATTATGCAAGTGAGCACGATCTGCATGAGCCAATAAAATATCATCCATGTAATGAATTAAATAAAGATTAGGATATTTGTTTCTTATATCCTGCAAGGCTGCATCTACAAACCTCTGGCACAAGGTAGGGCTGTTTTTCATACCTTGTGGCAGGACCTTCCATTAATATCTCTGGAACAGCTGCTTTAAATTTTGAGAAGGTAAATGCAAATCTTTTACAGTCTTGAGAACTTAAAGGTATAGAAAAAAAGCAATCCTGTAGATCAATAACTATGATGTTATAATCAGCAGGAATAGCAACTGGAGATGGCAGCCCAGGCTGCAATGCACCCATAGCCTCAATGGTGGCATTAATGACTCTTAGATCCTGTAAAAGTCTCCATTTTCCAGATTTCTTTTTTATAACAAATATAGGAGTATTCCAAGTACTGGTAGAAGGCTCTATATGGCCAGCCTCCAACTGCTGTTGAACTAATTCTCTTGCTGCCTTAAGTTTCTCTGAGGGCATGGGCCATTGTTCCACCCAAACTGGTTTATCATCTTTCCAGATAATGGGATCAGCAGCCTCAGGAACAATGGCCCCTAGGGAAATTTTGAAAAGCCAATACCAAACCAGTCTTTCCTCTCTACAATCTGGTCCTTTTATGCCCTGTCTGTTCCTTCCAAGCCCCTTTAAAGGATCGCATCCTATTTGTAGCACTTGTGCTGACACCTTGTCATCTGGACTATACAGAAGCATGCCCATTTGAGCAAGAATATCGCATCCCCAAAGTGTAATGGGGATGGAAGGAATGATGTAGGGACAAAAGGTTCCTGAAGTTTTGTTATCTGTCCAATTTAAGATTTGGAACTTTTGGCTACAGAGGGCACTCGACCAATACCAGTGAGTCCTGACGGCCAGTCTTTCCTAGCAATACAAGAAACATCAGCCCCTGTATCTAGCAGACCTTTAATTTTAACTCCCTGAATGTATAAATCTTTTAGAGGTCTGGAGTTAGTAATTTCCTGAACCCAGAAAGCAAAATTGCTAGAGCCAATTCCAGAGTCACCCCTGGGCTTACTGGTTAGAGACTTGCCCATTTTATGACAGGGTAAGAGTAGTAACTGCGTTATTCTTTGACCTTCATAAAATTGTGTGGTTTTGCTAAGAAGAGCAACAAGTACCTGGATTTCCCCTGGGTAGTCAGAGTTCACCACCCCAGGAATCACAGAAACTCCTTGTAGAGACAATGAACTTCTTCCTAATATTATACCCACTATTCCATCCAGGAGAGGGCCCTTCACTCCCATTGGAATTGGGGTAACTGGAACATCTGAAGTTAATATTGTTGTGGTGGAGGAACGGAGGTCCAGTCCTGTGTTC
The DNA here is from genome assembly GCA_027257055.1 of Cephalopachus bancanus. Classification (NCBI taxonomy): domain Eukaryota; kingdom Metazoa; phylum Chordata; class Mammalia; order Primates; family Tarsiidae; genus Cephalopachus; species Cephalopachus bancanus. Next base: position 110,204 of record JAPVLO010001093.1, on the reverse strand, counting down.
CCTGGGGTGGCTCTGATGAGTTCTGAGATGGGACAAAGGGAACAAATGGGTTCATGCTGGAAGCTGCCCCTATTGTTACTTGGGGCTGGGGCCGGCCCCTCTGCCTGTTTCCCAGAATTGGCACTGTAGATCATTGTTTAGTTAACAGAGTGCCATTTTTATGAAATTTGGATTTTCAATCCCTAACCCAATGAAATCCTTTCTGACACCTAGGACACAGAGACTTTGGTCGAGAGCTCTCATCAGGCTGTTGCATCAGAGCTTCCTGAAACCTTTGTTTAGCTGGGCAGTTCCTACTAATATGGCCAGACTGCCCAGAGTTATAACAAGTTAAAACCGAGCTGTTTTTTGATCTGTTGTTACCATTTTGCATCCCCTGCACAAATTGTGCAAAAGTTTCTCCCTTCAAGGCGGTGGCTATTGCCATACCCTGCATAAAGGCAGGGTTAATATCAGCACACTGCCTGATATAATCAGTTAATTGTCCTGTTCTTCTAATTGGTCTAATCAAAGCTTGGCAAGTACTGTTAGCATTCTCAAAAGCCAACTGTTTAATAAGGATGTTTGCTGCTTCTACATTAGAGATTACTCTCTTTACTGCTGTTGTAAGTCTAGAGAGAAACTCCTCATAAGTTTCATCTGTTTTCTGCTTAAGATCAGATAGTGAGGCAGTCTGAGTAGAATTAATAGGTAACTTCTTCCAAGCCTCAATTGCACAAAAATTTACCTGGAGTAAAACTTCCTTGGGTAAGTTTAGTTGACTGTCAACTGACTCATATAATCCTCTTCCTAACAGCATATTGCTAGAAATATGAAACTGATTTGGATCCCTCTGCTGGTTAGCAGCCTTCTGGAGCCTTACTTGATCTTCAAATTCAGTTTCCCATAGTAAATAGGCTCCTCCTGACAAACAGCTTTTAGCAAGTTGTCGCCAATCTTGTGGTGTCATCCACCGAGTGGCAAATTGTTCCATAATAGTAATAGTATAAGGAGCCATAGGACCATACTGAGTACAAGCCTCTTTAAGTTCCTTAATTAATTTATATGATAGTGGCTCCCAGTGAGGTGCCTCGTTTACTGTGCCTTCTTCCATATAAATTACGGGAAAGCAAGAAGACAAAGTAAAATCTCCCTCTTCTTCTGCCTTTTTTCTGGCTCCCTGCATACCTACATTAGCTGGAGACACATACCCAGGTGTGAATTTCGGTGTTTTCACCTTATTTCTAGTAAAGGGTATGGGAGGAGGTACCTTGGCAACATTACCAGGATTTTTTTGCTTATGATACCCAATATCCTCCTCCAACTCCATCTCCTCCTTGGGGAAAAATTCATCATCCAAAGGAGGCACCAAGGCTACGGCCAGCAGGGGAGTGTCTTTATTTTTGGCCGGAATTTTGGAGGAATTGTACTGTGGGTTTAAAACATTCTGGATAATATTCCATAAAGCTAAGGCATCCAAAATGTAAGAAGCAAGACAATCGGTTCCTGTATAGGACAATATGTGCAAAATACTAATAGACATCAGAATACTTATGAACGAACTCACTCTGGCCCATGATTCTGCCATGGCTCTTAAACTGCTCACCCTTCCTTGTGCTGCCTGTCTCTCCAGAGGGGTCCCGAAAAAGAAAGAGAAAGCTTACCTTGAGGTCCCTGTTCGGGAGCCACTTGCCGTGGACCAGCTCCAGCCAGGTTCAGGGTACCCCAAAGGTGGAGACGGCATCAGCGATTGGGGGGAAGAAGAGAGAAAGAGAGAAAGAAAGAGACTGGACTCCGGTCTAGTGCAGAAGCGATGTGTGTGTTATTGGGAATTACAACAGGTCTTTTATACACAAAGTCAGATGTGGGAGGGGCGCCCCCCACCCACCAGAAACCTTAATCCATGAAAACTTAATCAATGATTGCCTTTAAACCCTTTTCATATGATAATCTTAAAAATCCCATAACAAAGGATAACCTAATCTGTGACTGACATATTTTATAAACTTTTTTCATCCTAAACTGATTGATTTATGCCAAGTTAAACAATTCTATAGAAGCTTAAGTATTTACTTTACAAATGAAAGTGGCCCATCCCAGAATGTTTGAAATGTGGCCCAGTCCAAAGTTCACAGTGGACTACCTGCAAGTAACCCAGCCGCATTCTTTCAACAAAATGGCTGTCTTCTAAAACTGTATTCTACAATTTACAATCCTTCAATAAATACTAAGATCATGACCCAGAAGCCTGTGACCAATACTAAGGCTCTTCGATGTGACACGAGTTTGAATTATAAGTTGTGTGAAAGCCAAAACTGCAGTTTGAGGAAGAATGGGAGCAATGAGCTTCTAAAGTTAGTTTGTGTTCATCCCGGTCTCAGAGTTTTTATGTTTTGAGCTCACAGGAGCTTAATCTGGTTAGTGCTGAGTAGAAAGGGGGAGGAAATGGGGTCAATAGCTCCCGAATGCATCCTAGTGGTCTCAGGGTCAACGGCCCTTCCTGATCACTAATGCTCAGTGGACCTCCATGGCTGGCTCCCAACAGAGACACCCTTATGGAAATTGGAACTGGCAACCAATTCCTGATCAAAATCCTAAGTGCTCATGCCATAAGAGAGAAGATAGACAAGTGGAACTTCATCAAACTGACGAGCTTCTGCAAAGCAAAAGAAATCATAAAGAGAGTGGAGATACAGCTCACAGAATGGGAAAAAAATATTTGCCAACTATATATCTGACAAAGTCCTAACATCTAGGATCTACAAGGGACTCAAATATGTCAAAAGAAAAAAAAACAGCCCCATTAAAAATTGGGCAAAACACATGAATAGACACTTCTCAAAAGAAGATATATGGGCAGCCAACAGACATGAAAAAGTGCTCAGTCTCACTAATCATCAGAGAAATGCATATCAAAACCACATTGAGATACCACCTAAACCCAGTAAGAATGACCATCATTAAAACAAACAACAACAGATGCTGGCGAGGATACAGAGAAAAAGGAACATTTTTACACTGCTGGTGGGAATGCAAACTAGTACAACCTCTTTGGAAAATAGTGTGGCGATTTCTAAAAGAACTAGAAATTGACCTTTTATATGACCCAGCAATTCTTCTATTGGGAATATACCTGGAGGAACTCAAATTATTCTACAGAAAAGATACCTGCACATACATGTTAATTGCAGCACTAGTCACAATAGCAAAAACATGAAACCAATTGTGCTGCCCATCAAAACTGAACTGGATACAAAAAATGTGATATATATACACAATGGAATATTGTGCAACCATAAAGAAGGACAAACAATGGACTTTGCAGCAACTTGGATGGATTGAGTGCCTATCATACTCAGTGATCTATCACAGAAACAAAGGACAGAGCACCATATGTTCTCACTCATAAGCGGACCTTGAACAATTATCATAATACTATAAGAAAGGGATTGGTAGTAGTGGGAAACTGCTAGGGAGGGAGGAGCACACCTCATCAACAAGTGTATCTGCATAATGAACATTGGTATACCTAACCCTGAATTATACCCCACATCTTCAGAATTTAAAAAAAGAAAATAGGGCATTAACAATCAGAATTTTTAAATTGACCTGCTTTTTTAAAATTTAAATACTCCTGTGTTTAAATATTATATTTAGCATTTACCCTTAAGGTTGGTAAAATTTGTTATCAAGATATTGTGCAAAAATTTGCATCTTTTACATAAGTAGTCCTCTGGGTTGCACCTACTCTTGACCAAAAAACCCCAAAAACCACTGGCACTATACACTAAAACTAGCTTTATATCATAGGTTGTAATACTTGGTGAAAACCAAAATGATTCTTTTAAGATTGGAGGGACCCTTTAATAGTTCATCTTTGGGCTTAAAGAATGAAAAAATATATAGTCCCATACTGTATTTCATATCTCTTTAAAATAGTGTTTTAGTGCCGGGCTCAGTGGCTCAGCCTGTAATCCCGTGCCTTTGGGAGGCTGAGGTGAGTGGATTGCCTGAGCCCACAGGTTCGAGACCCACCTGGGCAGCGAGACTTCATCTCTACAATAAATCAAAAAATCAGCCAGGCATGGTAGCACATGCCTGTAATTCCAGCTACTCAGAAGGCTGAGGCGAAAGGATCACCGGAGCCCAGCAGGTCGAGGCTGCGGTGGCCGGGAGCGGCCACTGCACTCTAGTCTGGGCGACAGAATGAGACTCCAACTCAAAAAAAAAAATAGTGTTTTAGCAGCTTAAGTTTTTTTAGTTATAATATCATGCTTATTATACTAGAATTTACTTTGATATATAGTTTGTAACCAAATCAATAATCGCATACATACACTGGTGCTTTAGCACAAGGGCAAATGTTAAAAAAAAAAAGTATTTTTACTATTAAGCCATAGCATAAAAAACAGTACATGGTTGTTTGGCAAATTCGTACTAAAATATTTTTAGGATAAAAGCCAAGAAAACTTGCTACAAGTTTATTACATGTATTTACACGGCCTTTCTTCCCTAAGTACTTGAAACTTTCACATTATACAGTGCCCCAAAGCAAGCTTTGTAGGGGATGGGGCCAGATCACTATCAGAATAACTTATGCAGTGCTGTAATACAAAAATGTATTTTGAAAACTATTGAGTGACCATTAAATACTGCTTCTATAAAAAATGGTTTTGGTGCACTTATTGACAGACACCTGTCATTTAAGAAACAGGGCCAGCTGGACTCAGTGGCTCAGCCTGTAATCCCGCGCCTTTGGGAGGCTGAGGTGAGTGGATTGCCTGAGCCCGCGGGTTCGAGACCCGCCTGGGCAGCGAGACCTCATTTCTACAATAAATCAAAAAATCAGCCGGGCATGGTAGCGCACGCCTGTAATTCTGGCTACTCGGGAGGCTGAGGCGGAAGGATTGCCGGAGCCTAGCAGGTCGAGGCTGCGGTGGCCGGGAGCAGCCACTGCACTCCAGTCTGGGCTACAGAGTGAGACTCCAACTCAAAAAAAAAAAGAAAGAAAGAAACAGGGCCATTGACGTGTACTGTGTCTCAATCTAATAAGTCTCAAGTTCCCTTTCCACATTCAAAATACAACTATTATTTATCCAGAAGAACTCAAATCACTCTATAAAAAAGATACCTGCACACGTATGTTTATCACAGCATTGTTCACAGTACCAACCGTGCTGCCCATCAAAAGAAGACTGGATTTTTAAAATGTGGTACATATATATGATAGAATATTATGCAGTCATAAAGAACAAAATCATGAACTTCACAGCAACCTGGATGGACTTAGAGTCTATAATAATGAGTGATCTTTCACAGAAATGAAGAACTGGGTATCCCATGTTCTTACTCATAAGCGTACCTTGAACAATTATCATGATAGTATAAGAAAAGGATTGGCGGTAGTGGGAAACTGCCTGGGGAAGGGGAGGCACACCTCATCAACAAGGGTACTTTCTTAATGAACATTTGTATACCTAATCCTGAATTGTACCCCACATCTTTAAAATTAAAAAAATTTTTTAAAGATCAGGAATAATGAAAATACAACTATTAAGAAAAATTCACGTTCTCTTTTGGGATGTTTCTAGCATATTAAGTTTTCCAATATTTACCTAATTCTCAATCTTTGTGATGTCTCAGTTAGATTCTTATAATGCCACTCACTTTCAACAATCTACTGGTCTATAAATAATCTTAAATTACTATTTTCCCTAACAAACAATAGAAAAACTTGATTCCTTTACCATTCCCCAATCTAATCTTGAGTGGTTTCACTTAAAAGTTACTCAGTTGAGAACACTTATCATCAAGTACAATTATTTAGCTACTTTAAGTTGCACTGATACTATCATTACATCACAGTGCACATAATAAAACAAATAAGATGAAGCCTAATTATTTTTTTACATTAATTACCATTTGTACACAAATAGATTAATTTCCTACTGAATTTGTTTCAGACTAATTGACATCCATAAATATCACTAAATTGAAATGTTAGTACTTTATATTATTTTATATCTGTACTTTAAGATTTTAAGCTGAAATTTCATTATTTCCTTACCTAAGGACTTTTTTTATATCAATATTTTTTAGTTTGATATTGTGGGGTACAGTTAAGGGTTAGGTATACAAATATGCTTTGTTCAGGCACCCTTGCTGATAAGGGGTGTCTCCCCATCCTCAGACAGATGTTGACTACCGTTAATCCCACCTTCTTTCCCCTCCCCGCCCCCATAGTTTCCCACCACTGTCAGTCCTTTTCTTATAGTATTACAATGGATGTTCAAGGACCGCTATATGAGTGAGAACATGTGATACTCAGATCTTTGTTTCTGTGAGAGGTCACTCAGTATTATTGACTCTAGTTCCATCCAGGTTGCTGCGAAGTTCATGATTTTGTTCTTTTTTATGGTTGCCTTACCTAAGGATTAAAGGAAACAGAAACCCAATGGCTTGATGGTTTGAAAAGAACACTTGGTGATGGAGGCTCACTAAATTGGACTCTAGCACTGTTCTGATTAACTTGAAATTTTAGAAGTAAACTGAGACTTGATAGCCTAGTGTCTCAATTTTGATTATTTAGAACATTTTTGTTCTTCCCCTGATTTTATATGACCTGTCGTGAAGCTGTTGATGAGTTGTAACCATGTCCTCATCCTTTTTTCTTAACGATAATCTTCATCTGGGAATTCTGGTCCTTGGACTTCTGTCGTTGGTTCTTACTACATTTCTACGCTGAGAATGTTACAACTCTCTCCACCACCCCACCCACTTCTTTGTCACCTTTCAGTCTGCTTTTCTGAGTGCAAGATTTCTGCTGCCTGTCTTCTTCCTTGCTGCCAAGCCCAGGATAATAGGTGTTGCTTTCTGATGAATCCTTTCCTTCGTCTTTCTACAGACGTTTTCATGGGCAGATCGGCCAAGTAAAGCCTAGGAGCTGAGGCCAATATCTGAGTCTCCTCAGCATACAAGTTTGAGAGAAGTCCAGCAACTTCAAGCTTGGAACATGACAGCAGTGGCAGCTCCCTCTCAATGTTGAGGCCTTCCTCCCTTTCCAGGGAATGAGGAGGCAAGGATAGAACAAAGCCCATGAGCATGGATGAGTTAGCTGCTGACCACCTCAGCGTCTCCAACTCCTACATTTCTATCAAAAGATTACAAGATTGACCGGGGCAGTGGCTCAAGCCTGTAATACCAGTACTTGGGGGGCCCGAGGTGAGAGAATTGCCTGGGCCCACAGGTTCGAGAACAGTCTGGGCAACATGACGAGACCTCATCTCTACAGTAAATATAAAAAATTAGCCGGGTGTGGTAGCACACACCTGTAGTTCCAGCAACATGGAAGGCTGAGGTGGAAGGATCGCCTGAGCCCAGGAGGCCGAGGCTGGGGTGGCCATAAGCATGCCACTGCACTCCAGCCTCGGCAATGGAGTGAGACTCCAACTAAAAAAAAAAATACAAGATTAATACTCTTTCCTTAATGATTTTTTGTTTGTTTTTTAAGAAATCACAGAAGACATCTGGGCAAGGTGCTTTTCCATTGGGAATTTACTCATAATTCAATTTCTTAATGATTATAGGACTATGTATCAATTCTATTTATTCTTCTATTGGCTTCATTCAATCATGTTTTCTAAGGACTCATTTCATTCCAAATTTTGAAAAATACTGTCATAAAGTGCTTTCTAATAGTCTCTCATTTTCATTTTAATAATATCCATGACTTTGTAGTGTTACCCCTTCTTCTATGTTCCTTTTGTTTTCTCTCGTTTTTATGATTGATCTTGCTGGGGTCTTTGAAACATTCTGCTAATTTTTCTCTATTTTATTTAATATATTAATAATAATTCTTTTGAAGTAATTTCTAGTTATTTACTTCAATATCCAGGCCATCTCTGAGTTTGACTCTGTTGATTATTTTATCTCTACTGGTTCCATTTTTTGCTGATGCTTTGCATTCCAGATGTTCTGGATGATATGTTAGAGAAGCACTGGATTTTGCTATCTTCCTTGAAAGACTGTTAACATCTGTTTGGTAGTTAGTTAATTCCTGAAGAATAACCTTGAGTTAAAATCAGAACCACCATGATTCTGTTTAGGCTTGATTTCAGACTTTGCTAAGGTGGGTCTATTTCTGTTTGTTACTCCTCCAAGGTCATGGTTTTTACTCATAGGACTTCATCATCCTAATGTCTCAGTTAAAATCCAAATGTGGCTGGGTTAGAATTTCAGGATCTATTCAGCACTCTGAAGCCATTCACATTTCTACTTAGCATTTGATCCCTAAGAAGCTATTCTTTGACAAGTTCTTAGAGTAGCTCCTGGAGCATATGCAATCTAAAAGTATAATTTTGGGGGCTTTCGACTCAGTAGCTTTCTCCTTTAACACCTTGCTCCCAAATCCCAAGCATCCTGGCAACCCTGACCTCTAATTTCTGTTTCCTTTACTAGTGAGATTAATTCTCTATGCTTGGGTTTCATTTCTCTGCAATGTAGTTGAGAAAATGCTGGCCACCAGCTCCCTACCCCTCACTCGGTTAGCCACTCACACTCCCACTTGCTCACCAGCACATACTCAAAATTTCCCATATACTCACTCACTCACACGGGGACGCCCATAGTCCGACTGGCTCAGCTGCCATCTTCCTGACTTTTCAATTGTTATTATTTTAGAGGCATTATTGTTATGGCACTGAAGTCTTGGAACTATTTGATCTAGTTACTGTACGCTCACAACTTTGTTGCCACTTACTAGAGACATTATTATTAACAGTATGTGCAAGAACACTGTAGAAATATTGTAGTTACTGTCTCAAGTTTTTTATACAGTACTCAATGCTCTGTGATGTTTCAAACCTTTTTTTTTTTTTTTTTTTTTTTTTTTGAGTTGGAGTCTCACTCTGTCGCCCAGTGCAGTGGCCACTCCCGGTCACTGCAGCCTCGACCTGCTGGGCTCCGGCGATCCTTCCACCTCAGCCTTCCAAGTAGCCGGAATTACAGGAATGCGCTACCACACCTGGCTGATTTTTTTGATTGATTGTAGAGATGAGGTCTCGCTGCCCAGGCGGGTCTCGAACCCGCGGGCTCAGGCAATCCACTCACCTCAGCCTCCTTCAAACTTTTAATCATTACATTAAAAAGAGAAATATAAAGCATTAAGGAAAAATAACCAAATGAAAGAAGTATTTGATTTAAAGAATCCATCCCAGCATTTTGGGAGGCTGAGATAGGAGAGTCGCTTAAGGCCAGGAGTTCAAGACCAGCCTGGGCAACATGGTGAGACCACATCTCTACAAACAAATCAAATAATTAGCTGGGCATGGTGGCACATGTCTATAGTCCCAGCTACTTGGGAGGTTGAGGCAGAAGAATTGCCTGAGCCCAGTAGGTCAAGGTTGTAGTCAGCCCTGAGCATGCCACTGCACTCCAGCTTATGCAACAAATACTCCAATTTTTTTAAAAAAAACCTGAAATGACAATTTTAATTTTGCTTTTAACATGTATTAAATTCGTGGGTACTCCTCCCTTTCAGAAGTGCTGCTTGATTTCCTCCCTGTGTTGTGTCCTGGACTTAATGACTCCCTTCTAACTGATAGAGTAATGTAATCATATGTGACTCTGCATATTGAACATAAAATTCACTGTGGCTTCCACTTTGGCTCTCTCTCTGAGATCAAGAGCTCTGGACAAACTGAGCTGCTGCATTCACGAACAGCCCTGTGTTCAGGTCCATATGGATAGGAACTGAGGCCTTCTGGGACCAGCAATAAAGAACTGAAGACTTTGCTAACAGCCATGTGAGTGAGCCATATTTCATGTGAATCCCAGTCCCAGACAAGCCCTCAGATGATGCAGCCCTGACTGATAACTGGACTGCAAACTTGTGAGAGGCCTGAACCAGAAGCACTCACGGAAAACTGATCATCAAAAACTGTAAGAGATAATACATATTTATTGTTTTGACCTGCTAAGTTTTAGGAAATTTGTAGATAGCTAATACAGATTCCAAAGAAAGAATTATTTCTGCAGTAGATAGTTAATACAGCTTCCAAAGAAAGAATGATTTCCTGCACTTTAAGTTTCATTTGTGCTAAATTAATTATAAGACATTAGACATGATGCTTTTCTCTCTCTTGCTCGCTCGCTCACACTTGCTCTATCTCCCTCTCTCCCCATACCCAAGCATTGAAAAAAAAAGAGAAAAAAGAAAAAGAAAAAAAGACATTAAACATGCCATTTGGTTTTACAGTTTAAGAAGAATCCTCATGGCTAAACAGGATGTATTTTTATTACCATTCACAAAAAAAATCTATTTATTCGAACTTCAATTTCTAACCGTGAGCCAAATAACCACAAAAGGAAGATCCAGACCACGTTTGGCTAATTCTAAGATGACCTTCCAATAACCACCTCTGGTTATTTACCTTCCAGTAGTTATTCAATTAACACTAATGTAGAGTCATGTAATGTAGGTGCTGCTGTGAAGGATTTTGCAGATGTAATTAAGGTCCCAATCAGTTAAGATGGGGATAATCCTGGATTAGACAGTCCTAATCAGGTAAACCCTTAAAAGGATTGGGTTCTTCCTGAGCATAGAGATTCACAGTGTGAGAGGGATTCAGTGAGAGGGATTTCCTCCACTGTGGACTTTGCATATGGAGACGTTGACTGGCAAAGAATGCTGGTGGGCACTAGGAATTGGGGGCAATCCTCCTTCTCTACCCTGACAGCAGGCAAGGAAACAGGGACCTCGGTCCTACCACTGCCAAAAACCAAACTGTGCCTGTAGGCTCCATATAAGCTTGGAGAAGAACTCTAATCTCAAGATGAGGACACAGTTTTGTGAAATCTCCATCAGATAATCTATCGACACCATGCCTGAATTTCTGACTAAGAAAATGTAAACAAATAAGTGGGTTTTGTTGAAAGTCACTGTGTTTTCAGTAATGACTTATACAGCAATAGAAAATTAATACACAGGCTCTACAGTAATCACACAGCATTTTCTTCACTGAAACGAATTTATGAACTAATACGCGTAGTTCATAATATGCATGAAATAACATCTTTTCTAACTTTTTTAGTATTTTTCATTTTATAATTTTGTGATGCAATTAAATTTTAATATGATCATATTTCTTCTTTTTTTTTTTTTTTTTTTTTTTGAGTTGGAGTCTCACTCCACCGCCTGGGCTGAAGTGCAGTGACACACTCACCACCACTCCAGCGTTGACCTGCTGGGCTCCAGCAACCCTTCTGCCTCAGCCTTCCAAGTAGCCAGAACTACAGGCCCGGTCTACCACACTCGGTTAATTTTTGATTTATTGTAGAGACGAGGTCTCACCAAGTTGCCCGGGCTGCCTTGAATCTGTGGGCTCAGGCAATCCACTCGCCTCGGCCTCCCAAAGTGCTGGGATTAGAGGCTGAGCCACCAAGCCTGGCCTTAATATGATATTTCAATCATTTAACAAAAATTAATGTAGTGCCTACTATGTACCTGGTATACCTTTATATCCTACAGATACCACTTCGACCAAAACAGTCCAAAGCCCCTGTGCTCATGTGCCATACATTCTAGAGGCTTCGCAAGAGCGACACAGAACTATTGGAGTATTTACAGTGAAGAAATGACATGACCTGATTCACATTAGCAGGACTACTGACCACTGTGGGGTAAATAGTCATGGGCAGCATGTGAGGGGACAGTGCTAGTGAGAGGGCCACAGCTAAACACAAACTTTCCTTCTGACTTAGCCTTCCAAGTAGCTGGAACCACAGACACATACCATCGTGCCCAGCAAATTATTTGATTTATTGTAGAGATGAGGTCTCTCCAAGTTGTCCAAGCTGGTCTCAAGCCCCTGGGCTCAGGCAATCCTGTTGCCTCTGCTTCCCAAAGTGCTGAGATTACAGGTGTGAGCCACTGTGCCCAGCCATATACATCTATCTACAGAGCCTAGCAGGGTATTCTTACATTTGGTAATTAATACATTTGTAGAAATGTCTAAAAACAAATGTCCTTATGTTGATCAGGCTTTAAAAAATACCAATGTCCCAATAAAATATGTACACACCTCAGACGTGAGTCATTTATAAAAACAGGCAATGTGTGAGCACTGGTGAAGAGCATTTTGACTGCATTGAGCACTTGCAACTCTGAGGTGATTGGAGTCTGTCCAGGTTCCTATTTACAACATACAGTAAGTAACAAATAGTGGTTCTTTGCATGGAGGAGACATCCTGGACCCACACACAGAAACTCAGGACTATGAAATGAGAGAATTTTAAAATACAAAAACCCAGAATCACAGATACCTAAGCTTGAAAAGTAAAACTAGGGAGCTTTTTAAGTGTAATAGTAATGTGTTTAGATACATTTATATATGAAGGGGCCATAATCATTTCTTTTACAAGTTAAATTCCTGATCATTCAGGAGTTACCAAGATTGTGCTACCCACTGTAAATAATAAGCAAAAAGGAAGCTGGTCTTTATGAGACTCTGGTGCTTTCAAACACAACTCCAAGTTTAATTTCTAAATCTCCATTCCCACTCTCTGGCAACACGTTCCCTGGGCTGTTTTCTTTGTAAGATTCCAGGGAAGAGGTGATGAGTGGAAGAAAGGGAGTCCGTTCAGGGAGATGGATTCCAGGACAAGAAGCGAAGGGAAAAGGGCTGAGCCCAGCCTGAGGGTCTTTCCCTGGTTTCCACAGACAGATCCTGGGCCAGGACTCAGGGAGACAGTGTGACAAAGAGCGCCCGCTGCAGGAGGAGCGGGTCGGGGCAAAATACCAGGTCCCCGGGTGTCGCTCTCAAGCCCCGAGGGCGGTGTCTGGGGCGGGAAGGCCCAGCGTCGGGGACTCCCCAACCCCGGAGTTTCATTTCTCTCCCAACCAGTGTCGGGTCCTTCTTCCTGAATACTCATGACGCGGTCCCACTTCTCACTCCTTTGGGTGCTGGGTTGTAGAGAAGCCAATCAGCATCTCCCCAGTTGCCGGGTGTGAAAATGCGAAGGCACCAGACCGGAAGACGCTGGCCATGGCGTCCCGAGCCCTCCTCCTGGTGCTCTCGGGGGTCTTCGCCCATACCGAGACCCGGACGGGTGAGTACGGGGTCGGGAGGGAAACAGCCGCTGCCGGGAAGAGGGAGGGAGCCTCCCGGCGGGGGCGCAGGACCGGGGGAAGCCGCGCCCCCGCCGTTCCCTGACCCGACCCTCCCCGCTCCATCTTCCGCTGCCCCTTTCCCGCCTCACGAGCCCCCTCGCGCCCTCCTTCCGTCCTCTCGTCCTCCCCTCCCGCCCTTCAACCTCGGACCCGGGGATTTGCGCCGGGCGGAGGGTTGAACCGAGTCTCAGCCCCTCCCCTCCCCCAGGTTCCCACTCCCTGAGGTATTTCAACACCGCCGTGTCCCAGCCCGACCGCGGGGAGCCCCGGTACATCGCCGTCGGCTACGTGGACGACACGCAGTTCGTGCGGTTCGACAGCGACGCCGCGAGTCCGAGGATGGAGCCGCGGGCGCCGTGGGTGGAGCAGGAGGGCCCGGAGTATTGGGACGAGCAGACACGGATCTCCAAGGGGAACGCACAGACTTTCCGAGTGGGCCTGCGGACCCTGCGTGGCTACTATAACCAGAGCGAGGCCGGTGAGTGACCCCGGGGCCGGGTCACAAGTCACGACTCCTCCCATTCCCCCACGGGTCGTCCGAGTCTAAGAGTCTGAGATTCACTCCGAGGCTGCGGGAACCGCCAAGACCCTCGACCCGGGAAGAACCTCAGACGACTTTTACCGGGTTTCATTTTCAGTTTATGCCAAAATCCAGTGGGTTGGAAAGGGCGGGGGACGTGGCCAAGTGGGCGGGGCTGACCGCGGGGGCGGGGACAGGGTCTCACATCCTCCAGGTGATGTCTGGCTGCGACTTGGGGCCGGACGGACGCCTCCTCCGCGGGTATGAACAGCACGCCTACGACGGCGCCGATTACATTGCCCTGAACGAGGACCTGAGTTCCTGGACCGCGGCAGACACAGCGGCTCAGATCACCCAGCGCAAGTGGGAGAAGGAGGATGTGGCGGAGCTACAGAAGGCCTACCTGGAGGGGGAGTGTGTGGAGTGGCTGCTCAGACACCTGGAGAACGGGAAGGAGACGCTGCAGCGCGCAGGTACGACGAAGGGCCTCGGGGCGCCTCTCCAATCTCCTGCAGATCTCCCGGGCTCGCCCAGCAACAAGGAGGGGGAGAAAAATGGGGTCAGTGCTAGAACATCGCCCTCCTCGGGTCCAGAGCAGGAAGAATCCTCCTGGGTTTCTAGATGCTGTTCCAGAGAGTGACTCTTAGGCCTGCCCTTCTCTGTGGGACAATAAGGGATGGAGTCTCCGAGGAAAGGGAGAGGAAGACAATCCCTGAAATAGAAATCAGCCGTTCCCTTTGACCCCTGCAGCACCCTCGAGCACCATGACTTTCCCTCAGACCTTGTTCTCTGCCTCACAGTGTGTTTGGAGGACTGACTCCAGCCCTACCAAGCCACTCGACCTCCACTCAGGTCAGGACCAGAAATCCCTGCTCTACCCTCAGAGACTGGAACTTTCCAAGGAGTAGGAGATTGTCCCAGGTGCCTGTGTCAGGCTGGTGTGTGAGCTTTGTGCTCCTTCCCCTAACTCAGTTATTCTCTCCATTCTCAGAATGACCACATGGATGCTGCTGGAATGTCCCATGAGGGATGCAAAGTGCCTGAATTTTCTGACTCTTATTCAGATCCCCCAAAGACACATGTGACCCACCATCCCAACCCTGATGGGGACGTCACCCTGAGGTGCTGGGCCCTGGGCTTTTATCCTGCGGAGATCACACTGACCTGGCGGCAAGATGGGGAGGACCAAACGCAGGACATGGAGCTTGTGGAGACCAGGCCTTCAGGGGATGGAACCTTCCAGAAGTGGGCGGCTGTGGTGGTGCCTTCTGGAGAGGAGCAGAGATACACGTGCCATGTGCAGCACGAGGGGCTGCCAGAGCCCCGCACCCTGAGATGGGGTAAGGAGAGGGGTGGGGTCGAGTCTCTTCTCAGGGAAAGCAGGCGCCCTTCTGGAGACCCCCAGCAGGGTCAGGGCTGAGGCCTGGGGATCAGGGGCCCTCACCTTCCCTTCCTTTCCCAGAGCCATCTTCCCAGACCACCATCCTCATCGTGGGAATCATTGCTGGCCTGTTTCTGGTTCTCCTTGGAGCTGTGGTCACTGGAGCTGTGATGTGGAGGAAGAGGAGCTCAGGTAGGGAAGGGGTGAGGGGTGGGATCTGGGTTTTCTTGTCCTGCTGGGAGTTTCAGTCCCCAGACAGAAGTGTGTCCTGCCTTGTTACTGGGAAGTACTGTCCACACACATAGGTGCTTACCCAGCTTGGGACCCTGTGTCCCAACACTTACTCTTTTGCAAAGCACATGTGGAAATAAAGAACAAATGTTTGATGATTGTGGTGGTGGGAACCTGATTCCTAGTAGCCACAGATTATAGGAAGGTCCCTGCTTAAGACAGATCTTTAGGGGCACAAGTGGTCCAGTCCTTATATATTTTCTTTCCTGATACATTTCTTTCCTTATATATTTGTTTCCTGATCCCGCTCTGTTTCTATAATCACAGTTTGGGAAAATTCTCTGGCATCCAAACTAGGGGTTCCCCTAGGCCCTTATGGCTCTGCCTCCTCCCTGGCCTCTCACTGGACATTATCTTCCCACAGGTGGAAAAGGAGGGAGCTACTATCAGGCTGCCGTAAGTATGGAGGCCATGATCCCCAGCTTCTTGGAACAGTGTAGATAGGATCCCATGAGGGAGCTCACCCACCCCCTAATTCCTGCTGTAGTACATCTCCTGTGGGTTGTGCCCAAATCCTGTTTTTTGTTTTGTTTTGTTTTGTTTTTTTCTGCTCCAGATGACAACAATGCCGAAGGCTCTGATACTCTTTCATGGCTTGTAAAGGTGACACTTTGGGGGCCCTGATATGTGGTTGGGCATGGGGAGCAGAGGGCTGGGCTATGGGGATTCTTTGATTTGGAATTATTGAGCAAGTGATGGGATGTTCAGAATGTCACTACTCACTTTGACCTGAATTTGTTCATGAACATTTTCTTCTATAGCGTGAAACAGCTGCCTTGTGTGGGAATGAGTGATGCAAGATTTGTTCATGCCTCCCCTTCGTGACTTCAAGAACCTCTGACTTCTCTTTCTAAAAAGAACTCTGAATGTGTCTGTGTTCCTGTTATCATAATGTGAGGATATGGGGAGAAGAGTCCACCCCTGTGTCCACATTGATCCCCTTCTCCACCCTAACCTGTGTTCCTTCCCTGATCATCTTTCCTGTTCCAGAGAGGTAGAGCTGGGATGTCTCCATACCTGTCTCTATTTCATGGTGTTCTGAGCTGCAACTTCTTATCTCCCTTCTGAAAATAGAAATCTGAATATAAATTTTTTTATTCAAATTCTTGCCATGAGAGGTTGATGGGTTAAGGATGAAATTCCTGAGATTTAAGAAAGAAAAGTAAGAGAAAGACCTGAAAACCTTCCAGAATCCATGCTTGTTGTGCTGATCTACTGCAGGTGAGGATTGTGGATGAGATTGTGCCCAGTCAGTGGGCTTTCCTTCCTGAGTGACTGTGGTCACTTGGTGGTGTCATCTTTGCTGTTCCATCATCCTTGGCTCTTCAGTATAAAACTTTGTCCCACCAAGATCAGTGATCACAGCTATTCAAACATTGCCCAGGGTGGCCCCTGCACACAGGAATCTCTGTAACGAGACCAGGTTCAGACTTGTCCAGCTCTTGCCCTTCTACTAGGGCTTTTTCCTGATTTTTTTTTTTTTTTTTTTTTTTGAGTTGGAGTCTCACTCTGTCGCCCAGACTGGAGTGCAGTGGCTACTCCCGGCCACCACAGCCTCGACCTGCTGGGCTCCGGCGATCCTTCCTTCTCAACCTTCCAAGTACAGGCACGCGCTACCACACCCAACTAATTTTTTTATTTTATTGTAGAGATGAGGTCTCGCCAAGTTGCCCAGGCAGGTCTCGAACCCGTGGGCTCAGGCAATCCACTCACCTCAGCCTCCCAAGGCACGGGGTTACAGGCTGAGCCACCAAGCCCAGCTTCTTTCCTGGATTTTACTTTTCATCTTTCCCCCAACCTTTCTAAGGAAACCAGGTTCTGGACTTAGCAAAGAGGAGGGATCCCATAATTTCTTATTTTAGATGAGCTCTGCTAGAATTCCTTTTCTGCTCTGCTCTCCTACTCTCTTCCTGACCTTAGTTCTAGTAACTCTAGTACTAACTTTATAAATTCATAGATTTATAAAGCAGAGCCTAATTTACATTTATACTTGGTTGCAAAATATGATTAATAAACCTAGAATTTTTATTTCCCAAGAGAGAAATATAATTGAGAAATATAACTCTGGCAGGTGCAGGGAGTGTCAGAGTGGGTGGAAGGGTTGAGAGAGGGTGTCTCCCAGGCAGCACTGGTGAGAAAAGCACAGGTGACATCAATGTCAGTGTGAGAGGACATTGTACTTGCTATAGCTGCCACAAAACAGCACTTGGTCTGAGGCCACATTAATAAACATAGTTTCTCTACAATAGGGTAGTGTTCTACAGTGATTCTTCAACAGACATTTGCTGTCGCTATATGTATGACAGAATGTTTTTGCATTTGGAAAACACTGCTGAAATAAAAACAGAAAAATCGCTGACCTTTGGTGCCTATGTTCTAGTGGGAGGAGACAGACTATATTCTATGTGCATAGTAAATAAGGAAAGTAACTGTAAGGTGGTAAGTGCTTTGGGGCAGGTGACCTAGAGTGTGGATGAGTGGGGACAAGGAAGATGGCTGTTATATCGTGGTCAGTGTGGGTGATGGCAAAGGTGACCTTTGAGGAAAGATTTGAAAGACATGAGGATATCTGGAGGCATTCTTTCCAGCCAGGGGGCCCTCCAGTCAAATACACCAGGATAAGGAGTTGTTTTCTGGGAAGAGCAAGGAGGCCGGGAAGTCCAGATAGAGTAACTGAGATGAGCTCAGAGGTGCAGCCAGGACAGGTAGGCCTGGAAGGTGTGGGGAGGATGTTGACCTTAACTCTGAGTGAGGTGGAGTTAGAGGACAGTTTTAAGGACATGGTATGACTTATGATTTATGTATGTATGTCGGGGTCGCACTCTGTCTCCAGACTAAAGAGCAGTGACACAACAGCTTACTGCAGACCCAGTCTCCTGGCTTAGGCAATCCTGCCTTAGCCATCCAGGTAGCTGTAACTACAGGCAGTCACCACCTTGCCAGGTTTGTTTGTTTGTTTATTTAGAGATGAGTCTCACTAAATTTCTCAGGCTGGTCTGAAACACCTGGGTTTAAGCAATCCTTCTTGCTTGCCTCCCTAAGGAATAACAGGCATGAGCCACCGTGTCTGGTCAACTTCCATTTTAAGAGGGTCTCTCTGACTACTGAGCTGAGAACACAGAGCAAGGAACATATGAGGAATTAGAACAGTAGGAAGTGAGTGCAATATTTCAGGCTGGAGGTGCCGCTTACCTTGACTGGTGTGAGCAGCGGACATCATGGAAAGTGATGGGACTCTGGGTATATTGAAGGTGTACGTCACGTTTCCTACTGGTCTGAGTCTGGAGTTTGAGAAGTCAGACACCCACAGCTCTCAAATGCGTGAATAGAAGGACAGATCTGTTGTCAGTGGAGATGGGGAGACCCTGCAGGAGATACTTGAGGAGGGTGCATCTCAGGTTCTTAGTGGAGATGTCTACTAGAATGCAGGGGAGGGAGCTGGGGTGGCAGGTAGGCAAGTCTGGAGTTTAGGAGAAATGACTGGGACCATCTAAATGATACTTAAAGCATCAAGCATGGATGAGGGCACCAAGGGAGTGATTGGCTACAGAAGAGAAAGGGAACTGGGGCTTGAACCCTGGACCTCCGGTGCTGAGGGATCTGATCGGACTACATGCCCAGAGCAGACTGCACAGTTCTGCACACCACGGCTAGAAGGCACGTGTACCAGGGAGTCCCAGACTTTCCTGTGTAGAAGAGTCACCTCGGTGGTACTGAAACACAGGAAGTCTGGAATTGAGCATGAGGTTCTGTATTGACGGCCAGGTTGGAGCTCATGCTGCTGGTCTCCCAATCACACTTCTAAAATAGCAAGAACACACACCAGGATCCCACATGTCTGCACATCAGCCTCAACTGTAAGGCTTGTAAGTAAGCAATTCCTTGGTTTTGTGTGTAACACTGAGCTGGCAGTTCTGGGTAAGGGCCTGAATATTTTCTAAGCCAGCAATCCCAGTGCTCATCCAGAGTGGGAACCACCGAAGTCATGAGTGTTAGAGTAGGGGGGTGGGGTGAAATTTAAAGCCATATTTTAAAATGCCTTTTTTTCCTCAGAAAGAAAAGGGAGAATTATCAGCAATTATGAGATGTGTTGTTGGGATATCCACATCATTCTTTCTACCAGGAGGAAGAGCTAGGTAGAAGATTCAGGTAAAAAGTTCAGGAAGTAGCCGGGTTCAGTGGCTCAGCCTGTAATCTCGCACTTTGGGAGACTGAGGTGAGTAGATTGCCTGAGCCCGTGGGTTCAAGACCCGCCTGGGCAACTTGGCAAGACCTCATCTCTACAATAAATCAAAAAATCAGCCGGGTGTGGTAGCGCATGCCTGTAATTCCGGCTACTCGCAAGGCTGAGGCGGAAGAATCGCCGGAGCCCAGCAGGTCTAGGCTGCAGTAGCTGGGAGCAGCCACTGCACTCCAGTCTGGGCGACAGAGTGAGACTCCAACTCAAAAAAAAAAAGTTCAGGAAGTGGCTCTCAGCTCAGGATGAAGAACATCTCTAAATACTGCTCTTTGACGCTCTTCCCCAGAATGATTTCTTGCACACGTGTTGGAGCAAACAATGGACACCAAAATTTCTAATTTACACATAATTTAGTGTACATGGTATTGGGTGCTAACTTTACTGTGGGGAAGGTCACAGAACTGTACTTGAGGCTACACAGCCAGGAACAGAATTTTAAAATATCTTTTAAAAATGTAGGTCTTTCAGACATACAGTGCATAGAACTGTATAATCAGCAGACCTTCACTATAATAACTGCTTAAGTCCTACAGGTGTGTAAAGAAAATTATACTAGATGGAATAATGTAGTAGAAAGCACCAGAAATGATAACTACATGGGTAGATACATAAGATTTTTTCATAACATTTAAATATTTTTAAAAGACAATTGTAAGCCAGGCTTGGTGGCTCAGCCTGTAATCCCAGCACTTTGGGAGGCCAAGGTGAGTGGATTGCCTGAGCCCTCAGGTTCAAGACCAACACAGGCAACTTGGTGAGACCTTGTCTCTACAATAAAATAAAAATAGCTGGGCATGGTAGCGTGCATCTGTAGTTCCGGCTACAGGCTGAGGCAGAAGGATTGCTGGAGCCCAGAAGGTCGACTCTGGGGTGGCCATCAGCGTGCATGCCACTGTACTCTAGCCTAGGTGAAGGAGTGAGGCTCCAACTCAAAAAAAAAAAGACAATTGTAGGGACTTCACCAAAAACGGTGGAGCAGGAAACTCTAAAAACTCATCCCTCCACTACAGCAACAGTTAACATAGAAAAAAACTTCAAATTTTTCCGAAATCTGGAACCTAACAAAAAAACTTACAACAACCACGGGAGTGTTTAATGAAGAAAAAAGCTTCCAAATTTTGGTGAGAGCATGGTGGCTTTTTTTTTAGGCACCTACTCACTGCCACCCCCAAACCCTCTGCTATCAGGCAGTCATGGAGATGGTGGCCCTCCTTCCTGGGGCAGCTTCCTGATTCTTTGTAGTCAAAGAATCATGGTTGTGTCCTTCCATGTGTATGGTGGCCCCCTGAGGAGTCAGCTCAGAGGTATGTTTTGTTTTACCCCCTGTGAATCTTTTTTAGGGTTGGCGTGTTCTTCATAGCAATGTTTGCCAGAATCATTTAAAATCATAACCTAGTCACAGTTTCCTGGGGCGTGAGATAACAGATGACATAAGCAGCAGATAGTCTGAAAATCCTAGGAAGGTAAATGCTCAAGATGGAGATACATGGGGAAATAGAGCTTTGAAAATCCCCCACATATGCTGTGGAATCTAGAAAGCTTTGAGCATGTCCAGGGCTAAACACATGTTCTACATGACCTTTAACTTTCACCTCTGGTTGCTCTTTAGGTTCCATATAAGCAGTTAAATTTTGCCACAAAGGTTAAATTAGAGTTGTAAAAAACCTGGTTAGGGGGTTAAAGGAGAACCCACCTCAATACCCTCTGCAAAATGTGGGAGATGGCCACATGGTAGCTCACGCCTCTAATCCTAGCACTTTGGGATACCTAGGTGAGAGGATTGACTGAGTCCACAGGTTCGAGACCAGCCTGGGCAACTTGGCAAGACCTCATCTCTACAATAAATCTAAAAATTAGCCAGGCTTGGTGGTGCATGCCTGTAATGTTAGCTGTTTGGAAGGCTGAGGCAGAAGGATCGCCTGAGCTCAGCAGGTGGAGGCTGGGCTCCAGCCTGGGTGACAGAGTGAGATTCCAACTTAAAAAAATAAAAACTAAGCCGGGCTCGGTGGCTCAACCTGTAATCCCGCGCCTTTGGGAGGCTGAGGTGAGTGGATTGCCTGAGCCCGCGGGTTCGAGACCCGCCTGGGCAGCGAGACCTCCTCTCTACAATAAATCAAAAAAAAATCAGCCGGACGTAGTAGCGCACGCCTGTAATTCTGGCTACTCGGAAGGCTGAGACGGAAGAATCACTGGAGCCCAGCAGGCGAGGCTGCGGTGGCCGGGAGTGGCCACTGCACTCCAGTCTGGGCGACCGAGTGAGACTCCAACTCAAAAAAAATAAATAAATAAAAAATAAAATAAAATAAAAACTTGGGAGAGTATTACTAATTATTTTTGGCTTCAGGTGTTTAAGGAAACCTCTGATAAATTGCCAGTTGACCACTAAGTTAATGGTATAGAGTTTAATGACCACACATGATTAAAAAAATAATCTTTACTAAAATAGTTTTTAAAAGTCACTAGGTAAGTACAATTCACAACAAGCAGCAATAAGACCCTCTAAGGAGGAGGAAGAATTAGATTCCAGATTTACCATATGATAGTAATAAAAATGTCCAGTTTTCAACAAACAATTATGAGGCAAACAATTCAAAAAAGTGGATCATTAACAGGAAAGAATAAGTCATGGAAACTATCTCTGTGTAAGCCAAGTCATTTAATTTACTAGTCAAAGATTTTAATTCAGCTGTCTTAAATATGTTCAAAGAGCCAAAAGAAATAATGGATTAAGAACAAAGGGAACCAGAAAAACAATGTCTCACCAAATCAAGACTATTAAACTACCATAAGGAATCAGACCAAAAATTCTAGAGTAGAAATATATTATTGCTGAAATTTAACAAAATGATTAGACCAGGATAACAGCAGACTTGAACAGGTAGAAGAAAGAATCAGCAAACTTGAAGACAAGTCATTTGAAATTATGGAATAAGAGAAACAGGAAAGTAGTTAAAAAAAAAAAAACAAAGAAAATAGAACAGAGATGAGGTGACTTACAGAACACCATCAAACTGATGAATATATGCAGAGCTTAACAGGTGGAAGAATCAGCAAATTGAAGACAGGTCATAAAAGTTTTGCAGTCTGTGAAAGGAAAGAGAATGGAGGCAAATGATCAGAGCCTATGACACCTTTGGCCACCAACAAGTGTACTAACATATGCATAATTAAAGCTCTCTCTCAGTGGAGAGGACAGAGAAAAACCAGTAAGGATGTTGTGTGAAATAATGAGTGAAAACTTCCTAAATTTGATAAAAGACATAAGTCTACACATTCAAGATTCTCAGTGAAATCTAAGAAGGCTAAATTCAAAGAAATCTAAACCAAGATACATTAACCAAACTGTTAAAAGAAAAAGACAGACAGTATTCGAATGCATGATTCATTATGTACAAGGCATACTTATTTAGATTAGCAGCCAATTTCCCATCAGAAACCACTGAGGCAACACAGCAGTGGGATGACATGTTTAATGTACTGAAAGAATAAAACTATCAAGTACAATTGTCATTTCTGGAAAACCATCCTCCAAAAATAAAGATACAGAGTTTTGCAAGATAAAAAGAGTTCTGGAGATTGGTTGCACAACAATGTGAATGTTCTTAATACTACAGAACTGAGTCATTAAAAATAATTAAGATAGCCATTATTAATAAAACAAACAACAGATGCTGGCGAGGATGTGGGAAAAAAGAAACACTTCTACACTGCTGGTGGGAATGCAAACTAGTGCAACCTCTTTGGAAGACAGTGTGGCGATTTCTGAAATAACTAGAAATTGACCTTCCATATGACCCAGCAATCCCCCTATTGGGAATATACCCAGAGGAACTCAAATCATTCTACAAAAAAGATGCCTGCACAAGTGTGTTTGTTGTAACTCTACTCAATACAACCATGCTGCCCATCGAAGCTGGGCTGGATTTTTTTTTTTTTTTTTTTTTTGAGTTGGAGTCTCACTCTATCACCCAGACTGGAGTGCAGTGGCACATTCCCAGCCACCGCAGCCTCGACCTGCTGGGTTCCGGCAGTACTTTCACCTCAGCCTTCCAAGTAGCTGGAACTACACGCATGCGCTACCACGCCCGGCTAATAATTTTTTTTTTATTTTATTGTAGAAATGAGGTCTTACCAAGTTGCCCAGGTGGGTCTCAAACCCGCAGACTTAGGCAATCCACTCACCTCAGCCTCCCAAAGCACTGGGATTACAGGCTGAGCCACCGAGTCCAGCTTGGACTGGATTTTTAAGTGTGGTACATATACACAATGGAATATTATGCGGCCATAAAGAAGGACAAACATATGAACTTCACAGCAACTTGGATGGATTTAGAGTCTATCGTACTCAGTGATCTATCACAGAAACAAAGAATAGAGTACCATATGTTCTCACTCATAAGCAGACCTTGAACAATTATCATAATACTATAAGAAAGGGGTTGGCAGTGGTGGGAAACTGCTGGGGGGGGTGTAGGATTGGCAGCTGAGGGAAAGGAGGGGCACACCTCATCAACAAGGGTACCTGCATAATGAACATTTGTATACCTAACCCTGAATTGTACCCCACATCTTTAAAATAAAAAATAAAAAGATAATACATTTTATGTTATGTGTATTATATCACAATTTAAAAGTAAAATAAATGATGGAGAAATTAAGACACTTCCAGATAATTAAAACTGAAAGAGTTCATTGCTAAGAGACCTTCCCTACAAGAAATACTACAGTGAGTCAGGCTGAAATGAAAGGGCACTAGACAATAACTCAAAGTCACGTGAAGAAATCATATACAGATAGAACACCAGTAAAAGTACCAAGACCATTCAATGAGGGAAAGAATAGACTCTTCATCAAATATGCTACTGAGACACCTAGATATCCACGTTCTAACCCTGTATCACATCATATATAAAAATTAACACAAAGTGAATTAAAAACCCACATGTAAGGGCTAAAACCATACAACTCTTAGAAGAAAATAGAGTGAATTTTATTTTAGTTAACTTTTCTGTTTGTCTATCCCACTAAATACTTCACTCTTAGCCGGGCTCGGTGGCTCAGCCTGTAATCCCACGCCTTTGGGAGGCTGAGGTGAGTGGATTGCCTGAGCCCGCGGGTTCGAGACCCGCCTGGGCAGCGAGACCTCATCTCTACAATAAATCAAAAAATCAGCCGGGCGTGGTAGCACATGCCTGTAATTCCAGCTACTCGGAAGGCTGAGGCGGAAGGATCGCCGGAGCCCAGCAGGTCGAGGCTGCGGTGGCCGGGAGCGGCCACTGCACTCCAGTCTGGGCGACAGAGTGAGACTCCAACTCAAAAAAAAAAATAAATAAATAAATAAATACTTCACTCTTTGGTCAGTGTAGTTTTCAAGTACCTCTTGATATATGGTAGTTTAAGTCTTCCAATTTTTTTTCAAGATTGTTTTGGCTATTCTGAGTACTCATATTTCCACACATATTTTAGAAGGAGAACACTGATTCTCAGAAAAAAAAATCTGCTAGAATTTTGTTGGCACCATATTACATTTGTAGACAAATGGCATCTTAGCATTATCTCCCAATCCATAAATGTGGAATAATTCTCTACTTAATTTGTCTCAGTAGTGTTTGGTAATTTTGAGTAATGAAGTTTTGTATGTCTTCTGTTATATTTATTTATACACATTTTATGTTACTTTATGCTATTGTAAATAGCATATTCAAAGTATAAAAAATTTAATTTCTTCTCATTATTTATTACTCATACATTAAAATGTTACTTTGTATTGTTTATTGATTTTGCCAAATTCACTGGGCATTTTTAATAGCCTGTTCATAAAATTTCTTAGTTTTACTACATACAGAATCATGTTGTCTGTGAATAAAGAGAGTTCTATTTTTTATCTAATCTTAAAGTTTTTATTTTTGGTCCCACAGAACAGTGTCAAATAGAAATAATAATCTAGGACATTCTGATTTTACTCCCAACTCAGAGAAGTAAATAGCCTTTATTAGGTTAAGAAAGTTTTCTTTTATTTGTAGTTTTTGAGAGTATTTGTTGTTATTTATTTGTTTGTTTGTTTATTTTTGGAGTTGGAGTCTTGCTCTGTTACCTAGGCTGAAGTGCAATGGCATGATCACAGCCTTGGTCTGCTGGGCCCAGGCAATCCCTCCCCCTCAGCCTTTCAAGTAACTGGGACTATAGGCACATGCCACCATGCCCAGTTAATTTTTTTTTTTTTTAATTGTAGAGACGAGGTCTCACCATGTTACCCAGGTTGGTCTCAAACTCCTGGGCTCAGGCAATCCTCTTACCCCAGCATCCCAAATTTCTGAGATTACAAGCATGAGCCACTGCACCTGGCCCTATTGAGAGTTTTCATTATGAATGGTTGTTAAATTTTCTCAAATGATTTTTCCGTATCTCTTAAGATGACCACATATTTCTCTACTATTTTCTGCTCATGTGGTAAATTTATAAATTTTAAACTATTTAAAATTTAAACTACAATTTGAAAATTATAATCTTTCATTTCTCTTATAAATCCCATTTGTTCATTATGTGTTATCCTTTTCATACAATACTCAGTTTTGTTTTGTTTTGTGGTGTGTTTTTTGTGTTTTTTTAGTAGGAGTCTCAGTCTGTCGCCTAGACTGGAGTACAGTGGCATGCTCATGGCCACTGCAGCTTCGACCTGCATGACTCAGGTGATCCTTCTACCTCAGCCTTCCAAGTAGCTGGAATTACAGGAATGCACCACCACACCCGGCTAATTTTTTGATTTTTTTTTTTTTTTTTTTTTTTTTTGAGTGGGCATCTCACTCTGTCGCCCAGACTGGAGTGCAGTGGCCGCTTCCGGCCACCGCAGCCTCGACCTGCTGGGCTCCAGCGATCCTTCCGCCTCAGCCTTCCAAGTAGCTGGAATTACGGGCATGCACTACCATGCCCTGCTGATTTTTTGATTTATTGTAGAGATGAGGTCTCGCTGCCCAGGGGGGTCTCAAACCCGAGGGCTCAGGCAATCCACTCACCTCAGCCTCCCAAAGACGCGGGATTACAGGCCGAGCCACCGAGCCCGGCTAATTTTTTGATTTATTATAGAGATGAAGTCTCGCCAATTTGTCCAGACTGGTCTAGAACCCATGGGTTCAGGTAATCCTTTTACCTCGGCCTCCCAAAGTGCTGGGATTATAGGCATCAGCCACCGTGGGTTGCTTGTAATGATCTTGTCTTGTTTATGTCCTTGTCTAAATATTGGTGCCTCATAAAATGAGTTGGGAAGTTTTTACCTTTTCTTCTTTTTGGGGGGAAGAAAAAACAATTTTTTAAAACTTTCATGTTTCAAATTCATAATATGGAGATGTCCTGCGCCGAGAGTCGCCGCGGCTTCCTGCTTCAACAGTGCTTGGATGGAACCGGCGTTCGTCTCTCGCCCCGCCGACCGCTCTGAGCCAGCGCTCCGACCTCCTCGAGGCCGCCGCTGCCCCGTGCCACCGCCCCCGCCGGTCCTCAGCCGCCGCCATGACGACCGCGTCCACCTCGCAGGTGTGCCAGAACTACCACCAGAGCTCGAGGCCGCCATCAACCGCCAGATCAACCTGGAACCCTACGCCTCCTACGTCTACCTGTCCATGTGGTACTACTTTGACCGCTGCGATGATGTGGCTTTGAAGAACTTTGCCAAATACTTTCTTCACCAATCTCATGAGGAGAGGGAGCATGCTGAGAAACTGATGAAGCTGCAAAACCAATGCGGTGGCCGCATCTTCCTTCAGGACATCAAGAAACCAGACCGTGATGACTGGGAGAACGGGCTGAATGCCATGGAGTGTGCATTACACTTGGAAAAAAACGTGAACCAGTCACTACTGGAACTGCGCAAACTGGCTACCGACAAAAACGACCCCCACTTGTGTGACTTCATTGAGACACATTACCTGAATGAGCAGGTGAAATCCATCAAAGAATTGGGTGACTAGTAACCAACTTGCGGAAGATGGGAGCCCCGGAATCTGGCATGGCAGAATATCTCTTTGACAAGCACACCCTGGGAGAGAGTGATGATAGCTAAACCTTGGGCTAATTTCCCCATAGCTACTGGGTGACTTTCCTGGTCACCAAGACAGTGCATGCATGTTGGGGTTTCCTTTGCCTTTTCTATAGGTTGCACCAAAATGTCCACTTCAGTTCTTTGATTTGTACCATTCCTTCAAATAAAGAAATTTGGTACCCCCCCCAAAAAATTCATAATATGTACATAAAGTACCATATAAACTTGTCTTTAGGATATCAATATTTGGCTCAGGCAATATTATTTCATCTGAGTTTATTTGGAGAAATATAGGTTGATCATTATGCTTATAAACATCAAAAAAGTGTCAATTTGAAAAGAGGGCACTAGTAATCAGAATTTTTTAATGACCTGCTTTTTTGCAACTTG
This sequence comes from Cephalopachus bancanus, assembly GCA_027257055.1. Lineage (NCBI taxonomy): Eukaryota > Metazoa > Chordata > Mammalia > Primates > Tarsiidae > Cephalopachus > Cephalopachus bancanus. Next base: position 82,203 of record JAPVLO010001093.1, on the reverse strand, counting down.
TTCCTGGAATAAGTATTATATTTACCGTTAAGATTGGTAAAACGTGTTATCAAGGTATTGTACAAGAGTTTGCATCTTTTGCATAAGTGGTCCTGGGTTGCACTTACTCTTAACAACAACAAAAAAAAACCAAAAACCACTGGCACTTGTACACTAAAACTGTCTTTGTATCATAACTTTATAAAACTTGATGAAAGTCAAAATGAATCTTTTAAGATTGGAGGGACCCTTTAATAGTTCATCTTTGGGCTTAAAGAAGGAAAAAATAGATAGTCCCACACTGTATTTCACACCTCTGAAAAATAGTGTTTCACCAGCTTAAACCTTTTTACTCAAAATAATACTTATTACAAAGGATTTTTTAAAATATAGTTTGCAACCAAATCAATGATAACTTATATGCACTGGCTCTTTTGCACAAGGGTAAACGTTAAAAACAAACTTTTTTGGACCTTTAAAATTAGGCCATAGTACGGCTCGTGGCTCACTGTAATCCGCGCCTTTGGAGGCTGAGTGAGTGGATTGCCTGAGCCCGCGGTTCGAGACCCGCCTGGAGCGAACCTCATCTCTACAATAAATCAAAAAATCACGGCGTGTAGCGCATGCCTGTAATTCAGCTACTCGAGGCTGAGGCGGAAGGATCGCCGGAGCCCAGCAGTCGAGGCTGCAGTGCCGGAGCACCACTGCACTCCAGTCTGGGTGACAGAGTGAGACTCCAACTCAAAAAAAAAAAAAAATTAGGCCATAGTATAAAAAACAGTCCATGGTCTTACACTTGTCAAATTCATACTAAAATAGTCTTAAGATAAAGGCCAAGAAAACTTTACATATGCTACAAGTATATTACATATATTTACATGACTTTTTCTTCCCTAGGTACTTAAAACTTTCATATTGTACAGATCCCCAAAACAAGTTTTGCAGGGGATGAGGCAGATGACCATCAGAATAGCTTGTACAGTGCTATAATACAAAAGCGGATTTTGAAAGCTATTGAATGATCATTAAATACTATTGCTTAAAAAAAAAAAAATGGCTTTGAAGACCAGGTTCGGTACTCAGCCTGTAATCCCAGCACTTTGGGAGGCCTAGGTGAGTGGATTGCCTGAGCCCGCTGGTTCAAGACCAGCCCGGCAACTTGGCGAGACCTTGTCTCTACAATAAATCAAAAATTAGCTGGGCATGGTAGCGTATGCCTGTAGTTCTGGCTACTTGGAAGGCTGAGGAGGAAGGATCGCCAGAGCCCCAGCAGGTTGATGTTGGGGTGTCCGTGAGTGTGCCACTGCCTTCCAGCCTGGATGACCGAGTGAAATTCCAACTCAAAAAAAAAAATGGTTTTAGTGCATTTGTTGGAAGACACCTGCCACGGCATTTACGAAACAAGGTCATTAGGATATACTGTGCCTCATTCTGTAAGCTCCAAGTGTGCTTTCCACATTCACCACTATACTAAAATACAACTATTAAGAAAAATTCACATTCTCTTTTAGCAGTGCATCAGGTTGTTGGCATGCTACTGGTTGCGATGTTTCTAGTATATTAAACTTTCCAATGTTCACCTAATTCTCAATCCTTGCATGTCTCAGCTAGATGTTTATAATGTGACTCACTAACTTTCAACAATCTTCTGGTCCATGAATGACCTTAAATGACTATTTTCCCCAACACACAATGGGAAAACTTGATTCCTTTACCATTCCCCCAAACTAAACTTGAATGGTTTCAGTTAAAAGTTACTTAATTGCTGGACTCAGTGGCTCAGCCTGTAATCCCGCACCTTGGGAGGCTGAGGTGAGTGGATTGCCTGAGCCCGTGGGTTCAAGACCCACCTGGGCAACTTGGTGAGACCTCATCTCTACAATAAATCAAAAATTAGCCAGGCGTGGTAGCGTGAGCCTGTAGTTCCAGCTACTTGGAAGGCTGAGGCGGAAGGATCGCCACTCCCGGCCACCGCACTCCAGTCTGGGTGACAGAGTGAGACTCCGACTGAAAAAAACAAAAAAAGTTGCTTAGTTGAGAACATTTACCATCAAATATAATTATTTTGTTACTTTAAGTTGCACTGATACTACCACTACCTCACAGTGTACACAACACATAAAACAAATAAGATGAAGCTTAATTGTCTTTTTTTCATTAATGAGTAGTTCTATGCCAATAGATTAATTCCCTAGTGAATTTGTTTCAGACCAACTGACAACTATTCACAAACTGAAATGTTAGTACTCTTTCTTATTTTATACCTGTACTGTAAGTATGGCTTTAAGTTGAAATGTTATTATTTCCTTATCTGAAGGATTAGAAGAAAAAGAAACTCAGTGGCTTGGTGGTTTGGGAAGGGCACTTGATGGTGGCTGTTGACTAAATTTGGCTTCAGCATAATTCTGATTTGCTTGAGATTTAAATTTTTTGTTCTTCCCCTGACTTTGCATGACCTGTCATGCAGCTGCTGATGAGTTATAACCATGTCCTCTTCCCTTTTTCTTATGTCTTCATCTGGGATTTCTGATCCTTGGACTTCTGTTGGTGGTTCTTACTACATTTCTAGATTGAGGGCTGGAATGTTACATCTCTCCACTACCCATCTTCAGCTTCTTTGTCTCCTTTCACTCTGCTTTTCAGATTGGAGGATTTCCACTACCTGTCTTCTTCCTTGCTGCCAAGCCCAGGATAATAGATGCTGCTTTCTGACGAATCCTCTCAAACTTGTGTGCAGAGGAGACTCCGATTTTTTTTTTTTTTTGAGTTGGAGTCTCACTACAGAAGTTTTCCTGGGCCGATCTGCAGACCTAGGAGCTAAGGTCAACATCTGAGTCACAGCCAGTCTCGGTTGCTCAGCCTGTAATTTTGGGAGGCCGAGCATTTTGGGAGGCCGAGATGAGTGGATTGCCTGAGCCCGCGGGTTCGAGACCCAGCCGGCCAAAGTGACGAGCCCTCGTCTCTATAACAAATCAAAAATTAGCCGGGTGTGGGAGCGCGCACCTGTGGTTCTAGCTACTTGGAAGGCTGAGGCGGAAGGATATCCAGAGCCCAGCAGGTCGAGGCTGCAGTGGACAGGAGCGTGCCACTGCACTCCAGACTGGGTGATGGAGTGAGACTCCAATTCAAAAAAAAAAAAATCTGAATCTCCTCAGCACACAGGTTTGAGAGAAGTCCTAGTGACTTCAAGCTTGGAACTACCGCAGCCACAGCAGCGGGGGCTTCCTCTCAATGATGAAGCCTCCTTCCCTTTTCTGGGAGCAAGGGATAAGTAAGATCAAACAAAGCCCAGGAGCATCAATAATCTAACTGCTGACCACCCTGGTGTCTCCAGCACCTACCCTTTCTTTATTATTTGAAAGAACGTAAGATTGATACTCTTTCCTTAGGTGTTTTTTTGTTCTTGTTTTTTAAGACTTCACAAAAGACTTCTGGGCAAGCAGGTTTTTCTGATGGGAACGAATTTACTTAGAATTCAATTTCTTAATGAGTATAAACCTATTTATATATTCTATTTATTCTTCTGCTGGCTTCATTCAACCATCTTTTCTAAGGACTCATTTCATTGCAGTCAAATTTTGAAAAATATTGTCATAAAGTAGTTTCTAATTATCTCTTATTTTCATTTTAATAAGCTGATAAGGGGGTGAGTCTCCTTTTAGGTACTTGCATCCTCTCAGGTGATAGTTCTGTGTTGGCTGCTGTTTTATGGCTGCGTCAACTGCACTGTATGTTTTGTCTAGCTTTTACACTTGTTTATAATGAAAGGGTAAGTATAAAACTGTCTTCTCTGTCACAGCTGAAAGCAGAAGACCTGTAATCCTTCAACATTCATTTGCATTTGAAATTCTGCATAAGGAGATTTGACACCTTGTTGGGAGCCAGCCTTGGAGGCCTGCCTGATTGACAAAGTCCAGGTGATCTGAGGACCCCCGGCCGCAAAGCGAGTTCCGGAAGCTGAGGCCCTTCTGACTTCCCTCTTTGCTGTTAATACAGCCGAAGAATTCTGTACAGTCGAGCATGAAGAAAACATGTTTATGTGAAGTACTCACAGCTAACCTAGGAATGTCATGGTTCATTTTTCCATTTCCCACCATGCCGTTTGGCCTTTTCTAACATATGCAATGGTTAAACTCTGAAGCACATCAAAGATGCTTTCTTTCACTTGGTTATAAATTACTAGATATTGCTTGAGTAAAAAATGATATAAGTATATTCACTCCTTATTTGATTTAGAATAATGTAGTTTAGTGTTTAGATATAAGGTTTTTTAGAAGCACGAGCTCATAGTAAGTTCATTATAAGTTCAGACACATACCTAGGAGTTATGTAGGTGATTTATAACATTGTCTTTATGGATTTAGCGTAAGGATTAATCGTTAAGGTTTTTTACTTAATTCAATAGTTAAGATTTTGAGTTAACATGTATAGAATAGGTTTTCACTAAATTCATGATATATTAATTGGATACTTTTATGATAAATTAACCGAATACAGAAAGCAAACTTGGGGGCCTGGGAAACATCATTAAAAGCTTCTTTTGAGTTTTCTTTAGGAATATACACTGCACAATGAGAGAAAAGCAATGAAGACACCTGAACAGGAAAGGCAATTACAAAGCTTTGAAGATCGTAGAAACCCCAGAGAAAACTCCTGATACGTGGAGAAATGTGCACCTGGAAACTTTCTTGAAGCACTTCAAGGACTGTAATTTGTGGGACTGTTTTGAAAAGAGTTGCTGGTAGTGCTATTCTAGACATGATAATTGTTTTATCCATGTATTAAATGTAATTGGTAAATGTAAAATCATGCAAGTTTATATAATCAATATACATATATGTGAGGGTTGACAAAAATTATTAGGCTTTGACTATGTTTAACAAGGTTTTTACTTTGAATCATTAATTAAGTTTTAATGCTGTAGTTTAATGTTTTATAATTACTTTGAAGATTGTTTTAGGTTCATAAGTTTAAGTTCACATAATGATAAAGTTGGTGCCTCAAAGATAATAATAATTGCTTAAGTGGCTATCTTAAGACAAAGATATTTTCCAAAAGGTTGTCAAGCATAAAGGAAAACAGTCAACCCACCCCCAAACCACCATTAACCTAAACTTAAAAGCTCATTGGCAATTATGCAACCATAATAATTTTAGTTGTGTTAGTTTTATTTCATTATGTTTAGTTCACTTTATATGTTTATTCAGAGTAAAGATTAGTGTATGTATTTTCATAGTAAGTGACTTTCATAGTTAGTCTTTAAATGCTAACCACTGTTTTTTGGTCAAGTTACTAGGCTTCAAATTTCTGCTATCACTAGGTATGATCTATAGTTTTGTTTTGGTGATTTTAAGGCCTTTTAATAGACAAGTGATATATAACAAAAATCAAAGTAAGCCTTGTAGATTAAGTAATGCATTATGTTTAGTTTAAGTAAAACTCCTTTTAAACTTATCTTAAGACTCATTAACTGAAAGTAGTGAGTGTTTTTGGCCTGTTTGTTGCTTCTAAGACCACGAGATGGCGTAACTTCTAAAGGATGATGTGCGTGAAGGAATTTTCTTTGTCCTTTCCCTTATACAAATGGTATAAAAGCTCTCTGCTAATTAACAATAAATGGCATCTGTCCTGCAACAGAGTCAGGTGTCCAAAGTGCATTCTTTCTCCTATGCCGTTCACACTTTTGGAGTACCCTAGACTTGGCAGGAGCTGGACTCCAGCAACACCTCACATTAAAAGTTAATATGTTATATCCTGGTGCCTAGCTGCAGTCTCAATTTCAGCTTTAACATAATTACACACACACACACACACACACACACACACACACACACACCACTTTGTTATACTAGATGTACATGTGTCCTTTGAAGTGCAAACGTTTTCAATTTAATGTAGAAATGGTATAAGTTATTCATGTCTTATTTTTAAAAACATTTCTTGCCCAAATATCTTAAGACAATCTTCTTAATCTTTGGAGTAATTTTACTTTTTTATATTTGCTTTTACCATTTATATAATTTATTTTGCTTTATATCAACATATAGAGATAAAGCTTAATCATGGTATGTTTGTTTCAATATTCATAATGGGAAAAAGTTTAATAGATGATGAATCAAAACACAGGATAGAATCTCCAGGAATAATCGCAGGTGAATAAGAAAAGAGAATAATAATGAGCAAATTGATGTGGTGGTTTTTGGATAAAATGCTTTCTGATTCTTTTTCTTATAATTCTTCATCTCTCCCCCCACAGAAAACATGGATGATGCTAACTATGATCATCACACTTCTCTATCATCTGACTCCTGTCTCTCTGGGTTCCCTTCACCTTCACTGGCATCAGGATGTCTCAGACTATGATGAGTGTCCTGCAAATCACAGCTCCTTAGAATTTTTCAAAGATGCGGGTGCTCCCCTCAAGCCCAATATTTCTTAAAGGTGGGGAGAGAGTATTTTATAGTTTCCTGTGAGAGAGAAAGGGAGGATAACCTGGTTGCTCATGCACAGCAGCATTGTTGTCTTCCAACACTTTTCTTCACATGTTTTTTCCAGCAATTTTTTTTTTTTTTTGTAGAGACAGGTCTCATTATGTTGTAGGTCAGAAGGACCAGTGGCTTCCCCTTGCAGGGTCACTGCCTCAGATCATTTCTTTACAGGATTGGCTTTCACAGCAAAATAGCCTTATCACATGGGTAATAAAGGTTCTTTTGCTGTTGAAATAACCTCTGTGGATCTTTCCTGTTACCTGTAGAAGACTCTGCTGAAATGAATCAAGATTCTAGCTCAAGGATGAGACAGAAAATGAAAGCATGTCGTTTGCCAGGACACTGTGGGTTTGTATTAATGTGTAACAAGTTGATTTGGAACACTGGAATTTCATTCTATTCTGTTCTGGGGTTTTTTTTGTTTTTTTTTTTTGGCTTTGTTCTTTTGTAAAGGCAACTCGTCCCAGGAAGGATTCTTCAATTACATAAAATTTTGTTTTATGAAAAAAAAAAAAGAAAGAAGCTCTGTGGTTTCAAAATATGCATTACAATTTGAGGGCTTAATTCTTTTTTAATCAAGTGATAAATAATAATAGTCCTGGAAAGAATATGAAGTCAAAATATATTGGAATTTGGCAATACCCAGGATCAGAGCGTGTGTTTAATTTTGGGCAACATCAGCCCTGCTGATTATAAGAAATAATTATTTTAACAAGGTCACAAACTCCTTGGTTCTCTGTGTGTCCTCTGAGCCTGTGTGTCCTCTGAGCCAAGTATTTAAAAGTCTTCTGAAAGCCTTAAGTGTGATTACAAGCAGCCAAGTTGTTACAGGTTGGAAAGAGGCCATTTTGGTTGTATTGGAGTGGCCACTTGTAAATGACTTAGAGACTTGTATTAAGAAACCTTTATTTGTAATTAAGTCAGGCTGAATATAGAAGCCACTTGAATTTTAAAGTGTACATATTTTTCTTTCCCCTCCAGTGCCCTCGACCCCCCTCTTCCTCTCCTAGCACAACTTTGCCTGGCTGGTCTAGACCGCCAACCATATCTACTGTTAGATCAGACCCAATAGGAAGTCTATGATCAGTGCACATAAAAGATGCAAAGACTTGCACAAAAGTTACATTGGGAAATATAGCTTATTTAGAAAGCAAGTTAGAAAGAAAGAGAAAGTGAGGAGATTCACCTCCCCAAGATAGGGGAGGGGGCCAAAGCTAAAAAAAAAATAGTGGCCATAGCTCAATGAGCACATGGCCTGGTTGGTGCTTAGCAAAGCAATGACAGTGGCTATTTCAAGTCGAATGCCTTTTAAACTTTCCCTTTGATGGGAGCAGATCATTAAGGTGATTGGGTGGTGGTCTGCTCTACATCATTGCAGAGGGGCAGGTAAGCGCAGGTACTGACATCAGGTGACAGACAGCAGGCAGATGGGTGAGATAGTCATATGATTGCTGCCATGGTGATGGGGTCTGTCTGTGTCATGAAGTTCATGAAGGACTGATTAGATTAACGTGGGTCTTTTGGGTAGAGGCAAACACTTGAAATAGAAAAGGTAGTTAATACAAAACAAGCTGGGGAGGGGATTGTAAAACCTTTATCAATAGCTACTTCTGAGAAGCCAGTTCTGTCCTTGGCTAGAGGTTAAATTAAAGTGGTCTACTAGAAAAATATGACAAAGCTAGCCAGGCTTGGTGGCTCAGCCTGTAATCCCAGGACTTTGGGAGGCCAAGGCGGGTGGATTGCCTGAGCCCATGGGTTCGAGACCAGTCCAGGCAACTTGACAAGACTTCATCTCTACAATAAATAAAAAAAATTAGCCAGGTGTGGTAGCACTCATCTGTGGTTCCAACTACTTGGTTCCACTCACCTCAGGTGAGGTGGAAGGATCACCGGAGCCCAGCAGGTAGATGCTGGGGTGGCCATGAGTGTACCACTGTACTACAGCCTGGGGGACAGAGTGAAACTCCACCTCAAAAAAACAAAGAAAAAGAAAAAGTTGACAAAGCTAAGCAATGTTAAAATGGCTGTTCATAGCCGGGCTCAGTGGCTCAGCCTGTAATCCCCCACCTTTGGGAGGCTGAGGTGAGTGGATTGCCTGAGCCCGTGGGTTCGAGACCCGCCTGGGCAGCGAGACCTCATCTCTACAATAAATCAAAAAATCACCCAGGCGTGGTAGCGTGCGCCTGTAGTTCCAGCTACTTGGAAGGCTGAGGCGGAAGGATCGCTGGAGCCCAGCAGGTCGAGGCTGCGGTGGCCGGGAGCGGCCACTGCACTCCAGTCCGGGTGACAGAGTGAGACTCCAACTCAAAAAAAAAAAAAATGACTGTTCATTAGGTATGTTGATTCCATATTATGTCCTTTCATCTACTAAACCATTGATGGTGCTGAAGAAGAAATAGCCAGCAAGCCAGACCACCTAATAATTAGGAAAGTGGTCCAAGGCATACAGTGGTCCAAGGCATACAGGAGTATCTGAAAGCCTGTTGTGGGCACTGCTCACCTCCCCTCCATCTGTAAATATGAGGACATTGAACTGTTATAAGCCAGGGCTCTAGAAAATAAAGATTGTTACAATTATATTTTTAAAACAATTTAATGCTATAATTTTTAGATAAAGTGACTTTCCCTTCCTTCCAAATGTTGTGACTGTCAGCCCCTTTCTTTGAGAAAGCTGTAAAAAAAATCTTATATTCCAAAATGTTATCTAAAATGTCAGCATGGCAAAAAGATGTGTCACGTCAGTGGTCATATATCAAAATATGCTGATGCAAAGCCTGAGTCATGGTAAAACCGCACATAGGCTTTAAACTCAGGGTGGGTGAAGTGCTGTATATTTTGGGTATAAACACTGCAATTAATTTGTATTGTTTTGAGCAGGTTTTTGGTAATGATGCCAACCCACCTCCCTATAACCTACTTATAAAAATTAAACGTTCTCTTTCCTCCTGGTTTCTGCCTCTTGTCTTTGATTAATGGCGAGGGACAGCAGCCGATTTATTGGATTGGACTGTAAAAAAGCCATGTGTTTGATAGACTTGGATTCTCTCCCTTCATCACAGTTTGTAGCATGAGTTGCTCAATCTGATGGGCGTTCCATTTTAAATTAATAGAGGGAGTGCCATGGTTTTAGTATTTGTCCCCTCCAGACCTCATGTGGAAAGTTAACTGCTATTGCTACAGTATCAAGCAGTGGGATCTTAGAGATGATTAATGATATTATAAAAGGATGAGTTTTCTTCTGATTTTATTGCTTACCCTTCTTCCTTCTGCCATGTTACAGCAGATGTTACAGCTAGAAGTTTCTTACCAGATATTGGCACCTCTGTCTTGGTCTTCCCAGACTCCAGAACTGTGAAACTTGTATTAAGAAACCCTTATTTGTAATTAAGTCAGGCTGAATACAGAAACCACTTGAATTTAAAAGTGCACATATTTTTCTTCCCCCTCCAGTGCCCTCAACCCCCCTTTTCCTCTCCTAGCACAGTCTTACCTGACTGGTCTAGAAGGCCAACCATATCTACTGTTAGATCAGACCGGATGGGAGGTGTCTGGTCTGCGATCTGGTGCTCACAAAAGATGAAAAGAATTGCACAAAAGTTACCTTGAAAAATATGGTTTATTTAGAAAATAAATTAGAAAGAAAGAGAAAGAGAGAGAGAATTGTGAGAACATAACTTTCTGTTAGTCTAGTTACCTAGACTCAGGTATTCTATCATAGCAGTACAAAGCAGACTAAGACAAGTATTAATTTAAATACAACTTTACCAACATGTACCATGGATTACCAGTGTTCCATCCTCCAAAGTCAGTCTCATGCCTTAGGTTCAACCAAGTTTCATAAACACTTTAAAATACCTACTTCCTAGATAAACCAGTTATTTCCCAATTATGTATGACACTAATCACCATACTGGTAAAGAATTTTAGTTACAGAATCAATCAATATTTGGAGGTTATTCATTGATTTGGCCCCAAAAGGCAAGATACCGTGAAGTGAGGACTTACAGGTCACAGGTGGGTTCAGAGATTCTTTAATCTGTAATTGGTTAAAGAAGAAAGTTTTATCTAGAAAACTGGGGTCAGTAGAAAAGAAAATGTATGTTAGCTTTAATATACGTTAGTTATAACGGGAAATCTCATGTGATGCTATGTCAGAGTCAGGATGCCAGAGCAAGACACAACACACCGGGTCACAGTGACCTGCTATATAAATTGATGGCCTGTGGACATAACTCTCTCTAGGCCCCCTAGGAAGGAATTTGGAGCAAACAGTGGTAGTCAGAGTTTAGTCCTCATAAATAAATATATGTAGATCTGTATAGCTATGTATTTGTGTGTATATTTACATATCATTTGCATATATTGAAGTTTACTCTTTGTACAGTTCTAGGGATTTTGACAAATGCATAGAATCATGTGTCCACTACCCCAGTACTGTGCAGTATAGTACTGTTCCCTCATCCTGGAAGTTTCCCTTAGATCCTCTTTATCTCTCCTCGCCAGCCTCTGATAATCACTCATCTATTTTCCATCCCTATAGTTTTGCCTTTTTCAGAATGTCATATGGTGGAGTCATATAATGTGTAGCTTTTTGTAGCTCATTTTTTTCAATAAATAAATGTATTTAGAATTCATCCACACTGTTGTACGAATTAACAGTTCATTTCTTATAATCCATATCATAAATTTGTTTATCCTCGCACTATTTATTGAAGGTAGTCTTAGTTATTTACAGCTTTTAGTGATTATATTTAAAGCTGCCATAAACACTCACACACAGGTTTTTATGAACACAAGCTTTAAATTCACTTGAGTAAATATAAAGGAGTGATGGTAAGCCTATGCTTAACTTTATTTTTAAAAAACTTCTAAATGGTCTTACAAAGTGGTTTTAATATTTTGTATTCCCATCAGCAGCGGATAAGACTTTCTGTTGCTATATAATCTTTCCAGCATTTTATAATGAGGTTTTTTTTGTTGTTGTTTTAGCAATTCTAGTAGTGTAGTGATATTACATTACATAATGTGTATAAAAATGTTTTCAATTTGCACTTCCCCAGTGGCAAATGATGTTATGCATCTTTTCACCTGTATATTTCATTTTCCATATACTTTCCTTAGTTAAGTGTCTGTTCAGATCTTTCACTCACTTTTTAAATTAGGATTTTGTTCCAATTGCTGAATTTTAATTTTGTTTATATATTTTGATTATGAACCCTTTAATAGTAAATTTAACTTCTCATTTTGAAGGAAAAATGTTTTTTTCTAATTGGTGGTTTGTTGTTTCAATTCACTTAATGTTTTTTGATAGAACAAAAGCTATTAATTTTGGTAAAGTCTAACTCATCAAGTTTTTACTTTCATAGATTGTGCTTTAGATGTTTTACCCAAAAACTCACCTGAAACCAAAAGTCAAGCTGATTTTTTTCCTTTATATTCTTCTAGAAGATTTATGGTCTTACATTTCATATATAGATCTATAATCCTCTTTGAGTCACTCTTTTTTATAAAATGTGAAGTATTGCTGGAATCGTTTTTGTTGTTGTTGTTGTTTTACATGTGGATATCCAGTTGTTTCACCACTATTATTGAAAAAATGATCTCTCCTTCACTGGATGACCTCTGTACTTATACTTAAAAATCAGTTGACTCTATTTGGGTAGGTCTACTTCTGGCCTCTCAGTTCTGAACAGTTGATATGTGTGTCTGTCTTTTTGCCAAAACCACGCTCTCTTGATTCTTCTACCTTTATAGAAAGTCTCGAAAAAGTATCTCATATGTTTCCTTGAGGTTAATACTTCATTGTAATATGTATAAAAATGTTTTCCCTACACTAAGGTTATGAAGTTATGTTGCTATATTATTTTTAAAATATTTTAGAAGAGATGAGTACAATTGCATTTTCCATATGGATAACAATTGTACATAAATCATTTCTTGTTTGTTTTGTTTTTTTTTTTGAGTTGGAGTCTCACTCTGTCACCCAGACTGGAGTGCAGTGGCCGCTCCCGGCCACCGCAGCCTCGACCTGCTGGGCTCCAGCTATCCTTCCGCCTCAGCCTTCCAAGTAGCTGGAATTACAGGCATGCGCTACCACGCCCGGCTGATTTTTTGATGTATTGTAGAGATGAGGTCTCGCTGCCCAGGCGGGTCTTGAACCCGCGGGCTCAGGCAATTCATTCACCTCAGCCTCCCAAAGGCGCAGGATTACAGGCTGAGCCACCAAGCCCGGTTTATAAATCATTTCTTAATATTTTCCTTTACCCAATGATCTGTAATTTTACCACTGTTTTTTACACACAGACACAGACACACACACATGCACACACACACTGCCTACACATATGCTGTCCAGTTCCAAAGATATTTTTCTACCTCTTTATTAACACCTCAATCTCTTACTTAACATAACTCTAACATTAAGTCTCAATATCTGCTGTGGAAATTCTGTTCCCTGATTATATTTATTTAAAATGTTTTGACTATTATCGGTCTTTCCTATTTCCATATTAAACTAACAATCAGCTTACCAAGGGTCACAAAAATGCCTAATGGACATTTGATTGAGATGTATTAGAATTCTAAGAGCTTCTTAGAAAATTAATGTCATTAGAATATTGAATCAACCAAGCCAGCATTTCAGTAAGTCTCTTCAACTAATTAATTAAGTCTTTGTTAACTACTGTCTTCTTTAAATACTCTCTAGAGTTTTTTAAATATCCCAATTTACATCTTGCACAGAACTTACTAGGTTTAATTCTAGACATTTATATAAATGTATTTTTGCCATGCCAATTGTTTCTTAATTCACGTTTTCTATCTGTTACCTGTGTGCAAAACACTTCTACCCATTTTTTAATATAACAATGATACAAAATGATCTCATTAATTCCAATAATTTTTCTCATATCTTTATTTTCTTCATACAACATATTATTCGTTGCAAATCATGAAAATTCTGTACATTCTTTTCAAACTCCTCTATGTTTATTTCTTTTCTTCCTTTACTTCAATGGGGAAGTTCTCAATTACAATGTTTATGAGTGGTAAAAACAATCCATTAATACAAATCTTGGTATTCAAATTTTCTGGATCACCCAAGCAAAAGCTGAGCTGTGGCTCATATGAGACCCGCTGACTCACTCTTAAGGGGCAGCCCTTGGGGCCCATCTCACACCAAGTAAGTTTACGGGTGTCACATATGCTCCCGCAACCTTTAGCTCCAACCTTCATCCCCAGCCCTGTGAGGCTTAGCTACTGCCCAGACCGGCAACCATCACCCAGAACTAAAGCAGGCCACGTGCTGTACTTGCTCTCCTGGATTTCTGCCTGCTCCTGGGTCCTGGTCTGCCAAATCTCCACTGCCTTGTTAGCCCATCCAAACCTTCTACCAGTTTTTCAAATCTGCATTATTTCCCTGCTTTTCCAGTTGTATTCAATGGGAGAAATGGTCCAAATCACCATATATATATAATCATGGCATAGGTAGATATATATGGTAACTTCAAGAACAAAATCTGCATATGTAAGATATGACTATAACTCTGATAGACAAAAGTGTGACTACAGTATGAATATATTTCTCATCACCTTCACTCCCTGAATCAGATTGTGTGAAATGAGAATGAGATACTGAAATGTTTTTTTGAGACTCTCTGAAAGGTAGTAGAGTAGGTAACGTTCTACATACAAATCAAAGTGATCTCTTCACAAATAATGTTGGACTTAGGAGGTATTGTATGTACATTGTTATTAAAATGGAATTAATCCTAGCTAGGTAATTTTTTTATAATGAACTTCACTCTAAGTGACTCACTAGTTATCACTCTACCAATAATTGTGCCCTTTACTAAGTGGGAGGCCTACTATGAATCAGCAGTTCCCAGGTGGAGGTCTCTTGCTGACATTAGCATCCAACAGGGTAAACTCCTTGGTAACCTACACATAAAAGGAAGGGCTCCAGGAACAAGCATTAAAAAAAAAAAAAAAAGCCAGGAGCTGTGGCTCAAACCTGTAACCCCAGCACTTTGGGAGGCTGAGCAAGAGTACTGCCTGAGTTCAGGGGTTTCAGACCAGCCTGGGCAACTTGGTAAGACCTTATCTCTACAGTAAATCAAAAAATTAGCCAGGTGTGGTGGCGCAGGCCTGTAGTTCCAGCTACTTGGAAGACTGAAGTGGAAGAATCACCTGAGCCCAGCAGGTCGAGGCTGCAGTGGCTGTGAGCATGCCACTGCACTCCAGTCTGGGTACAGAGAGAGATTCTGACTCGAAAATAAATAAATAAATAACAATAGCAATATTATCGTACACTTTTTTTGTGCTGTTTTAATCAATATCCTTAGCACTTTAAAATATGAATTCATTTAATCCTCATTACACATCTACAGGATGTGAATGTTATTCTCATTTTTCAGATGGTGCAATAGGAATGACGGTCTCACCACAAGCAGTGGTAGAATTGGGTTTTGCCAAGACACTCCTGCCCCAGGCCATGCTCACACCACTGCCCTGTTACAGAGTGTGAGAGTGGGTGGAGAGTACAACTCAAGGAGAGATTATAGAGAGAGGAGAGGAAGAAGAGTGGGCAGAGTAGATCACTCTGATGGTCTGGGGCCCTGAGAATAGGATTATGTCCCTGTCAGAGGAAATATCCAAAGTCTCTACTTAAACCTGAGTGTCTCCAGCTCTGAGAGGAGTGACTGGGCTGGGAAGACAAACTAAGCCAAGGGACCATCTCTGAAGGTCTGAAGTTTCCTCTCCTCTGACAGTCCTGACCTCATGGCCCCTCTCATCCTTTGAAATTTTTTTTTTTTTAAAGTAGGAGTCTCACTCTGTTGCCCAGGCCAGAGTGAAGTGGCATGGTCACAGCCACCAAAGCCAGGTGTGCACCACCACACCCAGCTAATTTTTTTATTTATTGTAGAGGCAATGTCTCACCAAGCTGCCCAGGCCAGTCTCGAACCCCTGGACTCAGACACTCCTCCAGCCTCCACCTCCCAAAGTGCTGGGATTACATGCATGAGCCACCACGCCCAGCCTGATCTTATTTTTCTCCCCAGGACTGATGAAGAGGCCTCCCCCAGTCCAGGCAACTTAGCGAGACCTCGTCTTTACAACAAAATTAAAACAAAAAAATAGCCGGGCGTGGTAGTGCACGCCTGTAGTTCCGGCTAGTTGGAAGGCTGAGGCAGAAGGATCACAAGACCCCAGCAGCTCAACACTGGGGTGGCCGTGAGCATGCCATTGCACTTCAACCTGGACTACAGAGTGAGACTCCAACTCAAGGAAAAAAAAAAGAGGTCTCTTACCTGATTTTCTTTGGGCTCCCGGTTTTAGAGAAGCCGGTCAGAGTTAGTGGAGGATGGTCTTCATAAAAGTGGGACTCTCCAGGGTCCTCCCTGACTCCAATACCCAGAGAAGTGAATCATGCTCCTGGAACCTCCTCCTGCCCTCTTGTGGGCCCTGACCTTGGCGGATGTTTGGGTGGTAAGCAGAGAATCAGGATAAACTAAGGCTGGAGGGCAGGAGCGGAAGGTCCGACCTGGAGGGTGCTCAGCAGGCTCCTTAAGGGAAACTCTGCCCTTGCTGGGGTCTCCAGACTCCTCAGTTCATATCTGGACATCACAGCGTACCCCAACCTTCACCCTCCCCAAGTGTCCCGTGCCTCTCCCCAGTGCCTGCCACACAGTAAGAAGCTGCCTGTGTGAGCAGCTCCAGAGCCAGGGTGGAAGCGAGTCCAGGAGGCTCGGTTCCGCAGTGGGGCAGGAGCCAGAGTGTCCACGGACATGGGTTAGGAGAGGGGAAGGAGCCTTGGAGGAGAGCGTGCAGGGTCACAGGCCCCCTCCCTTCTGTCCCCACCCCTAAAGTGACCGGTCTCCCGGAAGAACGCCCCCAAGGTCCCACTCCCTCGGTACTTGGAGACCGCCAGCTCCACGTCCACGACACTCTCCCTCGATTTGTCAGGGTCGCCTTCGTGGACTACGCGCGATTCCTGCGTTCCTGCAGCGACTACAGGGTCAGAGCACGAAGCCTCTGGGTCAGAAGCTGGGACAGGACTGTGGGCACCTTAAGAAAGTTCACGAAGACTGCAAGGAATGCATCACTAACGGGCCTGAGGTTCCTGGGTGGGCAAAATCCCAGACATAGGACCCAACGTCCCCCACCCCACATACCTGGCCAGGGTCTCCCAGGCGTAAGGAGGGGCCTCACGTGGGCTCAAGGGTGGGGAAGGGCTAGAAACATTTTGCTTCAGGTTTCTTCTTCGACCTAGATCATGACTGACGTTTGCTGTGACCAATGACAGGGAGGAGGGAGGAGAATAGGTGAGAAAGGCAGGCGGGAGGGGCGGGGTGACCAGCATTCCCTCCCCGCCTCTCTCCTGCAGACCGCCAGGACTGGTGAGGGTCCACACCTGCAGATACCCCGCGGCTGCATGGTGACTCCAGACAAGAGCTTCCTCGGGGGACACTTGCAGTGCCCCCAATGACTGGGAAGATGTCACGTCCTTGAACCGGACCTACAGACCTCAACAGCAGCGCAAACCTCAACCCGAAAATCAAGCTCACCTGGGAGAAGTTCAGAATCTGGGGGCCCCAAGGGAGACCCTGACGGGTCACTGTGCCAGGTGGGTTTCTCTGACACCTGCAGCACGACCAGAGACGCTGCTGCTGAACAGGTGCTGGGGTCTTTGGGGTAGCACATCACGACCTCCCAGAGCTGGAATTGTTCCCTGGGGAGCATCTCCATGGGAGAGAAGAGGGGGCCCACTGAACCCCCTCCTCCTCCTCAGCATTTGTCGTGGACTGGCTTCTCTCCAGTGGTGAACCCAAAGGAACCCAAATACCAGGCCTCATCATCTGTCCCAGGGAGAAAAACAAGATCAAAGAATGAGAGGGGCCATGAGGTCAGGGGAAGGCCTGTGGAATTCTCAGGGGAGGCAAACCCTCAGAACTGTTCCCTTGGCTTAGTGTGTCTTACTGGCCCAGCCACCCCTCTCAGAGCTGGAGGTCAGACTGTCTTTGAATTCTGGGTATTTGCTGTACTGAGTCTTAGGCAGGTGGGAGAGAGGGCAGGTAGAGGGTACAGGTGTTGAGTAGCATGTGGCCTTGTTCAGTGAGGTCCCTGCTGTGGTCATTTCATGCCTATTTCTCTGGGCCCCTCTTTGTGCCATCATTTGCTCCTGTTCTTTAGGGGCAGGTGCTACTACTCCAGGTCAGAGGCCTCACATATCTCCAGATGGAGCCCTCAAGACCTTGGAGGTCAAGGACTGGGAAGGCAGGTCTCAATTTCAGCCCTCAGATCTACATGTTTGGGTGTTTTTGTATGTTGATCTTATTCGTCTCATCATCATTTTGAAAGAGGGCCACTATCATCTTTCTCTGGCCATGCTGAGTCTCTCACACTAGGGTCATGTGTGTTCATTTTTGTTCCCTAAAGACCCAGAACTGTCTCTGCATATGGGACTTCTCAGATGCCTCAAATAGAATGTTCCCAACTTTGACATCTCTCCTGCTCAGTTTCTAGAATACTGCTGTTTTTCCTTTTTATTGTCACAAGTCAAATTTTTTAAATTAACATCATGAGACAAGTTAGTGCAGTGTCATACATAAATTTTTGTCACTTCCCCTGTGGTCACTCAGGGTCCTGCCAGGCAAAAGATGACAGAAGACACTTTGTCCAGAGCTTCCTGCAGGGCTAAGAAGGCCACAAGGGCCGCTAAAGCTTGTGGGATTATCTGTGGTAGGAAACTGTTGCCATTTCTCAGGGTGACCTGGCAAGGAAGGCAACAGTTTGGTGATCTCAGAGAAGTCTATAGCTTTGACACAGGGCAACCCCACAAGACCTGTGGCTGTAGGGAGAGGGCTACAATGATGACAGAACCACACACCCACCCAGAGGGCATGAGGAAAATGAGAACCCTGAGTTATTTCTCTTCCCACCCTGTCATCTCCCGTAGGTACCTGTTTTCATCCAAACCAAGCAGAAGTCAAAAGGTAAAGGAGCACAACCAGGCTGTCTGCCGAGGGCAGCTCCCAGAGTAGGGGCAGAACAGGGAAGAGCGGGCGATAGCTCTGTGGGGAAGTGGAGCAGAGAATGATGCATTTGCCTGCTCACAGTGTTTACATCCTTCACAAGATTTACTTCAATATATTGAGCTTGACTTCATCCAAAATTATGGCTTTAAAAAGCAACATCTGCTGGGCTCGGTGGCTCAGCCTATAATCCCAGCACTTTGGGAGGCTGAGGTGAGTGGGTTGCCTGAGCCCGCGGGTTCGAGACCCACCTGGGCAGCTCGGCGAGACCTCATCTCTACAATAAGTCAAAAATTAGCCGGGTATGGCAGCACACGCCTGTAGTTCCAGCTACTTGGAAGGCTGAGGCAGAAGGATCGGCAGAGCCCTGCAGGTTGAGGCTGTGATGGCCAGGAGTGTGCCACTGCACTCCAGTCTGGGTGACAGAGTGAGACTCCAACTCAAAACAAAACAAAACAAAACAAAGCAACATCTCAAAGATGAGTTGGTTGAGCAATTGAGGTTTTGCTTCTGGAATCTCTATCCTGTTCCATTGGTCTATATGCCTGTTCTTGTTCCAATACCAGGCTGTTTTGATTATTGTAGCCTTATAAGAAAGTTTGAAGTCTGGGAGTGTGAGACCTCCCACTTTGTTTATTTTGCTGAGGATTGCTTTGGCTATTTGTGGTCATTTTTGTTTCCATATGAATTTCTATATTGTCATTTCCAGGTCTGAGAAGACTGATGATGGACTTCACAGCAACATGGATCAATGAGGAGTTTATCATACTCAGTGATCTATCACAGAAACAAAAAGCTGAGTACCACATGTTCTCACTCATAAGTGGACCCTGAACACCTATCATAATATTAGAAGAAAGAGATTGGCAATAGCAGGACACTGCCACAGCTGAGTACATAACATCAATAAAAGTACCTAGCCAGGCTCGGTGGCTCAGCCTGTAATCCCACGCCTTTGGGAGGCTGAGGTGAGTGGATTGCCTGAGCCCGCGGGTTCAAGAACCGCCTGGGCAACTTGGCGAGACCTCATCTCTACAATAAATCAAAAAATTAGCCGGTGTGGTAGCGCGTGCCTGTAATTCCGGTTACTCGGAAGGCTGAGGCGGAAGGATTGCCGGAGCCCAGCAGGTGGAGGCTGCGATGGCCGGCAGCGGCCACTGCACTCCAGTCTGGGCGACAGAGTGAGACTCCAACTCAACAAAATAAAAAAATTAATAAATAAATAAATAAATAATGATCTAGGTGAAGTGACGGTCAATGGGAGGTCCAAACTTCACCTGTACCTTAACCGCTTATGTACCAAATCCTGACTTATACCTCACATCTTTTAAATAAATAAATTATATAAAAAGCAACATCTACCTTATAAATGCTTAGCAACGAGTAAAGTTGACTTGTGCCTACCTCTCCCTCCCTTTCCCCTTGGGGACTGAACAGTTCATAAAAGAATAACTTGAGTTATTTGGGTGTAAGCGATAACAGAATCTGCCTTACATAGGCTAAAGAAAGTTGTTGGACAGCTATGAGTGCAGTTTACAGAATTAGAGATGCAGCCAAAGTCCCAGGACAACGCAAGGCATAGGCAGCAAGTCCTGATCAGTTTCATTAGCCTTGATCATAGGATGAAAGAACTCTCACTGTTTTCTGATGTTTTCTCACTGCTAATGCTTTAAATTCTGGAACAGTACACCTAAGTGGCTTAGTGTAGATCTCTTGCATTTCTCATTTGATCGTGATATCATTTCAGGGGTAGAAGTCCATATTTTCCCTTAATAGAAGCTTCTTTCCTTAGTTTGGGTCTGAGAAGAATGATGATGGACTTTGCAGCAACTTTTATAGATGTGGGGTTTATCATACTCAGTGATCTATCACAGAAGCAAAGAACTGAGTACCACATATTCTCACTCATAAGTGAACCCTTTTATCTTTTCAAAATGAGGGGAAAGGCAAGAGTCTTTCAAGTTTACTTGGACCCATGTACATCCTGATTATCTCTGAAAGGGCTTCAATCTAATTTCCCACATTAATTTTCCTTAGCTTTCCACAAAGGGATCAAATTCCTTTTCCTCCTAAAATATGAGAGCCCCTAGGGCACAGGGCTGGAGCCCATGGTGGATGCCCATCACTCCACTTTCTGGGATTATGACCTTCCCCAAGAGGTCTAAGGAAGAGATAAGAGAAACTGGGCACCAAATGGGACACCATCGCTCTGTTGTCAAGCAGCAGAAGGTAGGGGAGCATGCCCACAGCACTACAATTTGAAGAATGGGAGTGAGAGGGCAGGGTATGTGAACCCACTACAGCTCCAATGAGATGAGAGTAGAGAAAGCCCAGGAAGGAGAACAGCCCTGAGGTGGCTGTAGCCAAAGCCACCAGAGATCATCACAAGCCTCGGACTCTCTCAGGATATCTGTGGACATGATTTAGCTCTCCATAAATTCTTATATTAAGGACTGTCAAAAGATCAGTGAGGGTGTGACTTTCATACAGAAGACACCCTGAAATGGGTCAGCTTAGAAGAATTTACATCCAGGTTCTCTACTTCCCTCCAGAACTTCATGGGTGTGGGGCAACTTTTTTTTTTCTACCCACGTAGTAGTAGAAAAAAAAAGTGGTAGTGACAAGTGCTCTCGGAACTCCATCCTTGATGATCATCCAGGTCCCAACTGTTATGGCCTGATCGAATAATTGGCTGCTATCCCTCACGGTCAATCAAAGATGAGTGGCAGATACTGGGAGGAAAGGCAGTGTTTAATTTCTATAACCAGTTTATAGGGAGACGGGTCAGCATCATTAGCAAAAATCTGCTCCAAGCAGCACAGATTCATTCCAGTATTTATATCCAAAATTTATAGTCCTTCACCTACCCCGAGTTTGAAGTCTACATTCAGTTTTAACATAACTCAAGATTTACATTAACAATTTTTGAGACATGCCCACTGATGTGACACACAATCTCTTGGTGAAGCTGAACTTTTTGATAACACTTTGGAATTTACAATATGTTTTCTTCACAGCTTTCCAGAGGAAGGAGCAGGCAATTGCAACATTTGGAAGGAAGGGAAAGTCACAACATTTAAAATGATAGCTTTAAACTGTTTTAAAAAATAATTGTAACAATCTTCTGTTCCCAGAGTTCTAGCCTATAACAGTCCAATGTCCTTATATTCACAGATGGAGAAGTGGGCAATGCCCACACCAAGCTTTTAGACACATTCCCATTAGCCTTGAACCACTCTCCTAAATATTAGGTGATCTGGCTTGCCCAGCTATTTAACAGTCGTGTAAATTTGTTCTGGGAGACCAGAAGGGGGTTGAGGGAAGTGAGGGAATGAGAGGGAAGAAATAATGTAAGCTTTTAAATTCAAGTGGTTTCTACATTTAGCCTGACTCAATTACAAAGAAAAGTCTCTTAATTTGAGTTTCTACATCTTTTTTATTTGATTTATTTTTGAGTTGGCATCTCATTCTGTCACCCAAGCCGGAGTGCAGTGGCATGCTCACGGCCACCGCAGCCTCGACCTGCTGGGCTCAGGCAATCCTTCTGCCTTAGCCTTCCAAGTAGCTGGAACTAGAGGCACACGCCACCATGCCCAACTAATTTTTTTAAATTATTATTTATTGAAGAGAAGAGATCTCACCAAGTTGCCCAGTCTGGTCTCGATCCCATAGGCTCGGGCAATCCTCTCACCTTGGCCTCCCAAAGTGCTGAGATTATAGGCATGAGCCATCGCGCCCGGCCTATGTCTTTTTTTTTTTTTATCGATATTTTTTATTTTGATATTGTGGGGTACAGTTAAGGGTTAGGTATACAAATATGCTTCATTCAGGTCCCCTTGTTGATAACTGGTGTCTCCCCGTCTCTAGACAGATGTTTACTACCATTAGTCCCATCCCCCCCATAGTTTGCCAACACTGTCAGTCATTTTCTTGTACTAGTGCATTGGATGATCAAGGTCCACTATATGAGTGAGAATATGTGGTACTCAGATCTTTGTTTCTGTGAGCGGTCACTTAGTATTATAGACTCTAGCTCCATCCAGGTTGCTGCAAAATTCATGATTTTGTTCTTTTTTATGGCTGCATAGTATTCCATCATGTATATGTACCACATTTTTTTAATCCAGTCCTCTTTTGATGGACAGCGTGGTTGGTTCCAGGTTCTAGCTATTGTGAACAATGCTGCAATGAACATTCGTGTGCAGGTATCTTTTTTGTAGAGTGATTTGAGTTCTTCAGGGTATATTCCCAGTAGGGGGATTGCAGGGTCATACGGGAGGTTGATGTTTAGAGTTTTAGGAATCGCCACACTGCTTTCCACAGAGGTTGCACTAGTTTACACTGTCTTTTTTTTTAATGACTATTCTAATACAAGCAAAAGGACTCTTTTTAGCCCATAACACAACCACATGGACAGGACATTGGAGTCGTGACCATGGCAGAGTGGTACTTCTGTGTGAGGCCAACCCAAGCTAATGACACAGCATTTATTTCAATCACAGTGGCCTCCTGACCTGGAAGCATTCTGCTGTTTTCCAAAGATGTTTCCTTAGCCCTTTGGCTCCCGAGATAAGCAAGTAAATATTGTATTTGAGGCCTTGGTTTCTCTTATACTGAGCTGGATTACTAAAGCAATACTACATCAGTGGAGCAAACCTAACTATAACAGTCCATCTAAACAAAGTTCATGGTCTTTACAGTAGGAAAAACCAATATGTGGTGAATTCTGCCTCCACAAAATAGGAAGAACTAACACCAAATCATAAAAACAGCAACATAGTTGTAAACACTTGACCACCATATTTCAGTAACCCTGAGGCAAATTCCCTAATAAATCCTACTCAAAAACCCCAAAACTAGAAATGTTGTAATATTTGCTTTCATAGACTGTGTTTACTGAAAATGCCGATATAAAGCTCTTTCCTCTCTGCTCCAAGGAAGATTTCTGTCACCCTAAGTGCACCCAAGGATACTAGTGTTACCATTTAATGCCTGTATCTCCCCCATTAAGCTCCCATTCACAGTGTTCCCAGGGCACTCACACCTGGATGAGTGACCTGCTGTTTGACACCAGAATCTGGACAACCCAGAATCTTTCTAGCCAACTGCATGCACCACATCTGTTTATGCATTTTATAATCTTAAAGTTCTTCTCAGCGTTTCTTTGTGTCCACACTGATCATAGGTCTAGTGTAGGAATTTAGACTCTGGCAGAGTTTTCCCTGGGTTTTGGCTGCAATTCCTAGTAAATTGACATCTAAAAGATACTTTCTGGAAAGTGCTGCTACCAGCAGCTGAGGTCCTCATGCTGGGTGTGGAGAGTGGTGACATTCTGCCACCAGCAGCACCGAGGGGCTCTTCTGTACTTACATTCCAGTTTGACCCATTAGGTGAGGAATCAGAGAGCTGGGTCAAGGCATTTCCCTTCCCCCATTGCAGGAATCCTAGTTGAGTTTCCCTTCTTTTTAAAACACTTAAATCCAGATATTTACCAAGTGTGCTGTGAGGTTGCATTTTAGAAAGCATGGGCTAGGTGGCTCAGTCTGTAATCCCAGCACTTTGGGAGGCTGAGGTGAGTGGATTGCCTGAGCCTGTGGGTTCAAGACCCGCCCGGGCAACTTGGCGAGATCTCATCTCTACAATAAATCAAAAACTAGCCAGGTGTGGTAGCACGTGCCTGTAGTTCCGGCTACTTGGAAGGCTGAGACTGAAGGATCGCCAAAGTCCAGCAGGTTGAGGTTGCGGTGGCCGGGAGCGTGCCACTGCACTCCAGTCTGGGTGACAGAGTGAGACTCCAACTCAAAAAAAAAAAAAAAGAAAAGAAAAAGAAAACATGGAGAGCAGGCCTAAATGAGGATCCTGGCACTCTTACTATAGCCTGTGGGTGCACACACACATACACACACACACACACACACACACACACACACACTCATACACAGTCACAAACACACACACCCATTCACTCAAATCAGGACTGGAGAATGAGTTCCTGACACTGCTGCACCTTCTGGGGGTTATGCTGGGCTGAGGACAGGAGCTCCCAAGAAGGCACTTCCAGGAACCAACTCCAAGATGTGGGTAAGGGAGTAGAGACCTGCCAAGGTGCTGGCGGAAGAGAGAGATGATTGATTTGGACACACAGAGGTGGCAGCAGACAGTCACTCCTAACTCCTCCTTTCCCTTTCATCTCCCCCCTCACAAGCACAGTCTGACCTGAGGCTGGGCAAAAGCGTTCTCCCTGTGGGGCACAGGGTCCGCTACCACGTGGACCCACCAGGCTCAAGTATCAGAGCCCTCCCAGAGCACCAGGGTTGGATGGAGTCAGACAGGTAGGAGGGGCAACCCCAGAGGATAGAACCCACCTCCAATCTGTAGCCATCACTGTGGACTACCAGAGATGGATCCCATGGAGGCAAAGGGTTTCAACACTCATCACCCTAAGTAGGTGGAGCTGGAGCTTCTCTCCAGATGTGGATGCTTCTTTGGGAGGACACATAAACCCTGGAACCCTGGGATGCCCTCTGGATCAGCACCAGATTCACTTCCTGCCCTCCCACACCCATTTCGACCCTCAAGGGTCAGGCATGGTGGGCTGAGCCCCTGGACCTGCTGGGGATGAGGGAGACTTTCTGCCACCTGCAGCTCCGAGGAACCCCCAGGTTTGCAATGTAAAGAGGCCACAGGCCAGGAGACTGGCCCAGCCCTGGAGACAATTAGAGTGATGTCACCAAAAATGATGAAGCAGAGACTCCAAAAATTCATCCCTCTATTAAAGCCACAATTAGCCGGGCTCGGTGACTCAGCCTGTAATCCCACGCCTTGGGAGGCTGAGGTGAGTGGATTGCCTGAGCTCACGGATTCGAGACCCGCCTGGGCAACTGGGTGAGACCTCGTCTCTACAATAAATCAAAAAATTAGCCGGGTGTGGTAGCATGCGCCTGTAGTTCCAGCTACTTGGAAGGCTGAGGCAGAAGGATCGCCAGAGCCCAGCAGGTCGAGGCTGCAGTGGCTGGGAGCAGCCACTGCACTCCAGTCTGGGCGACAGAGTGAGACTCCAACTCAAAAAAACAAAAATTAAAAATAAAGCAACAATTAAGTTGGAAAAAAATCTCTACATCAAGTTTCCGGAAGTCTGGAATCTAACAAAAAGCTTAAAACAACCAAGGGAGAGCCTAACTAAGAAAAAAGCTTCTCAATTTTGGTAAGCAAGCATGGTGGTTTTTTTTTCTTGGGCACCTATTTACTGCCACCTCCACATTCTCTGCAATGAGGCAGCCATGGGCATGATGTCCCACATTCCTGGGACTGCTCCTTGATGCCAGAGGAATCAAAGAATCATGTGAAAGAATCATGGTTGAGTCCTTCCGCGTGTGTGATGGCCTCTCAAGGGATTAATTAGCTCAGAGGCATGTATTTATTTTGACCCCTTTGGATCTTTATTAGTACTGTAGTGGGTCAGTGGCATGGCCATAGTTCTCTGTAGCTTCAGCCTTTTGGTCTCAAATGAGCCTCCTGCCTCAGCCTCCTGAGTAACTGTGATAACAGGTGTGCACCACCACACTCACTTAATTTAGAAAAAAAAAAATTTGTAGAGATGGAGTCTTGCTATGTTGCCCAGGATAGTCTCAAACCCCTGACCTCAAGCAGTCCTCCTGCTTCAGCTTCCCAAAGTGCTAGGATTACAGATCTGAGTCACCAAGCCCAACTCATGTCTGTTCTCTACAGGATTGACTATAGTGACAGAACAGCTTTAACACATGAGTAATAGAGGCTCTTTTGCTATTGAAATAAGCTCTGTGGTTCCAGAGATCCCAAAAATCTGCATTCCAATTTGAAGGGCTTAATCCTTTTTTAATCAATGTGACACATTTATAATAATAATCCTGAAAAGATATTGAAATCAGAATATTCTGTAATTTTGCAACACTTATTACCAGAGAGTACATTTAATTTTTGGCTACATCAGCCCTGTTGATTAATTATTTTTAGAAAATCAGAAACGCATTGGGTCTCTGTAGATCCCTTGAGTCAAGAATTTAAACATTTTTTGAAAGTCTTAAGCACAGTTACAACATACTTGGTAGACTTGGAACTTTCCCTTCCCTCATCACAGTTTATAGCATGAGTTGCTCAATCCAATGGCATTCTGTTTTAAATTAATGATGATTTAAATATTTGTCCCCTACAAAACTTATGTTGAAATGTAATTGCAATTAGTACAGTATCAAGTGGTGAGATTTTTAAGAGATTATTAATGCTTTTATGAAAGGGTGCCCTTTGAGCAAGTGTTCCTGTCTGTTTCTTTGCCACTGTATCCCCAACATCAACATCAGTACAGAATCAGGGCTCAGTAAGTATTTGTTAAGTGAATGAACATGTCAGTACAATGATTTAGGGAAGCAACTTGACCATGTGTATAAAAAGGCTTAAAAATGCTCAAAATCTTTGACCTAATATTTATCCTTTGCTTATTCTATACATTTTTTTTTTTTTTTTTTTTTTTTTTTTTTTTTGAGTTGGAGTCTCACTCTGTCGCCCAGACTGGAGTGCAAGTGGCCGCTTCCGGCCACCGCAGCCTCGCCTGCTGGGCTCCGGCAATCCTTCCGCCTCCGCCTTCCGAGTAGCCGGAATTACAGGCGCGCGCTACCACGCCCGGCTGATTTTTTGTAGAGGTGAGGTCTCGCTGCCCAGGCGGGTCTCGAACCCGCGGGCTCAGGCAATCCACTCACCTCAGCCTCCCAAAGGCGCGGGATTACAGGCTGAGCCACCGAGCCCGGCTTTCTATACATTTTTTTAAATCCCAAATATTGAAGAATATGTGCATGATGCTTGTCAAAATGTCAGTTACAACAAGACAAGGTGAAAGCAGACAGATCCAAAAGAAGTCTGGCTCCATCTCCTTGTTTGAAATGGGAGGCAGCTTATAAAACTGTGTAAACTTTATGCAACTTTATAACATGGAAAACTATTTGTATCATAAGGCATTCAAAAGGCAACATTCAAGATCACTCACAACATGTGAATGCAACTTATAAAATGAAAACATATATATATATGAGAGAGGACCCCCAAAACCTGGAATTATCTTTTAGAGGGCAGACTGCTCGTAGAACAGGCTTTCCCTGCTAGGTAAGTGTTCTAGGAACCCATCCGCATCAGTGTACTGGCTAGCATTGTTATGAGAGGCTGTGAGAGGCTTGAGGAATTTTTTTCTTTTTGAAGAATCTTTCAATGCATTTGCCCATTTCATGATGGGTGATGAATAATGTGTAAACCACGCTGAATATTCAGCAATTTTTGACCAAAAACAACATGACTCCTATCCCCCACCATTCCTATTCACCCTGAGCGACTTTTTTTTGTTTCCCCAGATGAAAAAAGTCATCAGAGGAAAACATTTTGCCTATATGGAAGAGGTAAAACAAAAACAGCAGAAGCACTAAAAGGCATCAAGATCGACAAGCTCACAAACTGTTTTGAGCAGTGGAAAAAGCATCTCCACAGGTGTATTGTATCAAACAGAGAGCAATCTGAAAGTGACTGAAGTTCAAATATGTAAGAATAAATACAAAATTTTTCTTTTTTTTTTTGTCTTTCATAATTGAGTTTATTAGTTGTGTTGAGGATCAGTACACAGACATTTCAATTTGTACACAATTCTTAACATACGTACCGAAAATCGAAAATGCCATGTATTGTTATTTTTAAAAAGTTATTCCAGTGACTTTCCAGCTTAAAATTTGGAGGCAAATTTTCCTTAAGAGGATATCAAGTACCAGTATCTTCAAATGTTGATAAGCTGTTACATACATTCCACCAATTCACAATTTATCATATACACAACTTACTCAATTTTTCTTTTCTTTTCTTTTTTTTTTTTTGAGTTGGAGTCACTCTGTCGCTCAGGCTGGAGGGTAGTGGACGCTCCCGGCCACCGCAGCCTCGACCTGCTGGGCTCCGGTGATCCTTCCACCTCCGCCTTCCATGTAGCTAGAACTACAGGCACGCGCTACCACGACCAGCTAATTTTTTTTTTAAGTTATTGTAGAGATGAGGTCTCGCCAGTTGCCCAGGAGGTCTCGAACCCGCGGGTTTAGGCAATCCACTCACCTCAGCCTCCCAAAGGCGCGGATTACAGGCTGAGCCACTCAGCCTGGCTTCAATTTTTCAATCTCTCAACACATTAACAAAGTTATCAGGAAAACAGATTTACCATGACCAAAGATGTTACAGAGTGAACACAATTCTGACAGGGAGAACCATGATCAAGGAGTGGTTTTCTTTAGGAAACAAGTCTACTAAAAAAAACAACATGGGAATAGAAGTAATTTTAAATGTTCAAGACATAAAATGCAGGACTGTGATCCATATTGCCACTTGGTATACTTTGCATTATAGGATATAAAAACTAACCCCCATCTATGGAATGTTAAGTTGATGCCCAAGACAGTCAAAGCCTCCTGTAATTCAATATCCCCTATTTTCTGGTTGTACCAAAAAATAAACAACCAGAGAATGATTTCACCTCTTTAAAAAAAAAAAAAAAAAGCACTTGCACTTAAAAAATGGGATGAGGTGGGATTCCCTCCTTCTTAAAAATGTCTGTACAGCTACTAAAAAAAAAACTTGCATTTACAAAATAGTTGACAAAAATATTCCTCTGTATTGTACAAGAAGGGAGACAGGGACCACTGATAAGACATGGGATGTGTTATTATTCAGACTTGGCTTCTTTCTCTCCTGCTTCATCACAGACTGGATTCTCCTGGTTTCTACAGGTAACTCTTCTTTAGTTTCTTGGTTAGCCACTTCAGCCTGCTTTCTCTTCGCTCCCCTTTTCCGTTTTGCTTGCACTTTTTTGTCTGAAGATTAATCCTTTCCCGCGACCTTTTTTGACTTCGCTTCCACTTTTGCAGGAGCAGGTTTAGCAGACCACCTCGCCGATCTCCTCTGGGGCTCCTCCTTCGCCGCCCCCTGGGCGGAGCTGACCTTCCTCTTGGGCACCTTGGCGGTGGTCAGGGCGCCTGCCGGGTGCCTGCAGGCAGCGGCGCACCGAAAGCCTTTGCGAAGCTGGGCTGCCGGCTGCTACCGCTCCTACCGCCGACCGAGTTGCTGAGACCCGCCGCGGGGCCGGTGGGAGAACCGGATGGAACCGGATTGGGAGTCTGCCTCCTCCCCAGGGCTCCCCAAATACACAATTTTTCAAAATAAATTTCATTTTTTGGAGTCCCCCCTCATATAAACATGAGGTCTGACAATTAGGTTTGTGAACCGTCCTAGAAGAAATGCTGCATACCTCATTGCTGAATATCACTACAGACAGCTTTGAAGTACACTCCCCCACCCCACCTTTGGAAGCTATGCACCAATACCAGTACCTAGTTCACCTCTCAAAGCAATTTTGGAATTCTTTTTTTGGAATGAACTATCAGAGCTGTCGTTGTTATTTTTGGGGGTCTGACAATTAAGTTCACAAACTTGTCACTGTGTGGTTACGTTGGCAGCACTGTACAAATAAATGTATTGGAACACCCTCCCTACCTCACCTGATCTGGCCCCCAATGACTTTTTTTTTTTTTAGTTGGAGTCTCACTCTGACAGCTAGACTGGAGTGCAGTGGCACACTCCCGGCCACCGCAGCCTCGACCTGCTGGGCTCTGGTGATCCTTCTGCCTCACACTTCCAAGTAGACGGAACTACAGGCGCGCTCCCACATTCGGCTAATTTTTTTTTTTTTTTTTCTTTTGATTCATTGTAGAGATGAGGGCTCACCAAGTTGCCCAGGCGGGTCTCGAACCCTCAGGCTCAGGCAATCCACTCACTTCAACCTCCCAAAGCACTGGGATTACAGGCTGAAACACCGAGCCCAGCCCGACTTTTTTCTTTACCCAAAGATAAAGGAAATATTGAAAGGAAGACATTCAGGACATCAAGGGTAATACAATGACAGCTCTGATGGCTTTTCCAGAAAAAAAGTTCCAAATTTGCTTTGACTGGCGGATGAGGCGTTGGCATCAGTGCATAGCTTCCCAAGGGGAGTACTTAAAAGGTGACCATAGTGATATTCAGCAATGAGGTATGTAGCACTTTTTCTAGGATGGTTCACAAACCTAATTGTCAGACCATGTATATACATAAAAAAACAACAGAATGAAAATTAGCACCGCTGCCTAGGACAGCTCCAGAAACCATCATTCATCATGAGCCTAGGATGGTTCAAGAATATAATAGAACAAGGGTACCTACATAATCAACGTTTGTATACCCAACCCCAAGTTGTACCCCACATATTTATAATAAAAAAGGAAAAAATAAAGTTAGGTGTGAATTCATGATCTATTTTTTAAAAAGAATATAATAGAAGTGGATTTTTTTTTTTTTTTTTGAGTATGGAGTCTCACTCTCAGGCTGCTATGGCGGTCTAGACCTGCTGAGTTAAGCAAATCCTTCTGCCTCAGCCCTCAAATAGTTGGAATTACAGGTGCGCACTACCATGCTCAGATAATTTATTTTGTATTATATATATATAATATATATATATATAAGAGACAAGGTTTTTCCAAGTTGCTTAGGGTGATCTTAAACTCCTGGGCTCAGGCAATTTTCCCGCCTTGACCTCCCAAAGTGCTGTGATTACAGGTTAAGCAACCATGCCCTGGCAGAAGTGATTTTTTGAGGGAGACCTAGGCGATATTTTTGCCTTTCTTCTGTGCATTTTAAAGTCTTCTATAATCAAATGAGTTTTCATATTTTCTAATGTCAAAAAACATTTTTAACATTCAAAAGAAAATATTTGAAGTAAAATAGCAATAAAAAGTAACTGGGTATTGTGGTATGCACCTGTAGTCCTAGCTACTCAGGAGGCTGAGGCAGGAGTATCACTTGAGTCCAGGAGTTCAAGGTCATAGTGCCCTGTGATCATGCCTGTGAATAGCCACTGTACTCCAGCCTGGGCAATGTAACAAGACTCTGTTTGTAAGATAATGATGATGATGATGATAATGACAACGACGACGAGGATGACAATGAGACCGACAAAAAGAAGTTCAGATATTTTTGCCACTTCCACCTAAAACAAATTTCTCATTTGAAAGGCAGCCGTCGGTGGCTTAGCCTATAATCCCACGCCTTTAGGCTGAGGTGAGTGAATTGCCTGAGCCCACGGGTTCGAGACCCACCTGGGCAACTTGGCAAGACCTCATCTCTACAATAAATCAAAAAATTAGGCAGGTGTGGTAGCGTGCACCTGTAGTTCCAGCTACTTGGAAGGCTGAGGCAGAAGGATCGCCGGAGCCCAGCAGGTCGAGGCTGCAGTGGCCGGGAGCGGCCACTGCACTCCAGTCTGGGCGACAGAGTGAGATTCCAACACAAAAAAAAAAAAAAAAAAAAGAAAACCACAGGGCAGAAATGCCTAGTGATTGCCCCACAATGAATTAATCCATCCTTTGGTTATAGGGTTCAGATGAGCAATGATGTCAACACTAAAAACGTCATCAATTTATAGATTACTGATTGTAATATATATAATTCCCACCACACATGAAAGAGTAAGATGGATTCTTCCCTTTCATAGATGAAAATCTCAGTCCCTTAGAACTTAAAGTCTTGGTCTAGGTTCATTGAAAGTGTTTCTGCATGTTTATTACCTTCCCCAATTGATATGATATATATATTATATACCTATGCATATGTGTATATATATCTGATATATATACCAGTAAGAAAAGATGAATACAAGTCACGTTTGATTTCTGCAATTACAAAAGGTGCTCAAAGTGGTTATCATCAGCATCCAGACATTTATGATTATGACGAATTAAAAGTAATACGTAGATAACAGCCCTTAAAATGTGTATACATTTTTTGGCATCCCCAGTGTACATAGCAGGTGGAAGCTGCTGATTCACAAGTATTTAAATGTTTTTATCAAGTGCCTTCTATTCTGACTGCATATCTGCCCCTGACCGTTCTGAGGAGGAGAAATAAGTGCAAGCCATTTCTGTTCATCCTTCAGGGAGTCAGCCAATAGAACAAAACAAACAACCACAATTCTTTGAAAGTAAGGTCCACTCAGCTCTCTGTGGCACCAGAAACCCACAGACCTTGCTGTCTTTAAGACCGTTGCTGACTTGGCGGGGGCGGTAAATGGGCCGAGAAGAAGTTATGATACTATAAAGCTCTGTTACTCAGTTCCAGTTAATTTTTCTGTATTCACTTCATTGTTATAAATCTTTGATGATTTTCCAGAATTCCAATACAGTTGATTGTCAACCCACTCAGAATTTCTGGTTGAGCAGTTTGTGAATCTGTGCTCAGACAACTCTCTTCATGATTGTGTGTGTGTGTGTGTGTGTGTGTGTGTGTGTGTGTGTGTGTGTGTGTGATGTTTCAAAAGCACATAGTCTCTGTGGAGAGGTGGCCCTTAGAGTTCCATCTGTCACCATGTTCCTTTATGTCACTCCCCACAACTGCTTGTGAGTTGGGCATATGCATCACAATTCCTGGTCTGCTAAGTACTTCCAGGAAAAGTATTCTTTTGGTAAACATTTATCAGGTAATACCTTATTCTGGTTACCATGTCCAAGGATGGAGTCTGAGAAAAAGAATCAAACTTTCTCAGCCCTCATGGATGGCACAGACTGGGTGGAGGTGGGAAGGTAGACAGGAAATTATAGTACAATGGATTAAGTGTTTTCCATTTTCTATTTCCTTTGAATTCTATATTGCCAATATTTTATGGTGACTATTGATTTATATGTACATATTATTGATTACAAATTATTTTTCTGCTTTCTTTCTCCCTTTTCTTTCTTTCTTTTATATTTCTATGACCTTATAAATTTTTTTAGAGCAGGTTAATTTGTGATAAACCAGCAGTTTTAATTCTATGAATACATCTATGTGTTATTCTTGTATTCATCCACTTTACATTGCAAAAAGAAATGCATGAGGCAGGTAATTCATTTTAAAAAGTTTATTTGGCTTACAGTTCTGCACAGTGTTGACATCTACTTGGCTTCTGGTGAAGCCTCAGGAAACTTTCACTCATAACAGAAGGCTAGGGGAACCAGCAGGGGAGCAGACATGTCACATAGCCAACTGCCAATTTACAAGAAGTACAGATAACAGAGATGTATATTAAACTACACCTTTGAGTACAATCAGCAAAAGTGAAAACTATAGGAAACTCAACTAGACAATATTAATTTCAAGTAGGAACCTATAGCATATAGGGGGCCAAACATTTTTATTTGTGGAACTAAAGTATAACTTTCCATGATGAAATTTTAAAGAAATTTTAAAGAAAAAATAAGCGATTAACATAAGTGTCAAGATGTTTTTATTGGGGGAAGGAAGAGTTTATCATTGAGATGGGGTAAAATATGAGGCTTCTGAGTGGGCTGAAAGAGTTCTATCTCTCTGGTGGTTAATGGGCATTTACCTTTTATTAAAGGACATTATTTTTAGGCAGTTTTTCTTTTTTGGTACTTGTGTTTAATTTTTAAACTAATTAAAAATAAAATAAGTTAGAAACTATGATTACTGTTTTGTAGAAATCCTCTTCCTCTCTTATCTCCAGGCACTGAGGGCCCAGAGCAACTGGCAGTCCCAGGACCCCTGGCAGGGCCACCTCCCTTCTGGGCATGCATCCAGCTTACACAGCAGGAGGCAATGTCTGGGGTCTATTCCTTGATGCCTGAACGAACCTGAGAGGACACCGAAGAGAGGAAGCCTTCTTCCAGTCTATAGACGCTTGGCCATCAGCATGGGGGGAGTGGATCTTCACTTCTCTACAGGCCTTGTCTCAGTCAGAGGAATCCCTGGTCGCTCTACTGCATGTCCAAGCACTACCCCAGGTGGTGGTGGACAGAGATCCTGGGATAGTGGCCCTGTTCTACATTTCAAAGCCTCCAGTCCAGATGGAAGCACACAAGGTGGACCAGAGGGAATATTTTCAAGAAGGCGAAATTCATGGATATTCAAAGTCTCTAACTTCATTAAATGGTCATATAAATAGAAGAAATATCAGACAAAACAAAACAAAGCAAATCGAACCAAAAACCAAGGCAACTGTTAACTCTAGGAGAAACAAATAGTATACAGAAAATAAATAGAAGTAAAACTGAAATATGAGAGGATTAGTCATACAAAAGCAAACAAGGAGTAACTAAACTAAACATAATTACTATATAAATATACTGTAATTCCAAATACTGAAAATCAAGAGAGATTGTGTGTGTGTGTGTGTGTGTGTGTGTGTGTGTGTGTGTGTGTGCGCGTGTGTGTGTAATATAAAGGAATGGGAAGAGTGAAAGAGAACAATTACTACTACCTATAGCATCAGCCATTGTGCAATACCACAGACAACGGGCAACAGATAACAGCTGCAATTGAAATATCAAGCAGTATTAGTTCCTTTAAAATTATATTTTAAGACATTAAAGTAGAAGTCCAAAGAAGTCACTAAAAAAGTTGAAAGTGTTTGCCTCAGCCTGGGCACAGTGGCTCACACCTGTAATCCCAGCACTTTGGGAGGCCAAGGCAGGAGGATCACTCTAGGCCCCAGGCCAGAAGTTGGAAACCAGGCTGGGCAACACAGCAGGGTATAGTGGTGCTTGCTTTTAGTCCCAGATACTCAAGCAGCTGAGCCCAGGAGTCAGGGCTGCAGTGAGTCACGACTGGGCTACTCCAGCCTGGGCAACAGAGTGAGGCCTTGTATCTAAAAAAAATTTTTTTTAATTAAAAAAATAAAATGATTTCCTCAATGAAGACAGAAACTGAGAAGAGTCAGAGAGAACTCTTTTTCTTGAGAAATCCTATGAGAACATTTGACCTTCAATTATGGACAATCATAATCATTTAATCATTTGATTAAAACAAAAACATAAACTTCCATGATGAAATTTTGTGCCTAACAACAACTGCATTCAACAAATGATACTTAAGGGCTAACTAAAATACAAGAATATTTAACCATAAAACAGGCATGCAT
This sequence comes from Cephalopachus bancanus, assembly GCA_027257055.1. Lineage (NCBI taxonomy): Eukaryota > Metazoa > Chordata > Mammalia > Primates > Tarsiidae > Cephalopachus > Cephalopachus bancanus. The sequence goes on along the minus strand of JAPVLO010001093.1, from coordinate 46,708 downwards.
ACATGTTTGAATGACATCAACAGTGAATAAAAACGAGAAAAAATATATCAATAAACACATCTCTGGGCAGTGTAGAAATGAATTCTCTGCCCTGGCTTTCTTCCTGGTCACCCTGTGAACCCATGGATGGGGTGTGAAAAGAGGACCCGACTGGTGTCCCTCATCCTTCTCCAGCTTCAGGCAGGTACTGTATCCACTCCTGCTGCTCAAGGGCTCCCATTCCTGCCTTGAGGCTGTTTGACAGGTGCCCTCTAAGGTTTTCTGCCACCACTGCCTTACCTGGGTAGGGCTGAGTCTGCCCTGACCAAGAAGAGCACCACCCATCTGTGAGCCCCAAGACCTGAAGTCAGGAAGGACCAAGAAACAGGGTAGGAAACATCTCACCTCCCCACAACCCTTGAAAGTCGGGAAAATAATAGCTTTTACTTCTTGTTGTGGTTGGTGGATTGAATGCATTAATATATGTGCGGCAGTGCAGCTGTGCCAGATTAGTTGATATCTTGATTTGGGGGATTTTTTTGTGTTTATTTTATTATATTTGCTATATTGCATGTATAGTAATTATATTATTACAGGAGAGCTTTATGTGAGTGTGTCCTTGTGACGGTTCCTTCTGGGGAACCCAGAACCAGCTTTCCTGGCACCTTGAGGTCCCCCACCCCTGTTACATTCTTGGGCATTACCCCATGTCTGCTATGTCTGTATAATTTATACTATAGATATGCACTCTTTAAATAGATATTAACTCTTTAAATAGATATGCCCAGTTGGTATTATCAAAAACAATGATACCAACTAAAAACAATGATACTACAGCTGCACTTGCCGCACACATACTAACACATTCAATCCACCAACCCCAACAAGAAGTAAATGCTATTATTTTCCTGATTTCATTGTTAAGCAAACTGAGGCACCAAGAGGGAAAATGCTGGTGAGACTCAGGCAGGGAGTTTAATCCAAGCCACCTGGCAGCAGAGTCTAGGCGCTCTCAATGGAGTCAGAGGACCCAGACGCTGATATCAGAGAGTGAAACTCCAGTTGTGCTGTGCCCTTGTGGTCTCCTGTCCCAACAAAGTGTGGATCCAGCACTTGAGGGAAAAGCAGAAACCAGTAAGTACCCCATGGGCTGTGGAGTGGTGCTCTCTATTCCCTCAGGACTTCTCCCTCTTCAGTTGCTTCAAAGTAAGAATCAACCTTTCTCTGAGGGAAGATAATACCCCCACTTTTTTCTCTTCCCCACCCAGTTTTACCCAGCCCCTGCCATTCCACACTTCCAATTTGAACCCAAGTCCACACTGTTGCTTCGTCCTGGAATACTGATCTCACTAAACTTCTTTGGGACCACAAACTTCCTGCCCCTTCTGCCTCACAGCCACCCCCTTCCTACTCCCACCTTGTCCACGATAAGCCTTCCCCAGAGGCAGAACCCCTTGCACCCATCTCGCCGCAACACCATCTGCAACTGCCCTGCCCCCACTACCCATTACGCAAGGAGTTAAAGGGTCACAAGACTACACAACAAAATCCAGGAATGGAACCCAGTACCCTCCCTCCTCTCAAGTCCAAGCAGCCCGAGACAATGAGAGGCTGCAAGGCCTTCCTGTTATCCTGTTCCTCACAGGGATTTCACCCAGGCCACTGCCCTCCCAGACCACAGGGGATCTTTTCCTCCATGTGGAGTAGGAGGTCTTAAGACCCCTCAGCCTGAGGCTGTGTCTGCCCATCCTCTGCACCCTGGGAATGCCACCATCACATCCACCACCTCCCACAGGGACCCTTTGGAGAGGGAGCTCCAAATGTGAGATCCTGCTTCATTTAATCTGTTTTACATCAGGATTGGAAGAAATACTATTAAGATTATCTAGTTGAAATGATAAATCTCCTTATTGGAATTGACCTCTAAAGAAGAAATTTTGAGAAATTAGCACATGACTTCCACAATCTTTTTGAGGCCAATGCCCAGCAATATAGGAGGAAACTTTCCTGCCCACAAGGAACCAGAAGTGATGATCCCACTAAGGGGGATTCTGCAGGGGACAACCAGAACAATGACTGAGCAGCACCGCCCCACCCCTGGACAGGGCCCCCTTGCTATAGAGCAGGCACCAACTGTCCCATCTCCCCAGGCCTGGGGGGCTGACTGACAGTGCAATTAGCTTCAAGAATGAGGATCCCCCTCCCCACTGCCAGTCACACAAAAGTAGGGAAATGACAGAAAGAGTTGAGGCTCCTGGACACTCCACACTTCCACTGTCCCCTGCATTCTCTTTGTCTTTCTGGAAACACAAAACTACATGTTTTCTCTTTTCCTCTCCCTTCAAGCAAACTGACTATGGGGAAATAATTGTGAGCATCTCTTACTCCAAACTTACCAGATAGTGGCCCCCTAGAAAAAGGGGAATGGGCTCAAGGAGGGTAAAGTGAGTCCACAGGGCACATACCACATGCCCCAAAATACATGGCCCCTGGGGACAGTGTCCATGAGGGACTGGACAAGGAAAATCCTGCAGGTAGGATAAAAATAGGGAATGCAGCTGCCCTGACAAGGGGCAGTGCAGCTCAGTCATTGCTCTGGCTGGCACCTGCGGCATCCCCATTAGTGGGATCATCACTTCTGGTTCCTTGTGGGCAGGAAAGGTTGCCTCATACATCACTGGGACATTGGTCACAAAAAGGGTGTGAAAGTCATGTGCTAATTCTCAAAATGTCTTCTTTAGATGTCAACTCCCAACGTGGTCCAGGGACATCTGTGTATCTACTCATCCACATTATCTACAGGGAAACTCAAGAAGGCATGGGCCTCACGGGGGGTCCTTGGCAAGAACACAGGCCTTGAGGGATCCAGAGGACACAACACTTCCCAGACAATTCCTGGAGGAGGAACACAAGGGGCTGAAAAGTGGACAGAGGATGACCGTGTTGTCGGAACCCACCCCTGTTACAAGTGGGGGCTCCCAAGGGGGCTGCACACACAGGGCCCCTAGACATGGCCTTGTGGTTTTTTCTTTGGTGTCCTTATGATAGATGGAGAGACTGGGGAGAGGGTTGCAGGTGGGAAGGGACTGGAGACATCACCTGTCCTCAGAGTCTTCTCAGTTTCTAACTCTTCCCCAGATCACAGATATTTTTGCTATTTGTTCATTCAGAAGCTGTGATCAGCAATCAGCAGAGGATTCCAGACTCACTCCACCTGGACACACCCTGGTGCCTTAGAGACAGAGAGACAGGGATGGAAGAAGGTGTCACAGCCCTCTATGCTACCCACTCCTCACCCCACAGCAAGAGGAAGGCACAGCTGGACATTCAAGGTCCTTTTTCTGGCCTCTCTCTTGGACAGGACTAAGGGGTTAGATGGGGATGTGGCTCCCATTCCCTTCCTAAAGATCCCAACTTCCATCCTCTGTTCCAGAAGACTTGTTACCTGCACTCCTATCTGTGCAGTGGGAGATATGACGGGACCCTACTGCCCAGACAAGGGCCCTCCCATCTCCAGCCACTGCCTCCTTTTCTCACCTGGACTCTCTGCAGCTGATGTCACCTTTTTCTTCTTGTACCAATAGACACAGAGAATAAGAATAACAGCAACAACAGTAACAGCTGCAACATATGGAGTGGCTGACCATAGACTCTGAGGCACTGAGGCCTTTTCTAAAAAGGGCGCCTTTTCCACACTAGGCACCCAGAGTCACAGCCTTCTCTGTTGCCCCCACCCTGGCCTGACCCTTCCCAGGTTGAAACCCTCCAGGATTGACCCAGGCTCACCAGAGGGCACAGGGTGAGTGCTGTGATTCCCACCACATCCCATGTGGCAGGCAAACTTCTGCTCCTCTCTTTGGGGGAATCCTGGTGGCCACACAGGTCTGATAGGGCCAATTCCCTTTGTGCATGACATCCCCAGACTGCTGGGCATCCTGCCTGGCTCAAAGATGCCCCAGCCTGACTCCAAGTCAGGGAGACATTCTGGGGATAAAATCCAAATGCACAGCAGGTCAGGGTGATGTAGCCCTCCAAAGCTTCACTGTGGGTTATGTTCATCTCTGAAGATACTGAGAAGAAAGGGCACAGCCAATGAGGCACACGCTTGGCCCTGCTTCCCTCTGAGGGAGATGCAGAGAGCAGGGCTGTCCTCTCTACTGTTTTGTCTCTAGTTGAAGCTCTCACTGGTCCCCCAGATTTTCTGCAAGGCTGATCTCACCCTGGGGCTCAACTCCTCCAGACTGGCAGAAGAATGAGCTTGCAGAAGAGGGAATGTTAGGGGTGAGTTCCTGGGTCATGGGACCAGGAGGGAACCTTCCATGATGGGCAGGCAGGGAGGAAGGCAGAGCTGCTTCTGGACCTGAGGGTTTCCTCTCCTGCCTAACAACCACCCTCAGGTCTGGATTTCCATCAGAGGGCCCACTGCTCACCTGTGTTACAACACTAAATACTTCAGGTCTCTACCTACTGTCTTTAACCAGTGGCTCTAACAGGAGAGGAACATCGTTATATAATACACCAGCAGAAAACGCAGGCATCCACAGTACAGGGAGTGTTTCCCTGGACACAATTCCAAAGTGGTGGGGGAGAGGAGAGCCCCTGATGCCCACCCTGGATTTCAGATATCGTCGGAGTTTCTGCACACACCCGGCCAGCACAGGGTGAGAGTCTATCTTGGCTTGCATTCCTCCTTAGTCCCAGAACTTCTTGATGTTCTCAACCAAGGTCTGAGCTCTCAGGGACGGGGGTGCTGTCCATTTCTGAGACCTCAGAAGACCTGAGAGGAAAAACTCCCCAGTGTACCTGAAATTCCTAAAGCCCTGGGTGCTGTTGTCTTCATGGATCTCACAGCGCCTGATTTCCTGGAGGGAATAGGAGGCTGCCCCCAACCCCAGTAACTTTTCCATTCCCTGAAATCCCCACCTTCCAGTCCAAGTGAGGAACTCAGACCAAAAGGGACCCGCACACCCTCCTCCATGTCTCAGGTGCTGACTAAATTCCAGCACACCTCCAGACTGAGCTCTACTGACCCCCATTCCTCACCCCCACCCCAGCCAGGTCCTGAAGAATAGGCCAGTCCCTGCTCTCTGCCCTCAGCTTTCCTGGAAAGGCCTCACATCATTCTTGCCCTCTGCCCACTCTCACTTTTCTGGAGGACCTCACCAAGGTCCTTCTGAGATCCTTCCCATTCTCTGTCAAGTCTTCAGTATCTGTATCCAAGGTCTCATTTCCAAAGACTGCCGTTTCCCAGGGTCCCTGCGGCTCTGTCCTGCCTTTCTGCTTGCCAGAGACTAGGAAGAGCCAACAATCCAGATGTTCCTCAGTAAAGAACCCTGACTGCACAGATCCATTTTGGGATGCTATTGCGACATTATAATGAAAGTTGTGGGGTCCTAGGGAAAGGGGGAATCACAGATGAAACTTCTTTCTGGAAATAGCTTCACATCAGTATATAACACTCAGGTCTGCTGTCCTGGTTTCCGGGGGTTGCAGAAAATGTACATGGACAAAGGGACAAGAACCAGGATTTCAAATATGAGGATACCTAGGAAGGTGGAATGATGGAGAAGGGGACTGAAGATGGGAAGAAAGGGGAACAGAGATGGCCAACATGTAGACCAGGTGCAAGCCGGGCATCCACAGGCTCCCTAAGGGGATAGGTAGGAAGCCAAGAGGAGAGGCTGCCTGCAGGGTGCAAGGGAGGAGCATGAAGACCAGTGAGAGAAGGAAGGTCTTGCCAGAGGGGAGGGTGAGGAGGGAAAGGGACCCATGGCCAGAGTGGCTGTGGTGTACAGGCAGGTTAGGGCTGGATGGGTGCAGGGGGTTCTGCCTCTGGGGAAGGCTTATCGTGGACAAGGTGGGAGTAGGAAGGGTGTGGCTGTGAGGCAGAAGAGGCAAGAAGGTTGTGGTCCCAAAGAAGTTTAGTGAGATCAGTATCCCAGGATGAAGCAACAGTGTGGGCTTGAGTCCAAACTGGAAGCGTGGTAAGGCAAGGTCCCAGGGTGGGACAGAGGTGGATGGACCACTAGTGTCCCCTGGGATAGGCAGGAGGCAGGGATCTCTAAGAGTCCGTGCATCTTTACAACAAATGGTGATGGGAAAAAGAAGTTTGGGCCCTTAACCTACAACCGTATACAAAACTAATTCAAAATAAATCAAAGTCCTAAACTAGACAACAAAACTTTAGAACTCTTAGAAGAAAACATTGGGTATGATCTTCATGATACAGTATTTGACACTTTCATAAATATGACCACTCAGAGGCAAGAAAAAAATTGATAAATTGGACTCATCAAAATTTAAAAATCAGACTGGGTGTGGTGGCTCTGCCTGTAATCCCAGCACCTTGAGAGGCTGAGGTGAGAGGATTGCCTGAGCTCCGGGGCTTCGAGATCAGCCTGGGAAACTTGGTGAGACCTCGTCTCTACAATAAATCACAAAAACCAGCCAGACGTGGTGGCATGCATCTGTAGTCCCAGTTACTAGGAAGGCTGAGGCAGAAGGATCACCTAAGCCCAGCAGGTCAAGGCTATGATGGCTGTGAGCATGCCATTGCACTTCAGCCTGGGCCAAAAATGAGACTGCAACTCAAAAAAAAAAAAAAACAACAAACTTGGGGATGGTGGCTCACACCTATAATCCCAGCACTTTGGAAGTTCGAGGCGAGAGATTGCCTGAGCCCACAGGTTTGAGACTAGCCTGAGCAACTTGGTGAGACCCCCATCTCTACAATAAATCAAAAAATTAAAAAGCCAGGCTCAGCCTGTAATCCCACGCCTTTGGGAGGCTGAGGTGAGTGGATTGCCTGAGCCCGCGGGTTCGAGACCCGCCTGGGCAGCGAGACCTCATCTCTACAGTAAATCCAAAAATCAGCCGGGCTTGGTAGCGCATGCCTGTAATTCCAGCTACTTGGAAGGCTGAGGCGGAAGGATCACTGGAGCCCAGCAGGTTGAGGCTGCGGTGGCCGGGAGCGGCCACTGCACTCCAGTCTGGGCTACAGAGTGAGACTCCAACTCCAAAAAAAAAAAAAAAAGCCGGGCTCGGTGGCTCAGCCTGTAATCCTGCGCCTTTGGGAGGCTGAGGTGAGCGGATTGCCTGAGCCTGCGGGTTTGAGACCTGCCTGAGCAATTTGGCAAGACCTCATCTCTATAATAAATCAAAATGAGCCGGGTGTGGTAGCACGTGCCTGTAGTTCCAGCTACTTGGAAGGCTGAGGCAGAAGGATCACTGGAGCCCAGCAAGTGAGGCTGCGGTGGCCGGGAGCGGCCACTGCACTCCAGTCTGGGCGACAGAGTGAGACTCCAACTCAAAAAAAAAAAAAATTAGCTGGGCATGGTGGCATGTGCCTGTAGCTCCAGCTTCTTAGAATGCTGAGGTGGAAGAATCACCTAAGCCCAGCAGATCAGGGCTGTGGTGGCTTGGAGCATGCCATTGCCCTCCAGCCTGGGTGACAGAGTGAGACTCCTACTCAAAAAAAAAAAAATTTTTTTAATCTAGGGCTGGGCGTGGTGACTCATACTTGTAATCCCAGCACTTTGGGAGGCCAAGGTGGAAGGATCACTTGAGGCCTGAAGTTCAAGACCAGCCTGAGCAACATAGCAAGAACCTGGTTCTACAAAAAATAAAAATAAAATAAAAAAGAATTTAAAATTTTTTTAAATCTGTGCACAAAAGTACACAAAAACAGAATGAAAAACAATTCCTAAAATGAAAGAAAAGATTCACAAATCATATGTCTGACCAAACATTAATATGTAGAATATATGAAGAACTCTTACAATTCAAAAACAAGACATTCAACCCACTGAAAAATGGGCAAAAGACTTGAATAGTAAAGTTTCCAAGATGCTCAACATCAGTAGTCATTAGAGAAATGCAAATTAAAACCACAATGAGATAGCACTTCATGCTCATTAGGATGGCTATTAGCCAACACACACACACACACACACACACACACACACACACACACACACACACAAATAAGTTTGGCAAAGAGTTAGAGAAAGTGGAACATTTGTGTACTACATTTGGAAATATAAAATCGTGCACCTGCTATGAAAAACATTATGGGGAGAGATGGCGGTGTAAGCAGTTGGACTGTGTGAGTCCCTGTGTGTGTGAGTGATTGTATGGATTCTGTGTGTATTTCTGTGTATAAGTGGGAGTATGAGAGGCTGACTGTGGGGACTCGAGAGCAAGTGGTCAGGGGTCTCCTGGTGAAGCCGCTGGTGCCACAGCTGCTCTGCTTGGATCCTAGCACTTCCCAAAGTGCAGAAACTGAGTGCCATTTTCTAAAATCAGCAGAGCATTTCCCAGGAAGAATGGCTGGAGTGATTGCCAACCCCAACACCACAGTGCCAGGCTGAATGCTGGCAGTGAGGGCTGAGGAGGGAATGCAACGAAGAAGCCTGAGGTAGAGTCCCAAGAAATAGTGGGGAGAAGTCATCCAAGCCCGGACTGGGCTCCAGAGTCTTGCCACCATTCCCCAGATCCAGAGACTGTGTTGACTACTGGAGAGGGATCTATCTACCCCATTGGTGACAGGAAGAGCAGCTGGCAGAGAAACTGACCAGACTCTCTAATGCCTAGGCAGAGAAGTGCTCCAGGGCAGCCTCTGTTGAACAGCAGAACTGCATCTCGAGACCAGGCACTATCTCTATGTTGCATTGGGGCTGCTCTTTGCAATCTCAGAGAACATTGCTCCCAGTGCACAGTCCCTGGTTGGTAACCACAGATAAAGAACCCCCAGATGATCCACCCTCCACCCTGAGCCAGCTGCTGAGCGATAGATGCAGACAGCAGAACTGCCTTGAGAAGGAGGCTGGTGAATACTTAACTGACTCTCCCCAGCTCCTAGCAACAAGTGAAAGATATTGGGAGGGCAGAACAGAGATAGGAGGCCCCATTCCCCTGCTGTGAACTGGATGCCTTGGGAGCTGTGACAAAGCTGGGAGAGGAAGGAAGGAAGGAAGATTCTGAGAGATACTGTGTCAAGTTATTTCAGTCCCCTTTCCTCACACAGGCATGCAACAGCTACAGATTGCAGGCAGCAGGGGGTGAACATTCTATCTTAAGTTCCCACAGCAAATAGGGAACCTGCATTAACAGTTCTGCAGTCACAGAACTCATCATAAGAGGGAGCCCCATCTCTCAAAGAGACATTAAAGCTGAGAACCCTTTATCAACTCTTTTTTGTTTTTGTTTTTTGATTTTGTTTATTTGTTTTCTTTGGGGATATTGGTTTGTTTGCTTGATTATCTCATTTGGTTGCTTTGTTGGTTGGTTTTCTCTTGTCTTTTCTTCTTCTATTTCTCTTTATTTGTTCTTTCTCTATTTTTTATAATTTTCTTTCTTTTTTCTTTTTCTATTTATCTTTGCTTTTTTTCTCTCTTTCTCGTCCATTCTCTTTTTTCTCTCTTTTCCCTCTAATACCCTGTCTTTGACTCAGGAGCTATGCAAGCATATCTACTGTAAAGTTATATTGTGCAGAGATGAAGAGCAAGTCCTAGCTGGCCCATTCACCAGATAGCAAACATTATGATCTGCCAATAGGTTCAGAATCCTGGCACCCCCCTGCAAATAAGTGCTTAAGATTTTAAAGAGATAGCACAATGCCCCACCCCTAGCCTTACCTCATAATTGAGCAAACCCAGAGCCACACCTCAAGGAAGGACAAAAGGTAGAGTAAATATCAGAAGTGACTGTTTCTCCATTTTCCACTGAGCAACAGAATTAAAGGGAAGGATAAGAGAACTGCTACAAATGAAGAAAAACCAGCAAAAACCTGCCAGTAACTATCAGAGTACCAGCAAATAGTTAGTGTTAGAAAGAACAGCTACTGGGCACAAAGAATGGCTATCTCCTAGAATGACAGTACCCAGAAGGTACTTATGGAGATCAGAGAATCACTGGAGAGAATGAAAAAAATCAAGAAATGCAAGGGCTAAAACTAAGTGAAATTGCTAAACAGGCTCAAGAAAGCATACTTAGAAGTAATGAAAATATCACTCATAAGCAGACCCTGAACATTTACTATAAGAAAGGGATTGGCAATAGTGAGATACTGCTGGGGTGGAGGTGAGGACCCAACATCAGTAAGAGTCACTGATCTCAAACCAGACCAAGTGGGGACCAAAGAGAGGCCCAAATTTTACCTGTATTATGTCTACTTGTATACCTAATCCTGAATTGTACCCCACATCTTAAAAATTAAAAAAAAAGAAATAAAGAACTCCATCCAAGAAATAAATAACAAACTGACAAGCATGGAAAGCAGAAGAAAGAATCCCAGAGCCGGAAGACTAAAATATGGAATTAACTCAATCTCTTAAAAAAATATAGGGGGTGAGCTGGGCTCGGTGGCTCAGCCTATTATCCCAGCGCTTTGGGAGGCTGAGGTGAGTGGATTGCCTGAGCCCGAGGGTTCAAGACCAACCTGGGCAACTCGGCAAGACCTCATCTCTACAATAAACCAAAAAATTAGCCGGGCATGGTAGCGCACACCTGTAGTTCCAGCTACTTGGAAGGCTGAGGCGGAAGGATCGCCGGAGCCCAGCAGGTCAAGGCTGTGGTGGCCGGGAGCGGCCACTGCACTCCAGTCTGGGCAACAGAGTAAGACTCCAATTCAAAATATATACATATATATATGGGGGAATTTTTAAGAAAAAAGAGGAAACTCTCTAAGAGATGTGCAATTTTATCAAGAAACCAAACCCACATCTGACTGGAATACCCGAAATAGAAAGACAAATGAAAAACACTTTGCAACAAACTTTCCATGAGATCATTCAAGAAAACATCCCACATTTGGACAGAGAGAGGATTATACAAGCACAAGAGATCCAGAGAACCCCTGCAAGACATCTTATGAGATGACAACTCCTAGACACACAATAATTTGCCTACACAAGGTAGATATAAAAGAAAAAAATTTTAAAGACATCAAAGAAAAAAGGTCAGACTACCTACCAGGGATAACCAATCAGAATTGCTGCAGACAATCTGCAGAAACACTACAGGCCAGAAGGAATTGGACTCCAATCTTTATGTTTTCAAAGACAAACAATTTCAACAACCAAAATTTCCCACTCAGTCAAGCTAACCTTCATCAGTGATGGAGAATTAAAATCCTTACCAGACATCCAATCCCTAATAGAATATGCTGCTTCAAAACCAGCTCTATAGGAGATGCTTTAAAAGGAGCTATGCACAGAAGAAAAAAGAAACAAAAGAAAGACCACATACTTCACAAGATCACAAACAACCCCAAAAGCAGCAGAACACACAGCATACTCACAAAAATGAAAACACACACATATATGAACTCAAAAGCTAAATGAAAACAAAACAGTCTTATAAGAGTTTTATATCAGGAACAAACTCTCACATTTCGATAATCAACCCGAACATAAGTGGACTAAATGCACCACTGAAAAAACATAGAATAGCAAACTGGATAAAAACACATGACCCAGTAATTTGCTGCCTTCATAAAACTCATCTCATCACAAAGAATATCCACAGATTCAAAGTTAGAGGATGAAAAACAAATGTTCAGGTGAACAGATCACAAAAGAAGGCAGGAATTTTTATTTTAATATCAGTCAAAACAACTTTTAAGCTATCAAAAAGTAAAAGAGAGGCCGGTGTGGTGGCTCAAGCCTGTAATACCAACACTTTGGGAGGCCGAGGTGAGAGGATTGCCTGAGCCTGCAGGTTTGAGACCAGCCTGGTGGTGGTCTCATCTCTACAACATGGTGAGGCCTCATCTCTACAACAAATCAAAAAATTAGCCAGGTGTGGTAGCACACGCCTGTAGTTCTGGCTACTTGGAAGGCTGAGGCAGAAGGATTGCCTGAGCCCAGCAGGTCAAGGCTGTGGTGGTGGGCAGCATGCCACTGCACTCCAGCCTAGGCAACAGAGTGAGACTCCAAATCAAAAACAAAAAACAAAAACAACAAAAAAAAATTTTAAAAAGAAAGAAAGAAAGAAATCAAAGGACACAACATAAGGGTAAAAGATTTGATGACACATCAACAAGAAATATCATCCTAAACATATATGCACCTAACACAGGAGCACCAGTTTTTATAAAGCTGCTACCAAGTAAACTGAAAAAAAGATATTGACTCTAACACTATCATAGCTGGGGACTTAAATATCTCACTAACAACCCTAGATAATCATCAAGGCAAAAAATCAACAAAGAGATCTGAAATCTTAACATGACACTAGACCAAATGGACTTAGATCAAATGGACCTACAGAACACTCCACCCCAAAACCACAGAATATACATTCTACTCATCACATGGAACATACTCCAAGATCGACCACATCCTCGGCCATATCTCAAGCATAAGCAACTTACACATGATTGAAATAGCTCCATGCACCTTCTCAGACAACAGTGGAATTAAAATAAATATCAACACCACCACAATTCCCCCAAAACCCACAGAAACATGGACACTAGACAGCATAATGCTGAACAACTTCTGGGTCAACACAGAAATCAAAACAGAAGTTAAAAAATGCCTGGAAACAAATGCAAACAAATAAGCATCTTACCAAACCTCTGAGATGCCATGAAAACAGTACTCAGAGGGGAACTTATATCTCTGTGAACACACATCAAGGAAATAGAAAGAGAACAAGTTGACAGACTAACAAATCAACTAAGGCAGCTGGAAAGGTAAGATCACCAAAACCCTAATTTCAGCAGAAGACTCTAGATCACCAAAATAAAAGCCCAAATATGGGACATAAAAGACAAAAGTGCCATAGAAAAAAATCAACAAACCAAAAGCTGGTTCTTTGAAAGGATAAACAAAATTGATGGACCCCTAGCCAGAATGACCAAGAAAAAGAGAAAAAGTCCAAATAAAAACAATTAGAAACGCAAAAGATCAAGTCACAACTGACTCTGAAGAAATTCAAAAGATTGTCAGAGATTATTACTATGCACACCTGTATGGAAACAAACTCAATAACCTAAATGAAATGGAGGACTTTCTAACATCACACAACTTCCCAAGGTTGAAACAAGAAGAAAATGAGATCATAAATAGACCAATAACAACCCAGGAAACTGATTCTGTCATAAGAAAACTACCTACCAAAAAAGCCCTGGACCAGACAGGTTTCCAGCAGAATTCTACAAAACATACAGAGAATAACTGACACCAATCCTATTGAAAGTATTCCAGGCAATTGAGAAAGACAGAACCCTCCCCAAATCATTTTATGAAGCTAACATCACACTGATACCCAAATCAGGTAAAGATCCAACAAAGAAATAGAACTACAGGGCTATATCCCTGATAAAATAGATGCAAAAATTCTCAATAAGATTCTAGCAAATGGGATCCAACAATACATCTCAAAAATGACCAAGTAGGCTTCATCCCTGAGATGCAGGGCTGGTTCAACATTTGCAAGACCACAAACATAATTAAATACATCAATAGATGTAAAAACAAGTACTACATGATTATATCATTAGATGCGGAAAAAGCTTGTGATAAAATCCAGCATCCCTTCTTGATAAAAACCCTCAAACACCTAAGCATAGAGGGAACATACGTCAAAATATTAAGAGCCATCTATGAGAAACCCACACCCAACATATTGCTAAATGAACATAAATTAAAAGCATTTTCCCTTAAAACCAGAATAAGATAAGGCTGCCCACTGGGAAGAGGAGAACCTATTCAGTAAATGTGCTGGAAAAACTGGTTGATCACTTGCAGAAGAATGAAACAGGACCCCTACCTATCACCATACACAAAAATCAACTCCAAATGGATCAAAGACCTAAAAGTAAAATCCCAAGCTTTAAGAATCTTAGAAAATACAGAAGACACCTTTATGGAAATTGGAATAGGCAATCAGTTCCTGATCAAAAGCCCATGCCATAAGAGATAAGATAGACAATCGGGACCTCATCAAACTGAAAAGCTTCTGCAAAGCAAATGAAACCATCCAGAGAGCAGGGAGTCAGTACACAGAATGGGAAAAAATATTTGCCAACTGCATATCTGACAAAAGCCTAACATCCAGGATCTACAAGGAACTCAAACGTGCCGAAAGGGGGAAAAAAACCCATTAAAAAGTGGTTAGGCTGGGCTCGGTGGCTAAGTCTGTAATCCCAGCAATTTGGGAGGCTGAGGCAAGTGGATTGCCTGAACCCGCAGGTTCAAGACCAGCCCCGGCAACTTGGCAAGACCTCGCCTCTACAATAAATAAAAAATTAGCCAGGTGTGGTAGCACGCGCCTGTAGTTCTGGCTATTTAAAAGGTTGAGGCAGAAAGATTGCCTGAGCCCAGTGGGTTGACGCTGGAGTGGCTGTGAGCATGCCACTGCACTCCAGCCTGGGCAATGGAGTGAGACTCCAACTCAAAAAAAAAAAAGTGGGCAAAAGACATGAATAGAAACTTCTCAAAAGAAGACATATGAGCAGCCAACAGACACATGAAAAAATGCTCAGCCTCACTAATCATTAGAGAAATGCAAGTCAAAGCCACATTGAGACACCACCTGACTCCAGTTAGGATGGCCGTGATTAATAAAACAAAAAACAACAGATGCTGGCAGGGATGCAGAGAAAAGAGACTGCTTCTACATTGTTGGTGGGAATGCAAACTGGTTCAGCCTCTATGAAAAACAGTGTGGTGCCGGGCTCAGTGGCTCAGCCTGTAATCCCAGCATTTTGAGAGGCTGAGGCAAGTGGACTGCCTGAGCCCACAGGTTCGAGACCCGCCCAGGCAATTTGGCGAGACCTCGTCTCTACAATAAATCACAAATTAGCCAGGCATGGTAGCGCAAACCTGTAGTTCCGGCTACTTGGAAGGCTGAGGTGGAAGGATTGCCGGAGCCCAGCAGGTCGAGGCTGCGGTGGCTGGAAGCGTGCCGCTGTCCTCCAGCCTGGGTGAAAAAGTGAGACTCCAACTCAAAAAAAAAAAGAACAAGATTATGGACTTCGCAGCAACTTGAACGGATTTAGAATCTATAATACTCAGTGATTTATCACTGAGTACCATATGTACTCACGCATAAGCAGACCCTGAACATTTACCATAATACTATAAGAAAGGGATCGGCAGTAGCCGCAAACTATCAGGGGAGAGGGGGGGACAATATCAAAAAGGGTACCTGATCTCAAACCAGGTAAAGTGGGCTTCAAAGGTAGGCCCATACTTTACCTGTGTGATGACCGCTTGTATACCCAATCCTGAATTGTCTACATCTTTAAAATAAAAGAAAGAAAGACATTACATTGTTTTCTCCAGAAATTAAAACATGAATTACCATGTAATCCAACAATTCTGGATCATGAAAGCAAGAACACAAAGAGATAAGGGAACACTCATGTTCATAGCAGCAAAATTCCCAACAACCAAAAGGTGGAAGTGTTTATGGACAGATGAATAAATAACAAAACAAAATGTATAAAATTAATGGATATATTGAGCATTAAAAGGAATGAAATTCTGACACATGCTGCAACATGGATGAAACTTGAAAATATTATGAAAAGTGAAATAAGCCAGAAAAAAAGACAAATAGTATATGGTTCAACTTATATGAGGTGCCCAGAGTAATCAAATACACAGAGGTAAATGTAGAATGGTGGTTACCAGTGACCAGGGGGAGGGAGAGATGGGAAGTGGCTGTTGAACGGGTACAGAGTTTCAGGTTGCACAAAAATGTGAACATACTTAATACCACTGAACTGTTCACTTACAAATGGTGACAACAGACCTTTTGTGTTATGTATATTTTACCCCAATGAAACAACAACAGAATCTGTCATGTACCACAAAATAGTATAGAATTAAAAAGGGGTGCAGTGCTGGCCTCAAAGAGGCAGAGGGGAGGAATCCTTGGCAGAGGGCCAAGGCAGAGGGGAGGAATACCAGCCTGAGGGAGGGCTTCAGGGAGAGCGGTGTTGGAGAGGGAGCCGTCACAGCCCAGAGAGAGTTCAGTTTAGAAAACCAGCAAGAAGCCGGGCTTGGTGGCTCAGCCTGTAATCCTGTGCCTTGGGAGGCTGAGGTGAGTGAATTGCCTGAGCCCGCGAGTTCGAAACCCGCCTGGGCAACTTGGCGAGACCTCATCTCTACAATAAATCAAAAATTTAGCCGGGCGTGGTAATGTGCTACTTGGAAGGCTGAGGCGGAAGGATCGCCAGAGCCCAGCAGGTCGAGGCTGCGGTGGCCAGGAGCGGCCACTGCACTCCAGTCTGGGCGACAGAGTGAGACTCCAACTCAAAAAAAAAAAAGAAAACCAGCAAGGAGAAAGGTGGTGCTGAAAGAAGGCCCCTGGGAGGGGAAGACCACAGCCCACTGCGTGGCAAAACAAAGATCTGGAACATGTGGTGTAGGGAGTGAGAGCCCATAGGGTCAAGGAAGCAAAAAAAAAAAAGATGAAGATCCAGGAGCATTTTGGGCCAAGAGCCTGTTTAGGGTCTTGGGGGAGGGAGGGGACGAGCAGGGCAGGAGGGATTCCCAGCCAGAGTGAGCACTAGGAGCTGGGGTGAGCCTGGGGCAGGGTGACCCTGGGCAGGTGCTCTTAGTGAGGGCAGGTGAGGGTGGGGTTTGTGAAAGATGAAGCAGGTAGGCAGGGGTGGGTGGTGCACAAGGACCCACAACGCAGAGGGCCCAGGGAGAGACACCCTGACACCTGTGGGTGGAGTGTGGAGCCCTCAAGAGGGTAAGTCTTGGGGGCAGGAGTGGGGACGAGCCCACCATGAGTTAGGGGCCAGAGCAGGCACCTTCCCTGGAGAGGGGGAATGTCTGTGTTGCCCTGAACTCAGCTTAAGGCCCTGCTGTCACTAGCACCAGGGGTCCCTGCAGAGGGCTGGAAGGGAGTGGGATGGAGGGAAGACTCCTGGACAAAAGGCGCCACCAGAGAGTTGAGGTCAGCGACAGTCAAGACGGTTGGCCCAGGGGCAGCTGTGGGTGAAGGCTCTTGTAGGAATGGCCCGTGAGGGAAAGAGGAGGGGCTTGCGGTGGCAGAGGCAGGAGACGAGGGCTGAGGACACCCTAGAAATGGATGGGAGGGCTGTGGACGGTAAGGGAGAGAGGGAGAGGGGAGGCCGCAGAACTGAGGGCCTGAGAGGGCAGGGAGGAGGTGGGAGGGAATCTGGTGTTTGGATCATTAGAGTTAACAACAGTGGGGGAGGACGCCAGAGAGGAGAGGACCCCGGGAAAGGAGGCCAGGGAACAATGAGGGGGAATGAGAGAAGTCCTTCATATTTTCATAACATTGAGTCTTGCTTAAGGTACCTTTGAAAGGATGTTTTCAGTGGAGCAGAGAGACGTGTAACAAATAGTTACAAAAGAGTCAGGCTGTTAAAGCAAAAAAAGACGAAAAACCGATGAGGACATACACGGGACCCGTCCCATTGATACTCAAAGTACGTTTGAAACCTGCGTTGCTAGAGCGTTCTTGAGTCGAAACAAAGCCGAGGTGAATCGTGTTCCTGAAGCACTGATTTGCGCTTGCGAACGGTCCAAGACTCTCAGGGCAAGTCTGAAAAATCAGGCGGACTTTCTGATCTAAAGTGTGGAGAACCGGGCTAGGTGGCTCAGCCTGTAATCCCGCGCCTTTGGGAGGCTGAGGTGAGTGGATTGCCTGAGCCCGCGGGTTCGAGACCCGCCTGGGCAGCGAGACCTCATCTCTACAATAAATCAAAAAATCAGCCGGGCGTGGTAGCGCGCGCTTGTAGTTCCAGCTACTCGGAAGACTGAGGCGGAAGGATCACCGGAGCCCAGCGGGTCGAGGCTGCGGTGGCCGGGAGCGGCCACTGCACTCCAGTCTGGGCGACAGAGTGAGACTCCAACTCAAAAAAAAAAATTTAAAAAATAAAAAAATAAAAAATAAAGTGTGGAGAATGCAGGGGCAGTGACAGTAAAAGCCCAGCCTATCTGGGCGATGCTCTCTCGGGTTCCACCTCGTGGCCGTGGCCGGAAGGACAGGACGCTGCGAAATTGCACCGGCGGGTCTCACTGAAACCAGTAGGGGAAACTGACCTGATCGCGCAGGATGTTCTTTGTTCTAGTGGGGGTCAGGGTAGCAGAGGGAAGACAAGGACACTCAGGGAATAAATGGCAGGGAAAGGAGGCGCACAAACAAGGCCTCAAAGCCTCCAGACCTCTCCTTCTTTCTCTCCCTGTTGGCCTTGGAGACCAATGTGATCCGAGGAGGCGCTGCCTGTGGGAGGCAAATAAAGGTGTCGCCACAAAAGGGGGAATGCCTGGCTTCCTTCTCTCAGCTACTGCTGCCGAGTTAAAACTAATGCCTATAATCTCAGCACTCTGGGAGGCCGAGGTAGGAGGATCGAGATCTGGTCTCTACATAAAAATTAATAAACAGATAGATGTATGGATAAATAGATAACTAAATAAATTAGCCGGGTGTGGGGTGCTCTCTTGTAGTCCCAGCTACACAGGAGACTAAGGTAGGAGGATCACCTGAGCTCAGGAGGTAGAGGCTGCGGTGAGCCGTGATTGTGCCACTGCACTCCAGCCTGGGCTACATAGTGAAACTCTTATTTTAAAAAAAAAAAAAAGTAGACTTATCTCTCTATCTGGTTAGTTTACAATATGTGTCCTGATAAAGCACAAAAGAAAAGAGCCAAATTCTGCATGTGATTTTTCTGATGGATAGAGAATCCTGCCACCCTCTCCCCTTCCTCATGGGCATGGCTCTTGCCCCCATTTTCTCTCTACTTCATTGTATCTCACACCTTCTTCACAGGACTTCTCTTCTTGGAGAGCAAACTCCTCCAACTCCAGCATAAATGAGAGACAAGGAACACTGAAGACATCTGTGGCCCTGTCCCTGAGATCAGCCCCTCCACCCAGCACTCACTGTGTGTGTGTGTGTGTGTGTGTGTGTGTGTGTGTGTGTGTGTGTGTCTGTGGGTGAGAGAGAGAGAGAGAGAGATGAGAGTCAAAGTGCTTAACCTGGCATCTAGGAAACCTCCCCACCTTGGCACTGCATGCAAGAGTCAGTGTTATGTGCACCTGTACCTTAATTCAGGAGATAGGACAATGATATTCATCAGATCAATAGAGTGCCAAGACCCCGCCCCAGAAGGCTTAAGGGACTCTGCTTTGGAGAGGAGGGTGAGATTGGAGAAGCTACTGACTCCAAGTCTCCAGTCACTCCACAAAGGGATATGGAAAAAAAAATGCAGGATAGTCTAATCCCTACAGGGACCAGGCAAGGAAGTCAGAGTCACTGTGGATGTCACATTCCAAGAAGAAATATTATAACAAAATCTCCGGGTTACATTTTTAAGCTCACTCAATGGCTCAAATAATACCCACATCATAAAGCCAAATTCCTTGCTCAGGTGAGATCAATAATGTTCACTGTGAGGCATTGTGAAATCTGTAGGTAGAGAGGACAGCTCTGTTTGAACCTGCAGCCCAATAGCCTCTACATATTGAGACCCCTCGAAAGGGCCCTTTCCCTCAACAGCGCACAGTGAGGCCACTTCTCTAAAAAAAAACTTAGACTCTCCTCATATTCCTAAGGTTTTTACACTTACTCACTGACTTCACCTTAACATCTTACAATAACATAATTTGCTCTAACTCTAAGTGTAGAACAGGACATTGTGCCTGAAGCAGAAAACAGTTGCCACCTACCTGTCAACCCCTCCATGGCTCTCTGGTGCAATAAAATGGAAAGCCAACAAAATCCATGGCTAGGTAGACAGGAAACTCTCCATTTCAGCAAATGCTTCAGATGTCCTGTCTTGCCTGGAAATGATCTAGCTGAACCCCAGTTTTAACACATTAAATTTTATATTTTTCTTGCTGGTAATTTTTAAATAATTCATGTATACTTATGACAAATCAATCTCAAATCAACTGTGGATAAGGTAAGTAAATAAATGTGTAGTTCTCCATGATTTACTGCTAACATCTTTAAATTTTTATCAACCCCAAATCCAATCACTTCAAAGGCCTCTACTGCTTCCACACAGAACCATCCTTTCAAGGATAGTGACCCTGAAAGACCTTCCAGCTCTGCCTGCTTCTCTCAGGCCCTGTTGTCCATCACCCGCACGACAGGCCGAGAGATCCTTTCAAATGGGAATCAGGGCATATCCTCATCACCAGGTCCCACATACTCCAGCATCTTCCCTTCTTAGGCACAATGAAACCCCAGTCCCTCACCATTTCCTACAGGTCCCTCATGAAGGTTCTCTGTGGACACTTTGGCCACCTTCAGCCCTGTTCACTTATCTCCATTCACAACAGCCTCTTTCACTGTTCTGTCTTGTCTCAGGCACCTGTCCCTGCTGTGACTTCCATATGTACCTGCTTCCCAGGGATCTGTACTGCTCTCTCCTCATACCATTCAAGTCTCTGCTCAGATGTCCTATGGTCAAGTCCTCAGAAACATCTTGTCAGCCGGGCACAGTGGCTCACACCTGTAATCCCAACACTTTGGGAGGTTGAGGTGAGAGGATCGCCTGGGCAACTTGGCAAGGCGATGTCTCTTAAAAAAAACAAAAACAAAAACAAAAACAAACTTCTTAGACTGGGTGCAGTGGCTCCCACTTGTAATCCCAGCACTTTGGGAGGTCAAGGCAGGAGGACTGCTTGAGTTCAGGCATTCAAGACCACCCCAGGCAACACAGTGAGACCTTGTCTCAAAAAAAAAAAAAAGAAAAAGATAAGAAAAAAACATCGTGTCAAATTTCTCAAATCATCTTGTCTAAAATAGACATCCTCATCCCATCTCTGATATTTGAATAATTGCTTTTATGTGTTGTCTATCTGTATCACTGATTCATATTATTTGAGGCAGGGACCTTGTCTAATCTCTACTTGTATCCCCAGCATCTAGAACAGTTCCAGTGCAGAGTACAGGCTCAATAAATATGGGTTCAATGAACCAATGAAGGAATAAAAGTTAGTATAGTGCTTTTGGGAGGCAATTTAGGAATATGTATGAGGAGATTTAAATGGTCGTTCTCTTTGAGCTAGTATTTTCTATTTGAGAACTCAATTTTTTTTTTTGAGTAGGGGTCTCACTGTGCCACTCAGGCCAGAGTGCATGATCACAGCTCACCATGGACTCTAACTCTTGGGCTCAAGAGATCCTTCTGTCTCAGTCTCCCCAGTAGCCAGGACTACAGGCGGCACCACCACCATGCCCCATTAATTTTTTTATTTTCTGTAGCTACGAGGTCTCACTATGTTGCCTCAGCTGGTTTCAGAGTCCTGGGGTCAAGCAGTCCTCCCACCTCAGCCTCCCAAAATGCTGGGATTACAGGTGTGAGCCACCACAGACAGCCAGCAATCTATGATTTTAAAAACAAAATCTGAAACACAGAGAAATCTTTAGGTATAATACTATCAATTAGACATTATTCACTCCCCCAAAAAACATACAAAAGAAGAATGGCTAGTTCTGTTTTAGAAATGCTATAGAACTGGTAAAAAGCAGTGTTTTTAAGAAGAGTTTGTATAACATATGAAGTTGCTTATTAATAATAAGATTTTGAAAAGCAAGATTCAAAATGCTTCATAAAACACAACCACCCTGTGTGGTCCTGCACAGACACATACATACACAGGGCACAGCTGTGGGAAGTTGAGGGCTGCTCAAAGCACAGCTGCAGGACCTTCCCACTGATGTCTGCACCAGCCTCCCAGGCAGAGGCTCACCAGGTCCTCCCAATGGAGACAAAGGGTAGTTTCTATCTTTCTGCTTCTATCCATTTTTTTATATTTTCTGTCACTGAGCAGGTTTTACTTTCTAATAGAAAAAGATACCTATGATAAAATTTTAAAATAATTTAAAATAAAATTTTAATGAGAAACTCCAACTCAGCTTGAAGACAAATCCCCTCTCGACTCTGCAGGACAGAACCTTCTAATGATAGTACCTTCAGAAGGAAGAGAGGAACACTTCCTCTGTGAGTCCTGCCAAGTTCTTAGGTTAGAGGCCTTGGCTGAGGTTTAAGGCAACACCAAGGATATGATCAATTTCTCGATTATGATTGTCGTATCATACTAATGTCAACATACCCAAGAGTGAGATGGATTCTGTCATTTTCACAGTTTGAGCATCTGAGTCCTTGAGATCATGAATGCCTGACTTGACCTTGAAGCTTAAAGAACACTCAGTCTCTTGAAACCCCTCGGGCACAGCCCACACCAACAGGCTTCACATAGCAGGAAGAACACCCAGGTTCAGGGCCTATGACCATTCACACTTGCAGACCATCCACATGCAGTGAAGGCAGAAGAGGGGCCCATGGAAGAGCCCAGGCCCATCCCTAAGCTGTAGGTGACAGGTGGGCAGGTCAGTCAGCCACTGAGTGTGGTCTTAGCGTTCCTGGAGCTATCATCATCTTTCTCCTTAAGACCCAACTTCTGCACACAGCAAAACATAAACTCCTTGTGTAGTAGTCTTTCCTTTGAAGTGTAAACATTCCCTAATCCCTTTTTTTTTTTTTTTTGAGTTGGAGTCTCACTGTATCGCCTAGGTAGTAGCACACTCACAGCCACCCCAGCGTTGACCTGCTGGGTCTCAGCAATCCTTCTGCCTCACCCTTCCAAGTAGCCAAAACTACAGGCATGCACCACCATGCCCAACTTCTTTTTTGATTGTAGAGACGATGTCTCACCATGTTGCCCAGGCTGGTCTCGAACCTGTGGGCTCTGGCATTCCTCTCACTTCAGCTCCCAAAGTGCTGGGATTACAGGCTTTTGCCACCATGCCCAGCCAATTCTTTTTTTTTTTTTGAAAGGATTCCTTCTCCTTATTCAGTTCCCCTCCTTCCACACCTTTTCTCCTCAAGTCTCCCCCAAGTTCCTTCTCTCCCTCACTTTTTTCTCTCCTCATCCTCCTCCCTGTTCCTCCTCCCCCATTGTCTTCACGTGTCTCTTACCCCACGTCTTGTTCTCACTCCTCTGACCCTCTCTGACTGCACAGTCCTCTCACTCTTCCATCATCTCAAGCACAGAAACCCAACCTCATTCCATTCCTGAGTCTTGAAGCCAGCCATCGTCACTCCTAGTGACACCCCAATTGGATAAGCTCCTAACTCCCACTGAATTAGCCTCAGAATTACAGCTGAGAATTTGGAGCCAAGGCAGGAGGTCATTTTGGGGTTTGCACCTGGCTGATCTGGAAGGTGGTCCTGAAAGATAGTGTGTGACTAGATGGGCTCTGGGGAGTATGGACATGCTTGATGACAGAACAGACAAAGTGTAGGGTTCTAAGAACAAACAGCAGTAGACTCTGTGCCCAGCAGTGGGATTTGGAAAATTTTCTTCCAACCACGTTTTTCTTGTGGTTTCCCATTCCACCTTCCTGTCTGGTAGGCCATCACAGGTACACATTGATCAAACACCTACTGTATGCCAGGCAATGCAAGAGGAATCAAACCTTCTTGCCCTCAAGGTTGACCCAGTCCTTCTCAGGCAGAGATCAGTAAGGAAGTTAGAACACAAATGGTTAGTGGCACATGCAACCTTACTTTGTGGATATATAGGTAGACCATAAGCTCTGACCAAGAAGTCACAGAATCTTCAAAAAAGAAAGAACATTTGGTCTGTGTTTTGAGGTATAAGTAGGAGCCCAACAGGCACCCAGGGCAAGAGGACATTCCTCAGAATCGAGGATGTGAATTTCTTTTCCTGGGTCCAGACAATATTCAGATTAAGCTGACTGAGGATCCAGGTGCTTCCTGGCAAGAAAGTGTATCCCACATCTCACTATTCATAAAACACAGCCACTCAATACTGAGAATGGGGGGGGTCGCTGATTTGAAAAAATAGAATACTTCTGGATGGTTGGTTAAAATTCAAGGTTTCTGATTCAGTAGATCTGGGGTAGAACCTGGGAACTGCATTTCCAACAAGTTTCCAGGTGGTGCCAATGCTGCTTGTACTGGGACCACCCTCTGAGAACCACTGCCCTAAGGCAATCTGGTTTGTTTCTGGTAACAGCAGAGGGCTGGAGGAAGGTCATAAGGCAGAGGTATAGGATAGACTGGACCATGCCTGGCCCATCCTAGAGAGCTCCCCAGCCCAAGGCCCAATGTTCGATTTCCTTGGAGTCCCAGGCGTGGCAAACACACAGAAAGAGACCCTATGTGGGCCCAGTGGGTGATCCGGAGGCTCAGCTTCACACAGCACCTGGTGCTCCTGCAACTCCACAGACTGTCTCCCACACCCTCAGTCCTTCCCACCTCTCATAGCACTGACCTCTAGGCCCTACACTACTGCCCTTGGCTCCTGGGCCTCTGGTGAGACACTATGAGCTCTGAGTGCACCTTCTGATCCGGACATAGGGTGACCGAGTTTGACAAGTACTCAGAATGGACTAAGAATGAGGTCATTGACAATTTGGCAAATGGTTTCAATTGTGTGTCCTGGAGGAGAATTACCAACGTTGTTTTCTTTTCTAAATACAACATCCTTGATCCCACATGGACACTAGAGGGCATCCTGAACATGCTGAAGCTGCAGTTGTCCTGTTGGACCAAGTTGCCCAGGCTGGTCTCAAACCAGTGGACTCAGGCAATCCTCTCACCTCGGCCTCCCAAAGTGCTGGGATTATAGGCATGAGCTACCATGTCCAGCCTCTGTAAAGTTTTAAAACACAAAACACTGCTCTGTGGTAATAGTGACCAGATCTATTGCTGCTGGGGGCAAAGCTGAATACAGGGGGGCAAAGAGAACTTTCTATATCTTGATAGGAGCATGGGTGACATGGCTGTATTTGTCAGAATTCATTGATGGATTTGCTAAAGGTCTGAGCATTTCACTATATGTAAATTGTCATTTTAACTGGGGTAAGATGATATCACATTGGGGTTTTGATTTGCATTTCTTGGATGATTAGTGAGGTTGAGCATGTTTTCATATACCTGTTGGCCATTAGTATATCTTATTTTGAGAAATGTTTATTCATATCTTTTGCCCATTTTTAAACAGATGATTTGTTTGTTGTTGTTGTTGTTTGTTTGTTTGTTTTTTGTTTTTTGAGTTGAAGTCTTACTCTGTCACCCAGACTGGAGTGCAGTGGCACGCTCCTGGCCACCGCAGCCTCGACCTGCTGGGCTCCGGCGATCCTTCCGCCTCCAAGTGGCCGGAACTACAGGCGCGTGCTACCACACCCAGCTAATTTTGTGGTTTATTGTAGAGATGAGGTCTCGCCAACTTACCCAAGCGGTCTCGAACCCACGGGCTCAGGCAATCCACTCACCTCAGCCTCCCAAAGCAAGGGATTACAGGCTGAGCCACCGAGCCCAGTTAGTTTTTTCTATTGAGTTGTCTGAGCTCCTCATGTATTCTAGTTATTAATTCCTTATCAGATGGAGAGTTTGCAAACATATTCTCTAATTCTGTGGGTTATCTCTTCATTTTCTTGATGGTTTCCTTTACTGTGCAGAGGCTTTTTAGCTTGATGTCATCCCAATTGTCTATTTTTGCTTGGCTTGCCTATGTTTGTGAGGTCTTACATAAAAACTATTTACCCAGACCAATGTCCTGGAGTATTTCTTTCATTTTTTCTTCTAGTGGTTTTCATAGTTTCTGGTCTTAAATTCAAGTCTTTAATCCACTTTTTTTTTTTTAATATGGTAAGTGATAGGGTCTAGTTTCATTTGTCTGCACATACTTATCCATTTACACAGCACCATTTATTGAAGAGATTGTCCTTTCTCCCACTGTATGTTCCTGGCACCTTTGTTGAAGATTAGTTGTTTGTAAATGTAAGTATCTGGATTTTCTACTCTGTTCCATTGATCTCTGAGTCTGCTTTTATGCCAGTACCATGTAGTTTTAGCTACTGTAGCTGTGGAGTAATTTTATTTTTCTTTCTTTCTTTCCTTCCTTCCTTTTTTTTTTTTTATTTTCCTTTGTTGTTGTTGTTGTTGCGGTCTCATTCTGTCACCCAGGCTGTAATTCAGTGACAGGATCACTGCTCACTGCAGCCTTGACCTCCTAAGCTCAGACAATACTCTCACATCAACCTCTCCAGTAGCTGGAACTGCAAGCAGGCATCCCCATACCTGGCTAAATTTTTGATTTTTTGTAGAGATGAGGTCTCGTCATGTTGCCTAAACTGCCTTGTGGTCATTTTGAAGTCAGGTAGCATAATACCTCCAGCTTTGTTTTTTGTTTTTTTGCTCAGAATTCCTTGGTTATTTGTGGTCTTTTGTGGTTCTATGTAAATTTTAGGATTTTTTTTTTTTTTTAGTTCTATGAAGAATATCATTGGTTATTTGATAGAGATTGCACTGGAATTTGTAAATTGCTTAGGATAGTGTTCTCATTTTGGCAATATTAATTCTTCCAATCCATGCAAACAGAACATGTTTCCATTTCTTTTATCCTTTTCTATTCCTTCCATCAGATTTTTCAAGTTTTTCTTGTGTAGATCTTTCACTTCAGTAAGATTGATTACTAGCTATTTTCTGTTTTTTGGAGCTCTTGTAGATGAAGTTGCTTTTTTTTTTTTTTTTTTTTTTTTTTTAGTTGGAGTCTCTGTCGCCCACACTGGAATGCAGTGGCTGCTCCCGGCCACCGCAGCCTTGACCTGCTGGGCTCCGGCAATCTTTCCACCTCAGCCTTCCAAGTAGCCGGAACTACAGGCGCGTGCTACCACACCTGGCTAGTTTTTATTTATTGTAGAGACGAGGTCTCGCCAAGTTGCCCAGGTGGGTCTCGAACCTGCAGGACTCAGGCAATCCACTCACCTCAGCCTCCCAAAGTGCTGGGAATATAGGCTGAGCCACCGAGCCGGCCGAAGTATCTTTCTTTTTATTTTTATTTATTTATTATTTTTTTTTTTTTTTTTTTTTTTAGTTGGAGTCTCACTCTGTCACAGACTGGAGTGCAGTGGCCACACCCAGCCACCGCAGCCTCGACCTGCTGGGCTCCAGCGATCCTTCCGCCTCAGCCTTCCAAGTAGCTGGAACTACAGGCGCATGCTACCACGCCTGGCTAATTTTTGATTTATTGTAGAGATGAGGTCTAGCCTGCCCAGGCGGGTCTTGAACCCGCGGGCTCAGGCAATCCACTCTCACCTCAGCCTCCTAAAGGCGCAGGATTACAGGCTGAGCCACCGAGCCCAGCTTGAAGTAGCTTTCTTGATGTAGTTTTCAGATTGCTTGCAATAGGCATATAGAAATGATACTGATTTTTGTATGTTGATTTTTTTTTCCAGTGTGAGTCTTATTCTGTCGCCCAGGCTGGAGTGCAGTGGCATGCTCATGGCCACCGCAGCCTTGACATGCGGGGCTCACATGATCCTTCTGTCAAAGCCTTCCAAGTCGCTGGAACTATAGGCACATGCCATCACACCTGGCTAATTTTTTGGTTTATTGTAGAGATGATGTCTCCCCAAGTTGCCCAGGCTGGTCTTGAACCCCTGGGCTCAGGCAATCCTCTCACATCCGCCTCCCAAAGTTCTGTGATTATAGGCATGAGCCACCACCCCTGTTATAAATTGATTTTTTTTTTATTCTGCAACTTTACTAAATTCATCTGCCAGTTTCAAGAGTTTTTTTTAATGGTGTCTCTAGATTTTTCAAAGTATATAGTTGTGTCATCTGCAAGCAAGGCTAATTTGACTTATTCCTTTCCAATTTGGATGCTTCTTATTTCTTTCTCTTGCTTAATTGCTCTGGTCATGACTTCCAATGTTATTTTGAAAAAAGGTGGTAAGAGTGGGCATCCTTGTCTTGTTCCAGATCACAGAGAAGATAATTTCAGCCTTTCTCCATTGAGTATGATGTTGCCGTGGGTTTGATATACATGACCTTAATCGTTTTGAGGTATGTTCCTTCTATACTTGTTTTGATGAGGGTTTTTTTCTTAAGGGGATGTTGAATTTTATAAAATGTTTCTTCGGTGTGTATTTAAATAACTATATGGTTTTGTTGTTGGTTCTGTTAATGTGATGTATCATGTTTATTGACTTGCATGTGTTGGACCATCCTTGGCATCCCTGGGATAAACCCTACTTGATCATGCCATGGAATCTTTTTGATGTGCTGCTGGATTTGGTTTGAAAGAGTTTTGTTGAGGATTTTCACATTGACTTTTATCAGTGATATTAGTTTGTAGTTTTCTTTTTGACTGTGGCCTTGTCTGGTTTTGGTAACATGGTAACATGTTACCAAATGTTACATTGCGTTTGGAAGTATTCCCTCCTCTTAAATTTTGTTGAGGAGCTGGAAGACTCCCAATGTGCTGGAACTACAGGCATGAGACACTGTTCCCCACCTATAGCTCCTTTATTTTTTAAGTTTTGTTAATATTATCTATACTTGCTGTTTTCATTTCCTTTCTTGCTTTTAAAACATTTTTAGTTTGTCTTTCTCCTTCCTTCGCCCTTCCTCCCATCTTCCCTCCCTTCCTTTTTTCTTTTGTTCCTTCCTTCTCTTTCCCCTCTGCCCTCCTTACTTGCCTCCCTCTCTTTTTTCCTTTTTTATTTTGAGAGATTCCTTACATGAAATATTTCTATGAGGTTGTGCTGAAAGGAGGTATTATCTGGATCTATATGATAAATGTACAATGCCACGATATATGAGATAAAGTAAATAAAAGAAAGTTATTAATAGAGGCTGAAGGGAAAATGCCTAGGGTAATTCTCCAGCCAAGACAGTGAATTTTAACCTTAATTCCTCACTTTCAGCAGGGTTTTTTCAGAATACATGAACAACAAAAACTCTTGCACATTCCTGGTAGAAGTTTAGATTGGTACAAGCACCTTGGAAATCAAATTAGCCTTTATCTAGTATGGTTGAAGTCCATGCACCATATACTCTCCATCCCACTCCTGATCATATACTCTGGAGACTTTCTTGCCTATGTGCTTGGAGACATGGACACTAATATTTATGGCAAAAACTGGAATCAATCACATATACATCAATAGGAAGATAGGAAAATTGAGATATTATTATAACATGTAAAACTTCATCAGCAAAAATGAATGAATGCCCGGGCTCGGTGGCTCAGCCTATAATCCCAGCACTTTGGGAGGACGAGGTGAGTGAATTGCCTGAACCCATGGGTTCGAGACCAGCCTGAGCAACTTAGTGAGACCTTGTCTCTACAATAAATCAAAAATTACCCGAGCGTGCCTATAATTCTGGCTACTTGGAAGGCTGAGGTGGAAGGATCGCTGGAGCCCAGCAGGTCGAGGCTGCGGTGGCCAGGAACGTGCCACTGCATTCTAGTCTGGGCCACAGAATGAGACTCCAACTCAAAAAAAAAAAAAAAAAAAAGAATGAATGATGACAGCCTCCACATCAGGGGTAACTCTCCTACACATAATGTGCATCACAGAAGAATACATGCAGAATGAGTTTGCCATACAGAAAGTTTCAAACGGGCAAAGGTAACTGATATTTGGGTTGGGATGTATGCACTTATCATAAAAAATCTTTAGAGAAATGCAAGAAGTTGTAAGACTCAGGAGATAGGCTCCTTCTGGGGATGGGATTGGGCAGCAGCCCATGGAGACTTCATAGGTTTCGCATAAGTTCTGCCAGTGCTGGCTGCCCAGGCCGTTACTTGATCATAGCTCCTAACACTGGCAGTTTTCAAATTGCAATTTGTAAACCATTCCTGGATTTTTTTTTTTTTTTTTTTTTTTTGAGTCAGAGTCACTCTGTTGCCCAGGCTGGAGTGCAGTGGCATGCTGACAGCCACCTCAGCCTCGACTTGCTGGGCTCTAGTGATCCTTTGGCCTCAGTCTTCCAAGTGGCTGGAACCACAGGCATGCACCACCACGCCCAGTTAAATTTTTTATTTATTGTAGAGATGAGATCTCACCAAGTTGCTCAGGCTGGACTCGAACTTGTGAGCTCAGGCAATCCTCTCACCTCAGCCTCCCAAAGTGCTGGGATTGTAGGAGTGAGCCACTGTGCCCAGCTTTGATTTTTTTTTTTAATGAAAATAAAATAGTTCTTTGCAAGAACTACTCACATTGGAACAAAGTCACAGTCAATTGTAATGAGTCACGATAGAGAGGACCAGGATCCCCTGAAAATAGCCTTGACTAGAAATGATCTTTGGTTCACTGGCATCTCTCTAGATTTTCTGGTGTACAATGTTCAATCTGACATGCAAGGCAATTCCACCTTACATGATGGGTTCCTTACATGTTTCCACACACACAGCTGAATTAAACTTCTATAGAACTGGAAAAGAACATTGTTGATCAAAATAAACAGGAAAATACCAGTGATGGAGTAGAAAATATTAATGGAAAACCCAACAGAGCTGCTTTAGAAAAAAATCAAAGAAGCACTTGATAGTAGTGCTGTTGAGAATCACAGTGGTATCCAAATCACTTCTACCACATCTCATTAAAAGACACATAGAAAGATGTGAAATTTATTATAGGATGCCCACTGTATAGCCTTATTCCTAGATTGGAGTTAAACATTTCTTCCTGTTACATCAAGCAAAACTGTTGTCAAGATGCTAAGGTGTATAGGCTGAGCTAAGAGATTCACATCTGTCTAACTGAAAAGCAGTCTGGTTAGGTAAACATTTTTGAAGATGATGTTTGAGTAAGAAAATTGATATATTTGGCATTCTTAAACTAAATGGAATGTCATAGAAAAAATAGTTATTATGTTAAAGAACTGATTATTATGTGACTTAAGTCTTGGAACTATTTGATCTAGCTTCTGTATGTTTACAAATTTATTGCAACTTACTGAAGAGGATATTATTACTTTTTTTATTTTTATTATTATTATTTTTTTAGTTGCAGTTTCACTCTGTCACCCAGGCTGGAATGCAGTGGCAGAATGGTGGCTCTACACAACCTTGAACTCCTGGACTCAGGCAATATTTCTGCCTCAGCCAATTGAGTAACTGTAACTACAGGCATGTGCCACCACACCTAGCTCATTTTTATGTTTTTTGTAGAGATGGGGTCTCACTATGTTTCCCAGGCTGATCTTGAACTCCTAGGCTCAAGGGATCCTTCCTCCTTGGCCTCCCAAAGTGCTGGGATCCCAGGCATGGGCCACCACACCCAGTGAAGAGGACATTATTTTTAAATGCATTTGCAAGAAAACCATAGAGATACTGTAGTTTTTGTCTCAAGTTTTTTTTTTTCTTCTCATCTTTACATTTGTCTCTATGTCATCTTTATATGTGTCTTGTAAATGCTATGCCAGATACAGGAAAAGGAAAATAGCTAAAATCAAGGTCCTGGGTCATGATTGTTTATACTATGGATCCAATCCAGGATTTTTTAAAAACCAAACTCTAGGCCTGAGTCCTTCTTGCCTTTAAATGATTGGCTACAAAATCAGATCCGAGTAAGACTGCAACTCAAAAATAAATAAATAGTTTTAAAAGTAAAGTTTTAAGTTAAAAATGTCATTATTTCCTTACCTGAAGGATTAAAGGAAACAGGAACCCAATGGCTTGGCAGTTTGGGAAGAACACTTGGTGATGGCTGCTCACTAAATTTGGCTCCAACATAGTTTTTTGTTGTTTGTTTATTTTTGTTTTTGTTTTTGCCTAAGTTGGAGTCTCTCCATCACCCAGGCTGGAGTGCAATGGCACGCTCATGGCCATCCCACAGCGTCAACCTGCTGGGCTCTGGCAATCCTACTTCAGTCTTCCAAGTAGCCGGAATTACAGGGCAGCATAGTTTTGATTAGCTTGAAATTTTAAAAGTCAGCTGGGGCTTGATAAGCTAGAGTTTCAATTTTGATTATTTAGGAAGCTTTTGTTCTTCCCCTGATTTTGTATGGCCTATCATGCAGCTCTGATGAGTTATAACCATGTCCTCTTCCTTTTTTCTTATAAACAGTCTTCATCTGGGAATTCTGATCCTTGGTCTTCTGTCATTGGGTCTTATTCCATTTCTAGTTTAAGAGGCTGGAATGTTACACCTCTCTCCACCACCCCTTCAGCTTCTTTGTCCCCTTTCATTCTGCTTTTCAGAGTACAGGATCTCCACGACGTGTCTTCTTCTTTGCTGACAAGCCCAGGATAACAGGTGTTGCTTTCTTCTGTGTGTGTGTGTGTGTGTGTGTGTGTGTGTGTGTCTGTGATTTTTTTTTTTTTTTTTTTTGAGTTGGAGTCTCATTCTGTCGCCCAGGCTGGAGGGCAGTGACACACTTCCGGCCACTGCAGCCTCAACCTGTTGGGCTCCAGCGACCCTTCCGCCTCAGTCTTCCAAGTAGCTGGAACTACAGGCTGAGCCACCAAGCCCGGCTTGTGTGATTTTTTTGAAGAGACGAGGTCTCACCAAGTTGCCCAGGCTGGTCTCAAACCCCTGGGCTCAGGCAATCTTCTCGCCTTGGCCTCCCAAAGTGTTGGGATTACAGGCTGAACCACCTCGCCCAGTCGGTGTTTCTTTCTGCTGGATCCTTTCCTTTGTCTCACTGCAGAAGTTTTCACGGGCGAATCTGCTGATTTCAACCTAGGAACTGAGGCCAACATCTGTGTCTCCTCAGCACACATGTTTGAGAGACGTTCTAACAACTTCAGGCTCAGAACTCTGGCGGCGGCAGCAAAGGCTCCCTCTCAAAGTTAAGGCCTCCCTCCCTTTCAAACGATGTAGGGATGTAATAAAGCCCATGAGCACCTATAATCTAGCTGCTGACCACCTCGGCATCTCCAAACCCTACCCTTTCTTTATTATTTGAAAGAATACATGATTGATACTACTCTTTTCTTAAGTTTTGTTTGTTTGTTTGTTTGTTTGTTTGTTTAGAATTCACAGGGGAGGATGTCTGGGAAAGGAGTTTTTCTGATGGGAAGGAATTTACTTATAATTCGATTTCTTAATGAATATAGGACTATTTATATATTCTATTTATTCTTCTGTTGGCTTTATACAGTCATGTTTTCTAAATTTGCACCCAAATTGTGAAAAATATTGTCATAAAGTAATTTCTATAATAGTAATATTTGGCCGGGCTCGGTGGCTCAGCCTGTAATCCCACACCTTTGGGAGGCCGAGATGAGTGGATTACCTGAGCCCGCAGGTTCGAGACCCGCCTGGGCAACTTGGCGAGACCTCATCTCTACAATAAATCAAAAATTAGCTGGGCGTGGTAGCGCGTGCTTATAGTTCCAGTTGCTTGGAAGGCTGAGGCAGAAGGATCACCGGAGCCCAGCAGGTCAAGGCTGCAGTGGCCGGGAGCGGCCACTGCACTCCAGTCTGGGTGACAGAGTAAGACTCCGACTCAAAAAAAAAAATAGTAATATTTTATTTTCATTTTAATAATATCCATGCCAGACAAAATGGCTCATACCTGTAACCCCATCACTTTGGGAGGCTGAGGCGACGGGATTATCTGAGACCATGGGTCCGAGACCAGACTGGGAAACATGGCGAGACCTTGTCTCTACACTAAATCAAAAAAGTTAGCTGGGCTTGGTGGCGCATGCCTGTAGTTCCAGTTACTTGGAAGGCTGAAATGGAAGAATCGCCTGAGTCCAGCAGGTCAGGGCTGTGGTGGCCATGAGAGTCCCATTGCACTCCAGCCTGGGCGACAGAGTGAGACTCTGACTCAAAAATAATAATACTACTAATACTAATACTACTAGTAATAATATCCATGATGTTGTATGTTATCCCTTTTCACAGTCTTCATTTTGTTTTCCCTCTTTTTTATGATTGATCTTGCTGGGGTCTTTTTTTCTTTTTTTTTTTGAGTTGGAGTCTCACTGTTGCCCAGACTGGAGTGCAGTGGCCGCTCCTGGCCACCGCAGCCTCGACCTGCTGGGCTCCGGCGATCCTTCCGCCTCAGTCTTCCAAGTAGCTGGAACTACAGGCGCGTGTTACCACGCCTGGCTAATTTTTTTTTTTTTTTTTTTGATTTATTGTAGAGATGAGGTCTCGCCTGCCCAGGCGGGTCTCGAACCCGCGGGCTCAGGCAATCCACTCACCTCAGCCTCCCCAAGGCGTGGGATTATAGGCTAAGCCACCGAGCCCAGCTTGCTGGGGTCTTTAAAATATTTTGCCAATTTTTCCTCTTTTCTTTAATATATTAATAATAATTATTTTGAAGTAATTTACTAATATGGGCTTCAATATCCAGGGTCCTCTCAGAGTTTGATTCTGTTGATTGCTTTATCTTATTTTTTTTTTTTTGAGTTGGATTCTCACTCTGTCACCCAGACTAGAGTGCAATGGCAAGCTCCAGGCCACCGCAGCCTCGACCTGCTGGGCTCCAGCGATCCTTCTGCCTCAGTCTTCCAAGTAGCCAGAACTACAGGCACACGCCACCACACCCAGCTAATTTTTGATTTATTATAGAGATGAGGTCTCACCAAGTTGCCAGGGTAGGTCTCGAACCTACGAGCGCAGGCAATCCACTCACCTTGGTCTCCCAAAGTGCTGGGATTACAGGCTGAGCCACCAAGCCCGGTCAATTGTTTTATCTTTACTGGTTCCATTTTTTCTGACGCTTTGAATTCCAGATGTTCTGAATGATGTTCTAGGTGCTGGATTTTGCTATCTTGCTTGAAAGACTGCTAACATCTGTTTGGTAGTTAATTAGTTCCTGAAGAATCACCTTTAGTTAAAATCAGAACCGCCAGGCTCCATGGCTCAGCCTGTAATCCCAGTGCTTTGGGAGACTGAGGTGAGTGAATTGCCTGAGCCCGAGGGTTCAAGACCCGCCGGAGCAACTTGGCGAGACCTCATCTCTACAATAAATCAAAAAATTAGCCAGGAGTGGTAGCACGTGCCTGTAGTTCCAGCTACTTGGAAGGCTGAGGTGGAAGGATTGCCGGAGCCCAGCAGGTCGAGGCTGTGGTGGCCGGGAGTGTGCCACTACCCTCCAGCCTGGGCAACAGAGTGAGACTCCAACTCAAAAAAAAAAAAAAAAAATCAGAACCACAGGGTCAGGCATGGTGGTTCACACCTATAATCCCAGCACTTTGGGAGGCCAAGGTAAGAGGATTGCCTGAGTCAATGGGCTCAAGACCAGCCTAGGCAACTTGGCAAGACCTCATCTCTACAATAAATCAAAAAATTCACCGGGCATAGTGGTATGTGCCTATAATTCCAGCTACTTGGAAGGCTGAGGTGGAAGGATTCACTTGAGCCCAGCAGGTTGAGGTAGCAGTGATCAGGAGTGTGCCACTACCCTCCAGCTGGACGAGAGTGAGATTCCAACTCAAAAAAAAAAAAAAAAAAATCAGAACCACAATGATTCTGCTTAGGCTTGATTTTAGACTTTGCTAAGATGGGTCTATTTCAGTTACTCACTTCAAGGCCATGGTTTTTACTCATGGGACTTCACCATCCTAATGTTGCAACTAAAATCCAGATGTGGCTCAGCTACAATTCCAGGATCTCCTTAGCACTCTGAAGCCATTAGCATTTCTACTTAGCATGTGATCCCTAAGCAGCTATTCTCTGATGGGCTTCTTAGAGTATCACCTGGAGCATATGCAGTTTAGGAATATAGTTTTGGGGGTTTCTTCTCTGTAGCTTCCTCCTTCAACACCTTGCTCCCAAATCTCAGTTACCTTGGTAACCCTGAACTCTGATCTCTGTTTCTTTTACTAGTGAGATTAATTATCTCTATTTGGGTTTCAGTTCTCTGCATTATAATTGGGAGTAAGGTTTTAGGAAGAAAGCTGATGAGTATGTGAGTCTCACTTTTAGGCATTTCCACCTTTTTTTTTTTTTTTGAGTTGGAGTCTCACTCTGTCATCCAGACTGGAGTGCAGTGGCATGCTCCCAACCACTACAGCCTCAACCTGCTGGACTCTGGCGATCCTTCTGTCTCAACCTTCCAAGTAGCCAGAACTACAGATGCACGCTACCACACCCAGCTAATTTTTTTTTTTTTTTTCGAGTTGGGGTCTCACTCTGTTGCCCAGACTGGAGTGCAGTGGCCGCTTCTGGCCACCGCAGCCTCGACCTGCTGGGCTCCAGCGATCCTTCTGCCTCAGCCTTCCAAGAAGCCGGAATTACAGGCATGCGCTACCATGCCCGGCTGATTTTTTAATTTATTGTAGAGATGAGGTCTCGCTGCCCAGGTGGGTCTCAAACCCACGGGCTCAAGGCAATCCACTCACCTCAGCCTCCCAAAGGCGCGGGATTACAGGCTGAGCCACCGAGCCCGGCTTTAATTTTTGATTTCTTGTAAAGACGAGATCTCGCCAAGTTGCCTGGTTGGATCTCAAACCCATAGGCTCAGGCAATCCATCAGCCTTGGCCTCCCACAGTGCTGGGATTACAGGCTGAACCACTGAGTCCGGCCTCCACCCTCCTAAGTGATAGTCCTGTGTTGTCTGCTGTTTTATGGTTGTGTCAACTGCACTGTATGTTTTGTCTAGCTTTCATACTTGTTTACAGTGAGTGGGTAAGTATAAAACTAGCTTCTCTGTCATAGCTGGAAGCAGAAGACCTCTAATCCTTCAATAGTCATTTGCATTTGAAATTCTGCATAGGGTGATTTCACACCTCACATTAAAAGTTCATATGTTAGCCTTTTCGGCAGTGACAACCTACCCACAAGAACATGCCTCTCTCAAAGGACCTCCTTCATCCCTCTCCAGAGGAGGAGAAGAGGAAACACAAGAAGGTGCCTGGTGCAGAGCCCCAACTCCTACTTCATGGACGTGAAATGCCCAGGATGCTATAAAATCACCACGGTCTTCAGCCATGCACAAACAGTAGTTTTATGTGTTGGCTGCTCCACTGTCCTCTGTCAGCCTACAGGAGGAAAAGCAAGGCTCACAGAAGGATGATCCTTCAGGAGGAAGCAGCACTAAAAGCACCCGAATCAAGATGAATGGGAAACCATCCCAATAAACATATTTTGTATTAAAAAAATTTAAAAAATAAATAAATAAATAAATAAATAAATAAGTTCATATGTTAGCCGGGTTCGGTGGCTCAGCCTGTAATCCCGTGCTTAGGGAGGTCGAGGTGAGTGAATTGCCTGAGCCCGCGCGTTCGAGACAACTTGGCAAGACCTCATCTCTACAATAAATAAATAAAAAAAAAATTAGCCGGGCATGGTAGTGCACGCCTGTAGTTCCAGCTACTTGGAAGGCTGAGACAGAAGGATTGCCGGAGGCCAGCAGGTAGAGGCTGCAGTGGCCGGGAGCATGCAACTGCCCTCCAGTCTGAGTGACAGAGTTAGACTCCAACACACACACACACAAAAAATTCATATGTTATATTTTAGTGCCTAGTTGCAAGCTCAGTTTCAGCTTTAACAACCTTACACACACACACACACACACACACACACACACACACACACACACCACTTTGTTATACTAGATGTACATATGTCCTTTGAAGTATAAATCACCTTTTCAATTTAATGTAGAAATGGCTTAAGCTATTTGTGTCTCATTAAAAACAAAAACACAGTTTCTTATCCAAATATCTTAAGACAATTCTCTTAATTTGGAGGTAATTTTACTTTTTCATATTTGTCTCTACTGTTTATATGATTTATTTTGCTTTATATTAACATATAGAGGTAAGATTTAATCATGACATGTCTGGTATAATGTTCATAATGAGCAAGAATTTAGGAATCAAAAGATAGGCTAGAAATCTCCAGGAATAATCACAAGTGAACAAGATAAGAAAATAATAATGAGCAAATTGACCAGGTGATGGCTGCATGCATGTAATCCCAGCACTTTGAGTGACTGAGGTGGGAGGATTGCTTTAGCCCAGGAATTGGAGATCAGTCTGAGCAACACAGCAAAACCTCATCTCTATTATTTTTATTTTAATTTTTTTTGTTTTTTTTTTAGTTTGAGTCTCACTCTGTTACCTAGACTGGAGTGCAGTGGCCGCACTCGGCCACCGCAGCCTCGACCTTCTGGGCTCCGGTGATCCTTCTGCCTCAGCCTTCCAAGTAGCTGGAACTACAGGCGCGTGCTAACACACCCAGCTAATTTTTTTTTTGTTGTTGTTGTAGAGATGAGGTCTCACCAAGTTGCCCAGGCGGGTCTCAAACCCGCAGGCTCAGGCAATCCACTTACCTCAGCCTCCCAAGGCATGGGATTACAGGCTGAGCCACCGAGCCCGGCTTTAAATTTTTTTAAATAAGCAAATTAATGTGGTTGTTTTGGGATAAAATGCTTACTGTGTGTGTGTGTGTGTGTGTGTGTGTGTGTGTGTGTGTGTGTGTGTGTGTGTTGGAGTCTCACTCCATCGCCCAGACTGGAGTGCAGTGGCCGTTCCCAGCCACTGCAGCCTCAACCCGCTGGGCTCCTGCGATCCTTCCACCTCAGCCTTCCGAGTAGCCGGAATTACAGGTGCGTGATACCACACCCGACTAATTTTTGATTGATTGTAGAGATGAGGTCTCGCCAAGTTGCCCAGGCTGATCTCGAACCTACGGGCTCAGGCAATCCTCTCACCTCAGTCTCCCAAAGTGCTGGGATTATAGGCTGAGCCACTGCGCCCGGCCCACAAACACTTTAAAATACCTATTTTCGCCAGGCTCGGTGGCTCAACCTGTAATCCCGTGCTTTGGGAGGCCGAGGTGAGTGGATTGCCTGAGCTACGGGTTCAAGACCCGCCTGGGCAACTTGGTGAGACCTCATCTCTACAATAAATCAAAAATTAGCCGGTCATGGTAGCACGCG
The DNA here is from genome assembly GCA_027257055.1 of Cephalopachus bancanus. Lineage (NCBI taxonomy): Eukaryota > Metazoa > Chordata > Mammalia > Primates > Tarsiidae > Cephalopachus > Cephalopachus bancanus. Next base: position 8,114 of record JAPVLO010001093.1, on the reverse strand, counting down.
CCTGTAGTTCCAGCTGCTTGGAAGGCTGAGGCAGAAAGATCACCAGAGCCCAGCACGTGGAGGCTGCGGTGACCGGGAGCGCCGCTGCATCCAGGTTGGGCAACAGAGATTCTTTAGTTTGTAATTGGTTCAGAGATTCTGTAGTTTGTAATTGGTTAAAGGGGAAGGCTTTATCTAGAAAACTGGAGTCTGAGCCGGGCTTGGTGGCTCAGCCTGTAATCCCGCGCCTTTGGAAGGCCAAGGTGAGTGGATTGCCTGAGCCCGCGGGTTCGAGACCCGCCTGGGCAACTTGGCAAGACCTCATCTCTACAATAAATTAAAAAATTAGCCGGCGTGGTGGTGCGCACCTGTCGTTCCAGCTACTTGGAAGACTGAGGCGGAAGGATCGCCAGAGCCCAGCAGGTTGAGGCTGTGGTGGCCGGGAGCAGCCACTGCACTCCAATCTGGGTGACAGAGTGAGACTCCAACTCAAAAAAAAAAAAAAAAGAAAGAGGTCTTGGAGGTCACACATGGTGGCTCAAGCCTGTAATCCTAGCACTTTGGGAGGCCGAGAAAAGAGAATTACCTGTGCCCAGGGGTTCATGAACAGCCTGGGCAACTTGGTGAGACCTCATCTCTACAACAAATCAAAAAATTAACCAGTCATGGTAGCACACACCTATAGTTTCGGCTACTTGAAAGGCTGAGGTGGAAGGATGGCCTGAGCCCAGCAGGTCGACGCTGGTGTGGCTGTGAATGTGCCATGGCACTCCAGCCTGGGCGGCAGAGTGAGACTCCAACTCAAAAAAAAAAAAAAAGAGAAGTCTTGGTTGTTTACAGTTTTTAGTGATTATATTTAAAGCTGCTCTAAACACTCACATACAGGTTTTTATGTGACCTAAGCTATAAATTCACTTGAGTAAATATCAAGGAGTGATGGTAAGACTATGCTTAGCTTTGTAAGAAACTTCCGAATGATCTTACAAAGTGGCTTTTTTTTTTTTTGAGTTGGAGTTTCACACTGTCGCCCAGACTGGAGTGCAGTGGCATGCTCTCGGCCACTGCAACCTCAACCCACTGGGCTCCAGCGATCCGTCCGCCTCAGCCTTCCAAGTAGCTGGAACTATAGGCCTGTGCTACCACACCTGGCTAATTTTTGATTTATTGTAGCGATGACATCTCGCCAAGTTGCCCGGACGGGTCTCAAACCCGCGGGCTCAGGCAATTCACTCACCTCGGCCTCCCAAAGTTCTGGGATTACAGGCTGACCCACTGAGCCCGGCCCAAAGTGGCTTTAATATTTTGCATTCTCATCAGCAGTGAATAAGAATTTCTGTTACTATATATTATTTCTAGCATTTGATCATCAGTTTTTAAAATTTTAACAATTCTAGTAGTATAGTAGTATTACATTGTTGTTACAATTTGCATTTCCTAGTGACAAATGATGATAAGCCTCTTTTTTTCTTCTTTTTTTTTTTTTTTTTTGGAGTAGGAGTCTCACTCTGTCACCTAGGCTGGAGTGCAGTGGCACACTCATGACCACCACAGCCTCGACCTGCTGGGCTCAAGTGATCCATCCACCTCAGCCTTCCAGTAGCAGAAACTACAGGCACACTCCACCTGTCCAGCTAATTTTTTTTTTATTGTACACATGTGGTCTCACCAAGTTGCCCAGGCTGGTCTCGAACCTCTGGGCTCAGGCAATTTTCTTACCTCTGCTTCCCAAAGTGCTGGGATTACAGGCATGAGTCACCATGCCCAGCAGCCTCTTGTCTACTGTATATTTCCCACCCATATACCTTCTTTGGTAAAATGTCTGTTCAGATCTTTCACTCATTTTCTGTATTTTTTGTTTTGTTTTGTTTTGTTTTTGAGTTGAAGTCTCACTCTGTCGTCCAGACTGGAGTGCAGTGGCCGCTCCCGGCCACCGCAGCCTTGACCTGCTGGGCTCCGGCGATCCTTCCGCCTCAGCCTTCCGAGTAGCCGGAATTACAGGCATGCACTACCATGCCCAGCTGATTTTTTGATTTATTATAGAGATGAGGTCTCACCTGCCCAGGCGGGTCTTGGACCCGCGGGCTCAGGCAATCCACTCACCTCAGCGTCCCAAAGGCGCAGGATTACAGGCTGAGTCACCAAGCCCAGCTGTATTTTTTGGTTTTTGTTTTTTGTTTTTTGAGTTGGAGTCTTACTCTGTCACCCAGACTGCAGTGCAGAGGTCGCTCCTGGCCACCGCAGCCTCGACCTGCTGGGCTCTGGCAATCCTTCTGCCTCAGCCTTCCAAGTCGCTGGAACTACAGACACGCACTACCACACCCGGCTAATTTTTTTTGATTTATTGTAGAGATGAGATCTTGCCAAGTTGTCCAGGTGGGTCTCGAACCCGTGAGCTCAGGCAATCCACTGACCTCAGCCTCCCTAGCACGGGATTTTTTTTTTTAGTTGGAGTCTTACTCTATCATCCAGGCTGGAGGGCAGTGGCACACTCAAGGCCACCACAACTTTGACCTGCTGGGCTCAGGCAATCCTTCTGCCTCAGCCTTCCAAATAGCTGGAACTATAGGCATGCATCACCATGCCCGACTAACTTCTAATTTTGAAAGGAACGTATTTTCTTCAAGTTAGTGGCTTGTCGTTTCATTCACTTACCAATTTTTTGTTTGTTTGTTTGTTTTGAGTTGGCGTCTCACTCTGTCGCCCAGACTGAAGTGTAGTGGCTGCTCCCGGCCACTGCAGCCTCAACCTGCTGGACTCCGGCAATCCTTCCACCTCAGCCTTCCAAGTAGCTGGAACTACAGGCGCGCACTACCATGCCCGGCTAATTTTTTGATTTATTGTAGAGATGAGGTCTCGCTGCCCAGGCAGGTCTCGATCCCATGGGCTCAGGCAATCCACTCACCGCAGCCTCCCAAAGGCGCGGGATTACAGGCTGACCCTCCAAGCCCGGCCAATTTTTCTGTATAGTCTAATTTATGAATTATTTTCTTTCATGGATTATACTTTAGATGTTTTACCTAAAAACTCACCTCAAAACCAAGGTCGAGTTGAACTTTCCCCTTTTTTTTGAGTCAGGGTCTCACTTTGTGACCCAGACTGGAGTGCAGTGGCATGCTCACCACCACTGCAGCCTCAACCTGCTGAGCTCAGGTGATCCTTCTGCCTCGGCCTTCCAAGTATTTGGAACCACAGGCATGCACCACCACGCCTGGCTAATTTTTTGATTTATTGTAGAGAAAAAGTCTCGCCAAGTTACCCAGGTTGGTCTTGAACCCCTGGGCTCAAGCAATCCTCTAGCCTCTACCTCCCTAAGTGCTAAGATTACAAGCATAAGCCACCACCCCTGGCTTGAATTCTCCTTTATAATCCTCTAGATGGCTTTACATTTCATATGTGGGTCCATAATCCATTTTTAATTACTTTTTTATGATGTGAAATATTGTTTGACTTCTTTTTCATTTAGATGTCCAGTTGTTTCAGCACTGTTGTTGAAAAGATGATCCCTTCACTGGATGACCTCTGTAACTATATTCAAAAATCAGTTGACTATTTATGTAGGTCTATTTCTGGCCTCTCCATTCTGTTTTTTGTTTGTTTGTTTGTTGTTGTTTGGTTAGGTTTGGTGGTTATAGGGTTAGAATTCGATTTTAGGATTAGAATTAGGGTTTAGTGTTAGGGTTTACAGGTTGGGGGTTAGAAACTAGGGGCCATAGGTTAAGGGTTAGGTTGGGGTTAGGTGTGTGCTAGAGATAGAGTTTAGAGATTAAGATTTACGGTTTAAGGTTAGGGTTTGAGTAAGGGTTTATGGTTAAGGTTTAGGGGTTACAGTTTGCTTTTTGAGTTGGTGGCTATGGTTAGTATTAGGGTTTAGAGTTTATGGTTTGGAGTTTGGGGTTAGGGTTCACTATTAGGATTTAGGCTTTAGGTTTGGGTTAAGAAAAGGACTAGTTTGGGTTAAGATAAGACTAGGTCTTATGATTAGGATTTTAGGGCACTGGTGAGTTTTTTAAGGTTAGAGTTAAAGGTTAGGATTAAGTGATAGGGTTAGGGTTTAGGATTTGAGAATAGGATTATGGTTTAGGGTTTGAGGTTTAAAGTTTAAGGTTTAGAGTTAGGGCTGTTTAGGCCTAGAATTATGATTCATACTATAGGTTTCGGTTTTGAACAGGTGTTAGGGTGTTTCCTTTTTTTGAACCGATACTTTTCAAAAAGTCCATTCTGTTTTATTGATCTATCTGCCTATACCACACCCTCTTGATTACTGTACCTTTACAAGTACAGTCTTGAAAAGTTATCACATACTTTTGAACGGTATGTTTTCATTATCATTCCATTGAAAATATTTTCTAATTTCCCTATGCTTTATTCTTTGACCCATGGATTATATAGAAGCGTGTTTTAAAACTTCAAAAAAAATTTTTCTCCTAGATAACTTGTTGATTTCTCATAAAATTATTTTGGCTAGAGAACATACTCTTATGATTTCAGTCTTTTGAAATAAATTATTATTTGTTTTATGTCTTAACATATGATCTATGTAACTGAATGTACCATATGCATGTTACAGAATATATATTCTGCAATTGTTGAATCTAGTTTCTGCAGCTGTCATTTAGGTCAGGGTGACTGATAGTGTCATTCATTCGTATTTGTATTTTTTATTTGTTTATATATTTATTTATTTATTTTTGTGGAATCTCACTCTGTCACCCAGGCTGGAAGACAGTGACACACTCCCGGCCACCGCACCCTCAACTCTTGGGCTCAGGCAATCCTTCCGCCTCAGTCTTCCAAGTAGCTGGAACTACAGGCACATGCCACTATCTCCAGCTAATTATTTATTTATTTATTGTAGAGATGAGGTCTCATCAAGTTGCCCAGGTTGGTCTCGAACCTGCGGGCTCAGACAATCCTCTCACCTTGGCCTCCCAAAGTGCTGGGATCATAGGCGTGAGCCACCACGCCTGACCTCTCATTTGTATTTTTATGAAACTAAGAAGTCAAGTGTGGTGCCTCACACCTATAATCCCAGCACTTTGGGAGGCCAAGATGAGAAGATTGCCTGAGCCCAGGGATTTAAGACCAGCCTGGGCAATATGGTGAAACCTCATCTCTACAATAAATCAAAAAATCAGTCAGACGTGGTGACACGTGCCTGTGGTTCCAGCTACTTGGTAGGCTGAGGCAGAAGGATTACCTGACCTCAGCAGGTCAAGGTTATGGTGGCCGTGAGCATGCCACTGCACTCCAGCCTGGGCAGCAGAGTGACACTCTGATTCAAAAAAACAAAAAAAGCCGGTGGCTCAGCCTGTAATCCTGCGCTTTGGGAGGCTGAGGTGAGTGGATTGCTGAGCCCGCGGGTTCAAGACCTGCCTGGGCAACTTGGCGAGACCTCATCTCTACAATAAATCAAAAATCAGCCGGATGTGGTAGCGCGTGCCTGTAATTCCAGCTACTTGGAAGGCTGAGGCAGAAGGATCACCAGAGCCCAGCAGATTGAGGCTGCGGTGGCTGGGAACGGCCACTGCACTCCAGTCTGGGTGACAGAGTGAGACTCCAACTCAAAAAAAAAAAAAAAAACTAAGAAAAAAGCATCTTTTATTTTCCCCCATGTATTTAACACTGCATATATAAATATATAAGATATATAAGTATAAAAATTTGCATTTTAAATACAAATTATTTTTGTATATAGTTTTATTCAATGGCTTTAACACACTTGAGCCCTGATTTTTAAAAAAAAAATCATATCTCCGGCTACTTGGAAGGCTGAGGCGGAAGGATCGCCGGAGCCCAGCAGGTAGAGGCTGGGGTGGCCGGGAGCGGCCACTGCACTCCAGTCTGGGTGACAGAGTGAGACTCCAACTCAAAAAAAAAAAAAAAAAAAAAAATCATATCTCCAGATTTTGCTGTATTACAACAGTTTGTGAAAACCACAAACCTATATGGATGAATCTATATCACAGGTACTTTGCAGAGGGAGGTTTCTGAAAGCAGCTCAGAGAGATGGGAATGGAATGTAGGCATGTATCCATTATGTGCAACCTGATTAACCATCTTCTAATCCCAACTCTTGGAGGGCTGAGAGGATGCTCCCCTCACCAAGGCATTAGGTACCTCTTGACATTTATACATATAAAAACTGATAGGACTGCTGGGTAATAACCAACTTGGAGTCATGGGTATTCAAAAATTCTTACCCAATAACAAGTCAAAGCTAGTTAATATGTCAGAGCCCCTCATTTGAGGGGAGGGCTGGTGCCATTGAGAAAGAACCCTGTAGCACTTTCCTAGAAAGGTTCTTCCAACAGGCTTTTCCCAGAGGAACATGTAGTAATTTGCCACTGTTCAGTGGAAAATGGAAACACCTTAAATAATCTGGGAGCTCAATTTTAATGTCTTTTTGTCTTTCTTTCTTGACTTCCTTCTTTCTCTTTTCTTTTTCCCCTCTTTCTTTTCTTTCTTTTAGAAACGAGTTCTTACTATGTTGCATAGGCTGGTCTCAAACTCCTGGGCTCCAGCAATCCTTTCACCTCAGCCTTCCAAAGAGTTGGGATCACAGGCCTTAATGTCTTGAATTTTATCCAAATGTTACCTTGGGGTTAATATGTTATTGTAATGTGTATAAAAAAAATTTCAGCCAGACATGGTGGCTCATGCCTGTAATCCCAGCAAAGGCAGGAGGATTGCCTGAATTCAGGGGTTCAAGACCAGCCTGGGCACTTGGTGAGATCTCCTCTTTACAATAAATAAAAAAATTAGCTGGGCATGGTGGTACATGCCTGTGGTTCCAGCTACCTGGAAGGCTGAAGTGGAAGGATTGCCTGAGCCCAGCAGGTCAAGGCTGCGGTGGCCATGAGCATGCCACTGCACTCCAACCTGGGCTACAGAGTGAGACTCTGACTCAAAAAAAAAAAAAAAATTCCCTAACCTAAGGGTATAAAGATATGTTGCTGGGTAGGTGTGGTGGCTCACACCTATAATCCAATGACTTTGAGAGGCCGAGGTGGAGGATTGGTTGAGCCCAGGAGTTCAAGACCAGCCTGAGCAACATAGTGAGACCTACTCTCTCCAAAAACTCAAAAAATTAACCAGGCATAGTGACATGCCCATGTGGTCCCAACTATTTGGGAGGCTAAAGCAGAAGGATTGCCTGAGGTCAGGAAGTCGACGCTGCAGTGAGCCATGATCACGCCACTGCACTCACTTCAGCCTGGCCAACAGAGTGAGATAGTGACTAAAAAAAGAAAGGGGGCTGGGCACAGTGGCTTACACCTATAATCCCAGCACTTTGGGAGGTGAAGGTGAAAGGATTGTCTGAGCCCAGGGGTCCAAGACCAGCTGAGCAACTTGGCAAGACCTCATCTCTACAATGAATTGCAGAGTTCCAGCTTCCGGAGAGCAGGGCCTGAGTTGGGGGGAGGGAATGAGAAAAGAAAGACAAAGAAACAGTGGGACGGGGAGGTCTCCTCAATAGGTGAGAGCAATTTTATTCTCACAGCATGCCTTTGGTGGGATTACTATAGCACTAACATCTTTGTTTTTTGTGAGTCTAAGTAAAACTACTAGCATCTGTGTTCTTTAAAGTTTTAAGCAAAGTTATTATTAAAGCAGGCTACATCCAGCCTACACAGACTAGAGATCACACTATCTGAATCCTACTAAATCAACATTCTCAGGGGCAAACATCTAGAGAAGGAGATACTGGCCAAGCTCTTGTTGGAGCCAGGCCAGGAACACAAGGACCTTGTGAACTTGTGTATTTTAAAACATAAGGACTTTGTCAGCTTATGCCTTTGTCTCCTTCATCTCCTCCTTTTCTTTCTTTTTTTTTAAGTGCAGTTTGTGGACCTCTATTCGGAGTTCTCGGATGGCCCGTACTCCTGCTCAGACGCAGACAGGAAAACAAAAGAATAGAATCAAAATTAAAACTCCAAATGCTATCACAGAATATATAGTAGATCACAAACTATGAGTGGATACCAAATGCATAATCTTATCCACGATATCTGTAGCCAAGGCACTGGTGGGCAGCAAAGAAGACCCAGAGGTGGAGATTCCCACAATATCCCAGTGCAATTGGGCAATATCTAAGGAAATATTATTTGCAGACCATATCCCAAGCAAATTATTTT